>JAZAVI010000083.1:0-364313 GCA_036326025.1 Chrosomus eos
AGAAAACAATGAATCACAGGGTTAAGAGAGAGAGATGAGCAGTGAAATCAACACACCTGTCATCAGTAAGTTAATAAGATTCAGATTAAATGTAATTTTTCCCAGTTAGATGACTTTGCTATAAATTCTATTCAATCAGTGGAATTATAAATATACAGTTAATATACAGATACAGTCAGTTGTTCACATTCTTTGTGAATTTAAAAATATCACTTGATTATTAAAATTTTTAAAACAAAGAATGTTTGGAAATTATTACAACTGGCACATTCCAGCAAAACCTAAAAATAGCTGTCTTATACATTTTTGTAAAGGTTGTAACATGCCTAAGACATTTGCACCATACTGTATTTTTTTAATGAAAATGTTCTACTGGAGTAGTTTAGTATCTTACCTCTTATTCAGTCTTTCAACAGATGTTCAAGCTTGTTTTTCATAGCTCTGCTATAAGAAAAAAAAAATCACACACAATTAAACACTTATTTTACATAATAAAGTTGTTTTCCTCTTACTATATTGTCTGTAGGTGATACTTGCCATTTCTAGACCTCCTGCGGCGATAGTAAATCAAACCAACAGCTGCAGCTACACACACAAGCAGAACTGCAACAACTACTCCTGCTGCAACATCTGAAGACAGACTGCCTTTGATGCCTTTGATGAGTTGATCTTCAGCAAGTGTGATCACCTCTATAATAGTAGAAGTGTTATCAGTTTGCTGGTCTGGAGCCACTGGTGTGTGTTAACAATGCAAAGCAGGAAGGATATCAGCAATGATCATAAGCTGCTTTCACACTGCGAGCCTAAGTGCTCAATTCCAATTTATTATTCAGATTATACAGTTTAAATTGTTTTTAAATGTGGCCAATATCAGATTCCAGTGTGAACAGATCAGTGTCCTGAACTGACTCGCATGCACAAAAGAACGATAATAAGACATCACGCAACATGCTGTCATACGGAAACACAGAGGACATTAAAGTAAACGATTATGCATTTATGTATAGTGGGATCTGCTGCAGAAGCCAGATAATGTATGCGCAGGCAACATATAAAAAACAAAGAGGAGGATGTGAAAAAAGAGAGCAGAGTTTCTAAACATTTATGATTTTTTGACACATTTACCAGATAAATAATTGTTGCTACCATTAATCTATGAAGTGTTGCAAGGCCATTGCCAAACCATCTGAAGTCCATTATTCTATAAAGTAAGGAAGATTAATCAAGTGTAAAACTTTCAAGACATTTCCAACCTTCCCAGGAGTGGACATCCAAGGAAATTCAACCAAAGATCAGAGAAATCGCAAAACACCCAACGACTACACCTCTACAGGCCTCAGTTAGCGTCTGAAATGATGAAGTTCATGGCAGTACAATTAGAACAAGACGGGACAAGTATGGCATGTTTGGAACAGTTGCCAGGAGAAAGAACACAGCAGCATGGCGTAGGTTTGCAAAAAAACAATCTGGAACAATGCCTTTTAGACGAGAACAAAGTGCACAGAAGACCGAACACAGCATTTTAGCACAAACACACACACTGATTCACATGACTGTAAAAAAGAAAGGGAGAAGAAACATACTTCTGTCAAACTCCTGCTCCTCCTTCTTCTTGTTAGATTTGTCATTGTTTTTGTGAGGAGCAGAGCGAGAAGCTGAAAAATACAAGAGAATAAAATAAAAAGTTTGATATATAGGCAGTCGGAAAAAGAGCCTTTTAGGACCAGTTATAATATTTTTAATATCATCATAATGTTGAATTATTCACAAGGTATGTCTAATGAAAAGGACTAAACAGTGTCAGTCTAATCTTGCCAAAACAGACATGATGCAGGAAATCTGTTCTGAAACAGGTTTTATACAAGGAAAGAGGATAAACTGGTCTGAATGCGACGGTTTAGACCTTCAAACAATCACAGATATCAAAAGTGCTGCAGGAATATGACTCACAGCTGACGGAAACGATGAATGTTTTTATGGTGTCGCCGATGTTGCTCATTTTTCTGGTGATTTTTGTGTGCGGTCACACTTGCTGTTTCTGTTCAAGCTTTGGCTGGTTCCTGAGCTTTTGCTTTGGATGAAATTTGCTTCATAACGTCCAGCGTGTTCAGATCTGATGTCTCTGATTGTCAGAGATCCGGTCTTAAAGTCCACCTCCAGTCTGTTTCTGAATCTCCCGTCTTCTCCATCATACAGACAGCTAGTACTGGGCTCCCCATTGATCAGAGCTATGAGAGTGTCGTTGAAATACCACAGCATCTTGTCGCGTTGTTGTTTGGTAACACCAGTGTTTAGAATGACTGATCTTCCCTCCATCATTGATACCGAGTTCAATCCAGAGGCGTCACCAACCACACCTGGAGAGACAGATCAACAATAATTGCTTGTGTGTGTGTGCATTTAATAAGAAATTGAACAAATCAGCAATGTGTTGAATTATGAGAAAGCCAATGACAGAATACCTTAAATCATAAAAATCTCTTTGGTGGAGAAATATAGATTTTTACAGCCTCGTTTTACATGTAAATGTTAAAATACTTCATAACTACTGGGCTACTCTTTCTGAAGTTAGGCCAAACATGCATAGCCTGCAAGTAAACTTATAATGATTAACAAGTAAGATATCTGCAATGCCTTTTCGACCAGTCATGAATCTAGGTGAATATATTGGAGTTGTTATTCCTACTGATAAACATTTTAAACCAACCTGAGCATGTTTCCTGGTTTTAGGCCTAGACTGCGCAACCAGCTGGTTTGTTTGCTTTTAAAGGAGTTTGAGCACTTAAGTTTGGTTATTCAGGTCTAAACCAGTGAAGACTATGTATTAGTGGTATGTTATGTATTAACAGAGGCTCAAGGTCTTCTGTAAGCTTAATTAAGAAAAGTATCGAGGCTTGTATCGTTTTTCAGAAAATCACGTGATCAACAGGAAACTATAAAAGTTTTGTTCTCTTACGAGAGGTTCTCTCGTACTGCGTAATATCTTACGCTAGGGGAAAACCTCTTTTCCACAAGATATCGAAGCCAAAAATTATCCTTAATTTTGAATTAATGTAAAACGCGCTGCGGCAGCATGCAGACAAAGGCAAGACGGCTTGCGTGCCTATTGGCTGACCAGCGGCAACTGCAGCAGCCTATCGAGAGAGGCCCCTCGTGACGTTAGATCCAATGGGGGCGCTTTGTCATGGGACCGCCATCTGCCTTTCCTGCCTGGGTAAGGATCATGCAGCTCTCGCGCTTGCTCACGGCGGCTGCCATCACTGCGAGCTATTGCCTATGGTGACTCCGAGGACTCGCTTGGCATATTTCTTTGAGACTGCATGTCCACTCACTACAGTGCCGCCCGTAAAAAAGCACCGTACTCAGCGGGTCCCTGAACCTTCTACTGCCCGTAAAAGCTAGCTGGTTTGCCCGCCAGCTTCTCCAGCTTCACTCGAGTCTCTCACTGACGGACAGCGGCCGCCGTCTGCCGCCGCTTCCATCATTGATGACAACGAGGTAGCTGCATCTGTAGAAGAGCACAGCCGCGGCTAGCTTTCTTAACGTTACAAGAAAGCTACCCCACCCCCACGCCCATGCGCATGCGTTACTCACCGGCGAAAAAGGGGAAAGAGTGGTTTAGTCCCGCCGAGGCCGGACCAACCCCCATTTTCCAAACATTTCTCAGCTCCTCTGAGTTCGAGCGGCTGGAAATGTCAATGTTGCAGCAGTGAGCCTGTGATATAACATGCGCGCCTGCAACAAATGCCGACCCAAAACTGTGATGCCGCTCTCTTATCTGCTCATGCTGATTTAAGCTTATATCGTTTTCCCCCTGTGGCCGGGGAGTTTTGGAAAACTTCAGGGCATGTGAGTTTTGAACTACTTGGACGATTAGCTGATTCTAGCTCGATCACACTCAGAGCTCATAGAACACAGGACCATATTACTCGAACATCTCGAGAATCTGGGTCTCAAAGTCAAGTACCTCCTCGGGCATGGGCCTCTGGTCTGTTTCGCCTCAAGGTCGATCAGAAATGCGTCTCAGCTCTGAAACCTTGGAGAGCGATGGACTGGTATCAGTCAGGTGTAAACCTGGGGACTTCCTCGAGTGTGTAGGTGATGTCCACGGACGCCTCCACCTCGGGATGGGGAGCGCTGCTCGAGGGCAGACCGTTCTTTGGCCAGAGGTCAGAACGGGAGAAGCTCTTACACATAAACTGTCTGAAAATGTTGGCAGTCGACAACGCGCTGAGGCGCTTTTGTCCCCGAATAAAGGGTCACCGCGTCTTGTTCCGCTCGGACAACATGTCAGTGGTGGCCTACATAAATCGCCAGGGTGGAGTCAGGTCCCAAAACCTTTACAGGCTCATGGAACACCTCCTGGTCTGTGCTCAGCACAATAAAAAAAAACCAAGCTTGGTTCCCAGTTCTGATGCAGCTGACAAGCACTGCCTATGGAAATACCGGTGAGGAAAGACCTCCTCTCTCAGGCCAAGGGCTCAATTTGGCATCTTCGCCCGGAGCTGTGGCCCTACTTGCATGGGCCATCAACGGGTACCCGCTAACCTCCCGGAGGGAGTGTTAACACAATCACGCAGACAGGAGCCTAGTCTACTAGACGACTCTATTCCTCAACATGGTCTGTGTTTTTTTTTGCCTGGTGCAAAGCTTGAGGCTTTTCACCCCAGACTGTGGGGTTACGGAAGTTATCTCCTTCCTTCAAGAGCTACTGGATAAGGGTAGAACCCCATCCATGCTCAAAGGTTAGGTGGCAGCCATAGTAGCGTTTTCTAAACCAGCGACTGGACACTCACTTGGGAAGAACGATCTGGTCATCTGCTTCTTTAAGGGAGCAAAGAGGCTGAACCCACCCAGACCCCCTTCAATCCCCATGTGGGACCTTTCCACAGTTTTGGAAGCCATGAAAGGTGCCCCATTTCGAGCCAATCCATTTATCAGACATGAAACATTTGTCTTTCAAGACAGTGTTTCTCATGGCTCTCGCTTCAGTGAAGTGCATTGGGGATTTACAAGCGCTCTCAGTAAGCGCAACGTGTATGGAGTTTGGGCCGAATGGCTCGAAAATCATACTCAAACCAAGACACGGATACGTGCCTAAATCCCTCAACACACCGTTCAGAGCTCAGGTGCCTAGAGGTTCCCGCCTTGCAGGCTAAACTACTTTCGATCTAAAATCAGTACTGTCTGCCCGTTGATCCGGTTCATAATACTGAAACTGCTTGAACACAGCTCGCTGATCGATAAAATAACTTCATGGGCAATGAGTAAGACCCATACTGTTACCCAGTCCAGGCCGAACATTTTTTACCCTGACTGTGTGGAACACTGTTGATGTGATTAGCTCACTTAAGATGCTACTTATTGGAGAATGACACTTCTAGCCTCTCTTCTCTGACTCTCTGAGAGTCCCTGGTGATTATGCACTATATGAGCCCCGGGCACCTGCCCTTGGGACTTTGGGGTACCTGCCCTTGGGACTTTGGTGTTGGATCCCAGCATGCACGGCGTTTTACAATGTGTTCCCCTAGCGTAAGATATTACGCAGTACGATAGAACCTCTCGTAAGAGAACATACTCGGTACATACTAACGTAACCTCGGTTCTCTCTAGAAGAGGGAACGAGTACTGCGTATCTTTGCCGTGCCTGCAACACGCTCTTGTTCGCTTCGGCGAAGAAAAAACAGATTATATCAGCCCATCGAGCTGTATTTATAGGCCCAGGCCATGCCCGTTTCGGCGGGACGAGACGTAGTGGGCGTGAAGCGCCCCCCATTGGATCTAACCCCCCCTAACCGAGGGGCCTCTCTCGATAGGCTGCTGCAGTTGCCGCAGGTCAGCCAATAGGCACGCGAGCTGTCTTGCCTATGTCTGCATGCTGCCGCAATGCGTTTTACATTAATTCAAAATTAAGGATAATTTTTGGCTTATTCCCTAGCGTAGAGGCCTGCATTTCAGCCCGAGCCCGACGGGCCCCGACTTATTTACGCTCCTAGGGCCGGGCTTCGGGCCAATTTTCACGTCATAGTTCACACGCGGGCCGGGCCGGGCCGGGTTTTAGGCTTATCCTTTTTATAGCATATTTTAGACATTAATTAAAATAAATATGAGAAGATGACGATTGAAACGCAAACATAGACGTTTTATAACCTATCACACTGACATATGACTGACATGACAGTCTGCTCACGCTCACGCTCACGCACACACACACACACACGCACGCGCACAGGTTTCCCGGCGGCGCGATCTGAGATTCGCGCGACCGGCTCGTTCTGTGTTTAGAGTCCCGGTAGCGAGCGTGACTTCAGCGCAGCTGGAAAAAGTACGACTGGATTAAAACCTTTCACTGTGGATGCTGTGCTTTTTCTTCACGATGCTCTGAGACTGTTCTTAGTCATGTTTGGAGGCTGTTTTTTGTTTGACTTCATTTTCATGAGTCTGTTGGAAACAAGGATGTAAGGTGGAAATAAGAATGGCCATGTTCTGTAGTGAAGACTTGATTTTTGAGGTAAGATAACCTGCATGGTTGTTTTTAATGTAATTTATGTTGATTTTTTTAGATTGCGTTCTCTGTATTGTAGCCTATTGTATAAACTCATTTAGTTTGCGAGCGCTGTTGCTCTGAGCAGCAGAGCAGTTTGCCTCAGCTTTTCAAAAATGATAAAAAACGTTTAAACAAACGTTTAAACTAACGTTAACTGTCTGTGTGATATGCTTAAGTTGTTTTATATCTATGGATTTTATTGTAGCCAAGTAAAGTGTTGATTTGAGAGGCTATAAATCAATGGATCAAACATGTTTAACTCGCTGTCGGCTACTTGGTCGTCATAAAAATAAAAACATTTTTTTTTCTTAATTAACTTTATAAAGAAATGAAAATAAACTTACCGGTAAATACTTTGCCTTTGAAAACGAAACATATCTGGTTTACTGACTGCAACATAGGGCAGGCTGTGTATTATCCCTTTTTTTTTCTTTTTTTTTTTTTTATAAACGGGCTCGGGTCGGACTCGGGCTGATCATTCTGATGAGCTGTCGGACACGGGCCGGGCTAGGGCCTGAGCGTCTCGGGCCAGGGCCGGGCTAGGGCCTAGATTTGAGGCCCGTGCAGGGCTCTACCCTAGCGTAAGATATTACGCAGTACTCGTTCTCTCTTCTAGAGAGAAATGAAAGCTTTAGCATAAGTTCTGCCAGGAAGACTTAATTACTGCGTCACTTGTTACCTTCAAGTTCATCCAATCACGTCCTTATTCTTATCGTATAAAAGATCGGTACTTACACATGTTTGAGTTCGCAGATGCCGACGCGACAACACTCGTGCTCTCGTTCAGTCGCCAGCCAACATGTTTCAGGACGCGCATTGTTTACTTTTATTGAGTTCCGACGATGGATATGCCATATCTTTTGCTACACGTCGAGGTTCCCGCGTTCAATGCCGCGTCTCCTGTAGGCACATCGGTCTTCGTTGAGTTTTTGATCAGCCAAGGCCTCTCATGAGAAGTTCTGCTCCTCTAGGCCTAAAACACCCTGGGTAACCAATCAGTTTCCATTTCACGTCACCTAAAGCCTCAACAGCGTAAGCTCAGCCAGCCAGGATAATCCGGCAGGAAGAGAACTATGTCATCCTCAACTCGTCCAGCAAAAGAACCTCGCTGTCTGCACGGGTGCATTATCTCGCAGATCACCGATCCACCGACATAATCAACAACTCTGCAAGTCACGAGAGGCGATCTCTCGTTGGTTCAAGTTCAAGCTCCACTTTCAAGGCGGTTTTTCAAGTTTTGGTAGGCGCTTCCACCAGCTGTTAATATGTCCGCTCTATCATGTTTAAACTTCATCTAGGTAAGTATTCTCTGTTGCTTCCTACACCAGCGGCAGAGTTCAAATTGGTGTCCACGGTGACGTGGCGCCGCGCGTAATTACTACTGATCGGCAGACGGGGCCGGATCTCCTTAAAGGGGAAATGTTCAATGGAAGTGTAAGCAAGTTTCGCGTCACCGATATTCCACAGTAGGTTACAGTGATCTGATAATACCAGCGTTGTCGATACCACGCTCTCGTGGGCAGTTTGCAAATACCCACTAACTGAGTAACTGATTTAAAAATAAATAAATAAAAATAAATAAAACCTGAGCTAAAGAGAGCAATTTGGTAATTTTGCTGTTATGCATACTGTGGATCTCTCTACTATGGCAGTCAATTACCTAAGTGTTGTAATTCACAAACAACTATTTTCAACACATTTAGGGCTACTTTAAATTCATATTAGTAGTCCCCTAATTAAAATTAGATCTTCAACATTGGAAAATGCGTTCAATCGCTGTAATACCCAACCTTTCCTGGTGACTACTTAATCCACTGATATGCGTGATCGAAATATTTTATGTGATGGGTATTTCCACATTAATGTACAGAAAAATGCAGACCAAGGATGCCCCGGTCAAAGGCCACATATACTTAGTCAAAAACTGCTAACTCGGAACTATCAGTCATATTAGTTTTATCAAGTCAAACCACCAGAACTAATCCGTAAAGGATACTCGAGTGACATTGTCTTTGATCAACTGTATGATTTACATGTTCATGTATCTTTCTATTCAAGAGTCTCAACTGTTTGTTGTGGCCAGCGATCTCCCAGCCATGAATGGTGCCATTCCTGCAAGAGCAACTTGGGAGCCATGTCAGGCACATGCTGTGCATCTGAGAAAAGGATTCTACGCTCAAAATACAACAGATCAAGTATCATTTAGGTAATGATAGTAGCTTCTTGACAGGACGCCGTCACCTTACTTCAGGTAAGTACCATATTAAGAAGTCAGATTTAGCCGGTTTAAAGTAACACCAAGTAAGTTTTCCTCTTCCGTCACCCTACTGGTTGGAAACGAATTGTTCATTGCACTGTCATAAATAATCTAGCCTACCGTCGCACGCACGCTCGCTGTTTATCCAGCTCCGACTTTGGAATGAACGATGTCCACAGACAAGGTAGAGTATGTTTCATGATTTCATGGAAGGATGATGTATTGCGACATCAGACACGAAGAAAAACGAAATAATGACTATTGTAGCGCTTGACGTAAAGCAGTCGAATTTTGTAGTTCTTTTTGTGGTCGGGTTGCTATCCGAAACCCAAAGTTGCATAGTGCCAGTAAAAGCGACACAGACCACGTCAGGCTATGGCAGATGAGTCATTTAACTTATTTTAAGTCGATGTACCATCACAAGGGTCTTGGAAATATATTATGAAGGTTGAAAAACTACTTAGTGTTACTTTAAGAATTTCTAATAAAAATAAATAAATAAATAAATAAATAAAAAACACACACTAGACAAAGGTCGTGTGTCGAAAATCATCCTATAGCGGTCGTTAGCGTCCTTTGGGATTGACGTGGTCGCAAAATAGATTATATCGTTGTGCTAACAAAGCATGGTTATCTCAAGGCAGATATTATTGTTAGGCGATCATGCCATTCCTGAGACGTTAATTTGGCTGTCAGTCGTCTTCAATTTCATAACTAAGGTTCCACTCATTCCTGCCCACTGCAAAGCCATAGCTACACGCTTTCACTCTTGTTCCAGGCTTTCAGACGGCTTTGCCCTCCTCTAACAGAGATTATGTTAAATTAGTAATGTTTTGCTTTACTTTTCAGATTTCTCTTTCTACATCATGATCACGGCCGATTGTTCCTTCCTCGTCTACAATTATGAAAATCGATATGTGGTGGGTCTCCGGCACGTATGCGGGGTTTGGCTCGGAATGCCCCACAGATAACTTTGAATAGCATGTGGAAATGGTCATCACTCGAAGGCGAGTAAGCATAACGTTTTTGCCTATCCCTTTGTGCCTATCCCTTTGGATGTGGTAGGGCTGCTGCTCCCGGCACAGGGGTCGGAGTTTCAACAGCTCGTTTTGCAGCTTCGATCTCCTCTCACCAACAATTTTAAACTTTTCGCTGTTCAACCGGAATCCTTCAAGATGGAGAGACTCAAGAAGCATCAACGTATAGACAACATTCCGAATGGTCGTTAATGCATTATGTAGCTCATTGTAGCTATCTCTAGTCACTGATTAGCTCATTCTGTCTCGATATTCTATAAATCATGTCCCGTGGGCAGGATTCATGTAAATGTAGGTGGTGATGCACTAACCCAGGAGGAATGTCGTTAGCTCCTCTCAGCGCTGTTGTAGTCTTTAAAAAGAAATTTCTTAAATTAATTTCTCCCATTACTTGAACTTTGAGTGTTGTAACCTCGCAGATGTCGGTTATGCTTAAAATGGCAACATTACATACTAAGTTAGAAAAGCAAAATCCATCGTAGCTGTCTCTGTTACAGCGTTCATGGCTCATGCATCCAGGGGATTAACTCCAGGAGCTAAATACCCAGATTTTCCCCATGGTCTTTTCTAATTTGCGCTTCTCACCTAAGTTCTTTACTCTATTTCGTTAAGAACTATAAGGATAATTCTCAAGGCTCTGTTCCACATTATCAATTTATAAATAACAAATTATGTCCCTTTTCATCTATGATTTAAATTTCTTATTTCCTAACTAACGGAGCACTTCTCTCTAAGCCTGGTTCAGGACTTATCAGTTTCTGTCCTTAAAAGTCGCAGTCTATCTCCCTCCCAGTATACTGGTCATTCCTTCAGGATCGGGGCAGCTGATCGTGGCATTTCTACTTCAGCTATTAAGATCCTGGGCAGATGGTCTTCCTCTGCGTTAGAGTCATATAAGACCCGATTCAAAAGTCATCCTCAAAGCTCGGCAAGCTCTCCAGTAACGATTCAGGTAAATACCTATGCAACTACTGGTGGTGGTGTTAAGGCCAAGGTGGCCTTGTATGAAAGTTAAGATAGCCAGTGGGCTGCACGTAAGAAATCAAAAGATGGCCTGTGGTCCATGTGAAACAATTCAAAAGATGGCCCGTGGCCTATGTGAAACAATCCAAAAGATGGCCCGTGGCCCATGTGTCCAAATAAATAAATGTATATAAAAAAAAAAAATATATATATATATATATATATATATATATATATATATATATATATATATATATATATATATATATTTATATATTATTAAAAAAAAAAGTCTGTCTGGCCTATCGTGGCTGTATCTACAGTATGTTCTATCAAGACCTGTCTATGTCTGGCCTATCGTGGCTATATCTGTATCTAACGAGACCTGTCTATGTCTGGCCAATCCTGGCTGTATCTGTGTGGTCTATCGAGACCTGTCTATGTCTGGCCTATCGCGGCTGTATCTGTGTGGTCTATCGAGACCTGTGTATGTCTGGCCTATCGTGGCTGTATCTGTGTGGTCTATCGAGACCCGTCTATGTCTGGCCTATCGTGGCTGTATCTGTGTGGTCTATCGAGACCTGTCTATGTCTGGCCTATCGTGGCTGTATCCGTGGTCTAACGAGACCCGTCTATGTCTGGCTTATCGTGGCTATATCTGTGTGGTCTATCGAGACCTGTCTATGTCTGGCCTATCGTGGCTATATCTGTGTGGTCTATCGAGACCTGTCTATGTCTGGCCTATCGCGGCTGTATCTGTGTGGTCTATCGAGACCTGTCTATGTCTGGCTTATCGTGGCTATATCTGTGTGGTCTATCGAGACCTGTCTATGTCTGGCCTATCGTGGGTGTATCTGTGGTCTAACGAGACCTGTCTACGTCTGGCCTATCGTGGCTGTATCTGTGGTCTATCGAGACCTCTCTATGTCTGTCCTATCGTGGCTATATCTGTGTGGTCTATCGAGACCCGTCAATGTCTGGCCTATCGTGGCTGTATCTGTGGTCTATCGAGACCTGTCTATGTCTGGCCTATCGTGGCTATATCAGTGTGGTCTATTGAGACCTGTCTATGTCTGGCCTATCGTGGCTATATCAGTGTGGTCTATCGAGACCCGTCAATGTCTGGCCTATCGTGGCTGTATCTGTGGTCTATCGAGACCTGTTTATGTCTGGCCTATCGTGGCTATATCAGCGTGTTCTATTGAGACCTGTCTATGTCTGGCCTATCGTGGCTATATTCGTGTGGTCTATCGAGACCCGTCTATTTCTGGCCTATCGTGGCTGTATCTGTGGTCTATCGAGACCTGTCTATGTCTGGCCTATCATGGCTGTATCTGTGGTCTATCGAGACCTGTCTATGTCTGGCCTATCGTGGCTGTATCTGTGGTCTATCAAGACCTGTCTATGTCTGGCCTATCGTGGCTGTATCTGTGTGGTCTATCGAGACCTGTCTATGTTTGGCCTATCGTGGCTATATCTGTGCAGTCTATTGAGGCCTGTCCATTCACAGCTTTGTCTCGTAAATAATATATATATATATATATATATATATATATATATATATATATATATATATATATATATATATATATATATATATATATATATATATATTAAAAAAAAAAGTCTGTCTGGCCTATCGTGGCTGTATCTACAGTATGTTCTATCAAGACCTGTCTATGTCTGGCCTATCGTGGCTATATCTGTATCTAACGAGACCTGTCTATGTCTGGCCAATCCTGGCTGTATCTGTGTGGTCTATCGAGACCTGTCTATGTCTGGCCTATCGCGGCTGTATCTGTGTGGTCTATCGAGACCTGTGTATGTCTGGCCTATCGTGGCTGTATCTGTGTGGTCTATCGAGACCCGTCTATGTCTGGCCTATCGTGGCTGTATCTGTGTGGTCTATCGAGACCTGTCTATGTCTGGCCTATCGTGGCTGTATCCGTGGTCTAACGAGACCCGTCTATGTCTGGCTTATCGTGGCTATATCTGTGTGGTCTATCGAGACCTGTCTATGTCTGGCCTATCGTGGCTATATCTGTGTGGTCTATCGAGACCTGTCTATGTCTGGCCTATCGCGGCTGTATCTGTGTGGTCTATCGAGACCTGTCTATGTCTGGCTTATCGTGGCTATATCTGTGTGGTCTATCGAGACCTGTCTATGTCTGGCCTATCGTGGGTGTATCTGTGGTCTAACGAGACCTGTCTACGTCTGGCCTATCGTGGCTGTATCTGTGGTCTATCGAGACCTCTCTATGTCTGTCCTATCGTGGCTATATCTGTGTGGTCTATCGAGACCCGTCAATGTCTGGCCTATCGTGGCTGTATCTGTGGTCTATCGAGACCTGTCTATGTCTGGCCTATCGTGGCTATATCAGTGTGGTCTATTGAGACCTGTCTATGTCTGGCCTATCGTGGCTATATCAGTGTGGTCTATCGAGACCCGTCAATGTCTGGCCTATCGTGGCTGTATCTGTGGTCTATCGAGACCTGTTTATGTCTGGCCTATCGTGGCTATATCAGCGTGTTCTATTGAGACCTGTCTATGTCTGGCCTATCGTGGCTATATTCGTGTGGTCTATCGAGACCCGTCTATTTCTGGCCTATCGTGGCTGTATCTGTGGTCTATCGAGACCTGTCTATGTCTGGCCTATCATGGCTGTATCTGTGGTCTATCGAGACCTGTCTATGTCTGGCCTATCGTGGCTGTATCTGTGGTCTATCAAGACCTGTCTATGTCTGGCCTATCGTGGCTGTATCTGTGTGGTCTATCGAGACCTGTCTATGTTTGGCCTATCGTGGCTATATCTGTGCAGTCTATTGAGGCCTGTCCATTCACAGCTTTGTCTCGTAAATAATATATATATATATATGTCACAGGTCGGGAGGGTCGACTGGGTCTACCCCCTCCCTTTAGAATGTACCACTGAGGAGCAGACCAGAAACCAGGCGGACAAGGAAAATAAAATGTAACAGGCTTTATTGATTAAAAGAATTCGTATATCCTAATTAAAATTCCTCCTTCCTCCCCAGCATCCAGTGGCCGCCGGGACGTCGGCTGGACGACAGGTGGGGACTGAGTCCACTCGACCCTCTCGGACTCTTCGGGTGCCGAGGCTCTCGGCAATGGAGGGAACGCGGACCTGACCAGCAGGTAAGTGCTCTAAGCACGACTTATCCTTCTCGGGCTCTGAGCAGACTGTCCTCTTCTCGACCTCCCAAGTACAGAAATTTACAGCGGTGAAGAGGAGCGTCGACTGGACAGCCGGTAGGGACTCCTGGTACGGTAGGTTTCTTTCCTCTGCAGGGGATGCAGAAAGCTTACGGCTGTGGAAGGAGCGTCGACTAGACAGCAGGTGGATACTTCGAACACGGTTGGTTCCTTCCTATACAGGGGATGCAGAAAGCTCACGTCTGTGAAAGGGGCGTCGACTAGACAGCAGGTGGGTACTTCGAGTACGGTTGGTTCTTTCCGATACAGGGAATGCAAGAGGCTCACGGCTGTGAAAGGGGCGTCGACTAGACAGCAGGTGGGTACTTCAAGTACGGTTGGTTCCTTCCTATACAGGGGATGCAGAAAGCTCACGGCTGTGAAAGGGGCGTCGACTAGACAGCAGGTAGGTACTTCGAGTCCGGTTGGTTCTTTCCTATACAGGGGATGCAGGAAACTCACGACTGTGAAAGGGGCGTCGACTAGACAACAGGTGGGTACTTCGAGTACGGTTGGTTCCTTCCTATACAGGGGATGCAGAGAGCTCACGGCTGTGAAAGGGACGTCGACTAGACAGCAGGTAGGTACTTCGAGTCCGGTTGGTTCTTTCCTATACAAAGGATGCGGAAAGCTTACGGCTGTGAAGGGGCGTCGACTAGACAGCAGACAGGTACTTCGAGTCCGGTTGGTTCTTTCCTATACAGAGGATGCGGAAAGTTTACGGCTGTGAAAGGGGCGTCGACTAGACAGCAGGCAGGTACTTCGAGTCCGGTTTGTTCTTCCCTATACAGGGGATGCAGAAAGCTCACGGCTGTGAAGGGGGCGTCGACTAGACAGCAGGTAGATACTTCGAGTCCGGTTTGTTCTTCCCTATACAGGGGATGCAGAAAGCTCACGGCTGTGAAGGGGGCGTCGACTAGACAGCAGGTAGGTACTTCGAGTCCGGTTTGTTCTTTCCTATACAGGGAATGCAGAAAGCTCAGGGCTGTGAAGGGGGCGTCGACTAGACAACAGGTGGGTACTTCGAGTACGGTTGGTTCCTTCCTATACAGGGGATGCAGAGAGCTCACGGCTGTGAAAGGGGCGTTCGATGGGGGACACTCAGAAAGCAGATCACTGGGCTTCCTCCGTTCTCCAGACAACATCAACGATGAATCAGAACACCGCTAGCTTTAAATTCCACCGTCGCTTTATCTCTTCTGCAGCGGCTCCAGACTGCAACACAGGGCAAGGCCGATGGGCACGTGACAGAATTGGGTATAGTAAGCATGCAGTAGCTTCACTTCAAACACACACGGTGAGCACAGCATCAACTCACGTCACTCTTAACCACTCTGTGAAATATAAGGCCACGGCCCACCTCCTTGTACTGAACAGCAAGGACAGTAAAACGGAAGAATATTTAGCGATCTCACTCGTGCATCATAACAACTGTCTTCACATTACGGGTCTAGACTCCGGTTCCTAGATCGCTTCTCTTCATATGCAGTGTCTTGGTATATAAATCACGTATCATACGGCCAGTAAAAGGTTTGCACTTATCTCTACCCAGGCAGGGGACTTGATGTTTCCAAGGCAACTTATCCTCTGCTTCTCTGTTCCACTCCACCAAATCCTTCGTAGCGGATTCCCTTCCGCGGATCTATCTCGCCAGTCAAGTTGTCCCACAGAAACTCTCAGCCTTCCTCGACGGAACAAGGTCAGGACACAGCACCCGGAAACCGAACACAGAACACTGCACTGAACTTCACTCCACTGAACTACCACGCCGAACTGAACTCCCCTTGGTCTCCCAAAGCTTGGTTTTTATCTGATTCCAGCCGCTGTGTGTCCCAATCACCAAACAGCCCCTTGATGCGCCGCACCTGCTGTCACTCTGTCATCAGCGGCTGCTGTTGCCATGGTAGCGACGCATATCAGGCTGACTGGGTGTTGCGTCGAGAGCGCTCCGGGCGGAAACATTCCTCCGTGGAATATATAGTTCCGCTGCTGGTTCGTCACCTTGTGACATACTCCCCCGCCAATCCGTTCTAGTCCCGAGAACGGGTTCCGCTCTCCCAGTCTCCATACCTCACCGGGGGTTGACCTCGGTTCTCCCTCTGGGACCGCCTCGGCGGAGACTCGGGTCTCACCGGTCCCGGTGCTGGGCCCAAGCCCCTGGGGACCACTCCCCATCCTACCAGTAACGGCCCTGGTGCTGCCACAACCGGGGGGGCTTCTTCTCTGGGATTTGGGTAGTTCGGGCAAGGGCGAATCAGATTCCGGTGGAGCACCCGTTCTGGGCCCGCTCTCCCCTCGGGTCGGATAGCATACACGGGTTGATCTGGACGTGGCTGTCGTAAGACCACATAGGGCCGAGGCTCCCACCGATCACTCAGCTTACCCTTCCCTTGGCGACGATTATCCCTCACCAAGACTCTCTCTCCTGGGAGCAATGGGGCTTCCCGAGCTGTTCGGTCGTACAGTCTCTTGCTCTTTGCCCCCGCCTGGTTAATCCGGTCCGAGACCCGGCCATACGCCCAGTGGAGTCGCTGGTGGTGCCTCGCCACCCAGTCTGACAAGCTCCCTTCCTCCTCTTGGATAGCAGCCCCCGCTACTAAGTCGGCTGGTAGCCGCACGTGTCTTCCAAACATCAGATATGTTGGAGCATATCCAGTGGTGCTATGCACACTGTTGTTATACGCTTGGATCAGTGCCGGAAGCGTATCTGCCCAATGGCCCTGCTGATCCATCTCCAACGTTCCCAATAGGCCCAGCAATGTTTGGTTAAACCTCTCGCATCCTCCATTCCCTTGGGGATGGTACGGTGTCGTGTGGGTCTTCCTACCCCCGTACAGCTGGCACAACTCATGGACCACCCTGGACTCAAAGTTCGGCCCCTGGTCGGAGTGGAATATCTCAGGGCACCCAAAAGGCTGAATCACAGCCCTCCACAAGGCATTCGCGGTGGTGGTAGCAGTTTGGTCCAAGGTGGGAATGGCCCAGGCATATTTGGTGAATAGGTCTGTCACCACCAAGATGTTCTGAATCCGGTCCACCGGCCTTCCCAGCGTCAGATAGTCCATGGCGACCATGTGCATGGGAGCCTTTGCTTGAATCGGGACCAATGGGGCTCGGATCTCCTTCCTGGTCTTAAACAGGGTGCACCGGGGGCATCCCTGAAGGTAGGCCTTGGTAATCCTCTCCATCCCAGGCCAATAGAACTGGCGTCGCAATAGCGAGATCGTCTTCTCCAGGCCCTGATGGCCCAACTGGGTGTGATAGGCCTGTAGCAGGGACCGATGTTGCCCCTCCGGAACTACTATTTGCCAGATCTTCTCGCCCAGGTTAGGGTCCTGGATGGAGCGACAGAGCACCCCCTCCCTCAAAGCCAACCTTTCCCATTGTCCTAGCAACCCTCGGACGGCCTGAGTCTGAGCCCGGCGTTCTCTGGCCTCTGGCCATTTCCCAGTCTGGACCCACTCTCGTACCGTCCGCAACCCTTCATCCTCCGCTTGTCTTGACCTCCAACACTGTGGGTCCCAGCCCCACCCATTGGGGGCCTCTTCCTGCGATGCTCCAGGCGCTTCCACGATCCCCACCATTGCTCCTTCCTCCTCCTCGGAGCTAGAGTTGGGCCCCTGAACTACTGGACCTGCCACCGGAAACCTCGACAGCACATCAGCATTCGTATGCTCTTTCCCTGGCCGATACTTCAGCTGGTAGTCGAAATTCGCCAGTTGTGCCACCCATCTCTGTTCGACAGCCCCCAGCCTTGCCGTCTGAAGATGTACCAGAGGGTTGTTGTCAGTTACCACCAGAACCTTGGTCCCCCACAGGTAGTCCTTGAACTTTTCGCTCATTGCCCACTTCATGGCCAACAACTCAAGTTTAAAAGAACTATAGTTAGCATCGTTCCTCTCTGTCGGGTGTAAGCTTCGGCTGGCGTATGCAATCACCCTCTCCTTCCCCTGCTGTTTTTGGGCTAGCACGGCACCCAGGCCGAGATGGCTGGCATCAGTGTACAAGATGAAAGGCTGGGAGAAGTCTGCATAGGCCAGAATCGGGGCCTGTAGTAGTTCCTGTTTAAGCCTCCGGAATGCAGCCTCACAGGCCTGGTCCCACTGAACCGCGGGAGATCCCCGGCCCCTCGAACGTCCCGTGCCCCCGAGCAGCTGGTTAATGGGCTTGGCGATTTTGGAGAAGTCCTGAATGAACCGCCGGTAATATCCGACAAAACCCAGGAAGGATCTGACCTGTCGCACAGTCTTCGGTGCCTCCCACCCTTGCACAGCCGACACCTTCTCTGGGTCCACAGCGATCCCAGCTGCACTCACCACATGGCCCAGAAACTTCACCTCTTTACGGAAAAGCTGACACTTGTCAGGTTGCAGCTTTAGCCCGTATTTGTCCAGGGCGCGGAAAGCTTGCTCCAGATGTTGGAGGTGAGTCTCAAAGTCCGGCGAATAGACAATGACGTCATCGAGGTAGACCAGCGTGGTTTCCGTCAACTGACCTCCCAGGCACCGCTGCATAAGCCGTTGGAACGTGGCTGGGGCGTTGCAAAGGCCAAACGGCATCCGTTCCCACTCGTATAGCCCGAAAGGGGTCGTGAAGGCTGTCTTCTCCCTGTCCCGCTCGTCCACCTGTACCTGCCAGTACCCACTGGCCAAGTCGAGAGTCGAATACCATGCGGACTGTGTGAGACTGGTGAGTGAATCCTCTACTCGGGGCAGGGGGAAAGCATCCCGCTTAGTCACCTGGTTCAGCTTACGGTAATCCACACAGAATCTCCAGGAACCATTTTTCTTGCGCACCAGTACGATAGGGGCGGCCCAAGGGCTACTACTTTCCCGGATAATCCCCTTGTCCAACATTCCTCGCAGGAGGGTGCGGACCTCAGAATACAGGGTCGGCGGCACTGGTCGATAACGTTCTCTACTCGGGGCGGCGTCCCCGGTCGGAATCTGATGTTTTACAATGTCCGTCCGGC
Source organism: Chrosomus eos (assembly GCA_036326025.1). Lineage (NCBI taxonomy): Eukaryota > Metazoa > Chordata > Actinopteri > Cypriniformes > Leuciscidae > Chrosomus > Chrosomus eos. The sequence goes on from JAZAVI010000083.1 coordinate 18,991, forward strand.
CATAGTCCTCGTCGTGAGTCGAGAACAAGTGCTGCCATTTGAGCAGGAAATCCTGGAGCCGCCCAGTCTGTTCCTCCCCCAGTCCTTCACCGCGTAGTGACCCTCCCTGGAGGTGATTAGGCAATTCCTCTCCCTCACTACCCACCGGCGGTCCAGTTCGGGTCAGGGCAACTTCCACTACGGAGGGGCTTACTCGGTTAAACTGCACTTCACCCGGCTCTCTCACTTGTTGCGGGCACACCCCTGTGACTCGGGCCAGACACTGATGTCGATGCAACAGGACGGGGAACGCATTCACGTTCCGTACTTTCACAGAAATCCTCCCCCGCCGTGCTGTGGCTAGCCCCCGAGCTACCTCAAGGTTTGGGCCGTCCGGATGGGGTTCCACCAATACCCACTCTCCCGGGCCATAGAGTTGCGAGGGGAGCCTGGCCCACACCACAGCCTCACTCTGAGCGGGAATGGATAACGCGTATCGGCACGCCGTCCTCCCAGTGCCCTCTCGATCTCCTCGCGTCTCGGCAAGGCGAACCCGCCGACAATCGGCCTTAATCCGGTCCCACTCGTGACTTTCCGAGGTCGAGGCCGTCTGCTTTAGTCCACCTTGGAACAGTTCCTCCCAACATTCTGCTATAACGTTCGTGCCCAACAAGGCGCGATGGTTTCCCAGGCAGGCGTCACGAACGATCACCACCCCTTTCTGGGGGACAACGACTCCATGGATCTTCAAGTCAGTCACCAGGTATCCCACGTATGGGATGTCCAGACCATTGGCTCCCCGTAGCGTCAACCAGGGGGCTTCTGAGGTGGGGCAATCCTGGCCCTTAAATAGCTCTCGTGACAGGCTCTCAGAGAACAGAGTGACTTGTGACCCAGTGTCTAACAGGCACTGTACTTCCAACCCGTTGACCTGGGCCACTACAATGGGGCAATGCCCCACCAAACATGCTCTGGACTTCGTAATCGATAGGGGGTCTACCATGGGAGTCCCAGCCACTTGACCCACAGTGGCCGGCAACTCTAAAAATCCTCCTGTGATCCCCGACGGGAGCGGCACTGGCGGAAGTAATGACCCGGCTCTCCACAACCATGACAAATGGGGCGTCCCTGTTCGTCCCACCTGAACCGCGGCCCCATTGGCCTAGCTGGGCGTCGCTCTGGGAATCGGCTCCCCGCTGAATAGGTCCGCTCTCGGAGCAATGGACTGGAACGTTCACGCCGGAGCTCTTCTCTGAAGGAGTTGGATAGCTCGGCCAGCTGTTCCTGGACGTCCTTTTTCAACTCCTCTCGTAACGCACGTCTCCATTCCGCTTCGACCGGGCGCGGGGGGTCGACGGGTGCACTCGCAGCCATGCACGTTGAGGGCTCTACCGTGTGATCCCGTTCCAAGGCCAAAGCCTCTTGTCTCAGTTCGTCAAAAGACAAGTCCGGGTTCCGGCGGACCTGTATTCGCAGGCTTTGGCGTACGGGGCCTTCCCGTAGCCCCAGGAGGAATTGGTCTCGCAGCAGGCTCTCTTCACCCCCTAGACCATGGTCTTGCCTTCCTCTTAGCCTAGCGAACTGCTCTCTCAGCTGTAGCGTGAATGCCCGGATGGTCTGTCGCGGCCCTTGTTTGCAGTTGAAGAACTGTGTTCGCAGAACGGCTACGGGAGTGGTATCGCCGTATTGCCCCGAAAGGAAGTCAAAGATAGCTTGAGCCGTGGTACGGTTCGCTTCTGGCGCTGCTCGCACTTCCCTCAGTGCTTCTCCTTCCAAGGAATTCAAGATGAACTGTACCCCCTGAGGGGCATCCAGACCTTGGAGCCCGACTAAATATTCAACCTGGGCCCTCCATGTCGACAGACTCATCTCCGATCCCGGACCTTGGTACTTTTGGGCCCAAGGGGCTCCCATGAATATGGGCATGGCTTGTCTTCGTGCTCCCGGTGCCTCTTCTTCTGCCATAACGGCTTCTGGTGGCTCAACTCAGTGGTAATCCTGCCGACTACGCCAATAATCTGTCACAGGTCGGGAGGGTCGACTGGGTCTACCCCCTCCCTTTAGAATGTACCACTGAGGAGCAGACCAGAAACCAGGCGGACAAGGAAAATAAAATGTAACAGGCTTTATTGATTAAAAGAATTCGTATATCCTAATTAAAATTCCTCCTTCCTCCCCAGCATCCAGTGGCCGCCGGGACGTCGGCTGGACGACAGGTGGGGACTGAGTCCACTCGACCCTCTCGGACTCTTCGGGTGCCGAGGCTCTCGGCAATGGAGGGAACGCGGACCTGACCAGCAGGTAAGTGCTCTAAGCACGACTTATCCTTCTCGGGCTCTGAGCAGACTGTCCTCTTCTCGACCTCCCAAGTACAGAAATTTACAGCGGTGAAGAGGAGCGTCGACTGGACAGCCGGTAGGGACTCCTGGTACGGTAGGTTTCTTTCCTCTGCAGGGGATGCAGAAAGCTTACGGCTGTGGAAGGAGCGTCGACTAGACAGCAGGTGGATACTTCGAACACGGTTGGTTCCTTCCTATACAGGGGATGCAGAAAGCTCACGTCTGTGAAAGGGGCGTCGACTAGACAGCAGGTGGGTACTTCGAGTACGGTTGGTTCTTTCCGATACAGGGAATGCAAGAGGCTCACGGCTGTGAAAGGGGCGTCGACTAGACAGCAGGTGGGTACTTCAAGTACGGTTGGTTCCTTCCTATACAGGGGATGCAGAAAGCTCACGGCTGTGAAAGGGGCGTCGACTAGACAGCAGGTAGGTACTTCGAGTCCGGTTGGTTCTTTCCTATACAGGGGATGCAGGAAACTCACGACTGTGAAAGGGGCGTCGACTAGACAACAGGTGGGTACTTCGAGTACGGTTGGTTCCTTCCTATACAGGGGATGCAGAGAGCTCACGGCTGTGAAAGGGACGTCGACTAGACAGCAGGTAGGTACTTCGAGTCCGGTTGGTTCTTTCCTATACAAAGGATGCGGAAAGCTTACGGCTGTGAAGGGGCGTCGACTAGACAGCAGACAGGTACTTCGAGTCCGGTTGGTTCTTTCCTATACAGAGGATGCGGAAAGTTTACGGCTGTGAAAGGGGCGTCGACTAGACAGCAGGCAGGTACTTCGAGTCCGGTTTGTTCTTCCCTATACAGGGGATGCAGAAAGCTCACGGCTGTGAAGGGGGCGTCGACTAGACAGCAGGTAGATACTTCGAGTCCGGTTTGTTCTTCCCTATACAGGGGATGCAGAAAGCTCACGGCTGTGAAGGGGGCGTCGACTAGACAGCAGGTAGGTACTTCGAGTCCGGTTTGTTCTTTCCTATACAGGGAATGCAGAAAGCTCAGGGCTGTGAAGGGGGCGTCGACTAGACAACAGGTGGGTACTTCGAGTACGGTTGGTTCCTTCCTATACAGGGGATGCAGAGAGCTCACGGCTGTGAAAGGGGCGTTCGATGGGGGACACTCAGAAAGCAGATCACTGGGCTTCCTCCGTTCTCCAGACAACATCAACGATGAATCAGAACACCGCTAGCTTTAAATTCCACCGTCGCTTTATCTCTTCTGCAGCGGCTCCAGACTGCAACACAGGGCAAGGCCGATGGGCACGTGACAGAATTGGGTATAGTAAGCATGCAGTAGCTTCACTTCAAACACACACGGTGAGCACAGCATCAACTCACGTCACTCTTAACCACTCTGTGAAATATAAGGCCACGGCCCACCTCCTTGTACTGAACAGCAAGGACAGTAAAACGGAAGAATATTTAGCGATCTCACTCGTGCATCATAACAACTGTCTTCACATTACGGGTCTAGACTCCGGTTCCTAGATCGCTTCTCTTCATATGCAGTGTCTTGGTATATAAATCACGTATCATACGGCCAGTAAAAGGTTTGCACTTATCTCTACCCAGGCAGGGGACTTGATGTTTCCAAGGCAACTTATCCTCTGCTTCTCTGTTCCACTCCACCAAATCCTTCGTAGCGGATTCCCTTCCGCGGATCTATCTCGCCAGTCAAGTTGTCCCACAGAAACTCTCAGCCTTCCTCGACGGAACAAGGTCAGGACACAGCACCCGGAAACCGAACACAGAACACTGCACTGAACTTCACTCCACTGAACTACCACGCCGAACTGAACTCCCCTTGGTCTCCCAAAGCTTGGTTTTTATCTGATTCCAGCCGCTGTGTGTCCCAATCACCAAACAGCCCCTTGATGCGCCGCACCTGCTGTCACTCTGTCATCAGCGGCTGCTGTTGCCATGGTAGCGACGCATATCAGGCTGACTGGGTGTTGCGTCGAGAGCGCTCCGGGCGGAAACATTCCTCCGTGGAATATATAGTTCCGCTGCTGGTTCGTCACCTTGTGACATATATATATATATATATATATATATATATATATATATATATATATATATATATATATATATATATATATATATGTATATATATATATATAAAAAACTCCAATCAAGCATAGGCTCATGACTAATTATGTTATTTCCCTTTCTCTTATTTTAGGAACCTCAGGATTCACGACCGGTGGGCATACTTCGTTCATCAATTTTGGGGGAAGGCTGGCCCCGTCCCGATGGATCTAAAATCCAACTATTTTTGGGGGTCGGCTACGCCCCTGCCTTCGTCTTCAGGCAGGAGATGCTGATCCGCTACCCTCGGATTACGGTCTATGGACGGGGCCTACGCCAAAGAACTTTGCAAATAATTGCTTGCTGGGCTGCCAATAAACGGATGCTTTGTTACATCATTTTATCTTCCGAGTCTTTCTGGTAGAAATGAAAGCTTTAGCATAAGTTCTGCCAGGAAGACTTAATTACTGCGTCACTTGTTACCTTCAAGTTCATCCAATCACGTCCTTATTCTTATCTTATAAAAGATCGGTACTTACACATGTTTGAGTTCGCAGATGCCGACGCGACAACAACCTCCACCCTCCCCACCACCACCAGGATGGTCCCGTCTACACTCCCCTGGGGGGTCGGCTACGCCCCTGCCTTCGTCTTCAGGCAGGAGATGCTGATCCGCTACCCTCGGATTACGGTCTATGGACGGGGCCTACGCCAAAGAACTTTGCAAATAATTGCTTGCTGGGCTGCCAATAAACGGATGCTTTGTTACATCATTTTATCTTCCGAGTCTTTCTGGTAGAACCGAGGTTAGGTTAGTAACCGAGTACATATTTTGGTTCAATCACTTGCGGGCACAGAATAAGAAAGAGAGAGACAGGGAATGATTAATTTACATTATACATTAAAAATTGATGTACATTAAATGTGTAAAATTACGGGTTAAGACAGAACAAAGGGAGTGCTGACTGAAACTGAGCTTCCATGACAGAATCAGTCCGCACTCCCTTTGTTCTGTCTTAACCCGTTTAACCAGTTCTGCCAGCAAACACAGTCACAAGACAATTTTACACATTTAATGCTTTTAATGTATAATGTAAATTAATCATTCCCTGTCTCTCTTAGGGCTGTTGACCAGGTAAACTGAATTAGGATGCAATTCATGGAGTGACTATCCTGTGCGTGATGCATAACCTATGCATTCCGCAGAGACATTTATCTAACATCACATAAGGTATAGCCATATAACGTTAGCCTACGCACTTTCAATTAAAGCATTTTCAACATGAATGCCTTTGCTATAAGTATGTCAATGCATAGTCTATCAAAAATACAAAGTCATGCGACTTACCATCAACGAGAAAAACAAACAGAGTGAGCACACGATAACTTCCCATTTTTTGATTTTGCTTATTTTTGTTGTTGTTCACATGCTAAATCAATTTAATTAAATCTTGAATTTTTCTGCATCGTCGTTTCCACCGAGCGGTCTGTGGAAGTCCCTGTGATGGCAGAGGACACGACACGGAGAAGCCTAGATCACAAGAGATTGCGTAATGAGAAAGCAACAGTGTGCCTTTATATATATTCAGTCTAGGCGTGGTTGTATTTTTACAAAATTCCGTATCCTGGTATCATTTCTGAGGACGTTACGTGATGCAAGGCAAACTAACGCCCGTTTCACACCTACTCTGTGTGCAGTGCGTATGTGGTGCATGTTGCGGTGCATATACGGTACAGGAGCAGCACGCGCTATAGTGCTTTCACATATGCTGCGTTTGGAGTGTGCAACTGATCCGCGGCTGTACCACAAACTCATTTGTATTTCAAATCCAGAAGTTATCAGCAACTTTTATTTAAATTTTTATTGTCACAAGTGCGACTCTCTTTGTACACATATAGCCTACACTGTTTAATAGACGTTTAAACACAATTTAAAAAAACCTATTAGGCTATTCAATGCATTACTTCTATATAAAATACATATTAAGTTGATCAAGCAAGTGGTAAAATTTAACCATATACTTAAATTAAAAATCACAAACATTTTAAATTAAAACTTAAAATAAAAAATAAATAAAAAAAAGAAGCAGACTCATACCGTGAACTAGTGCATGGTTCGTGGTCAAAATGAACACAAATTGACATGAAAATGTAGTAATTTAATCATAAATGCATTTACCGGTAATTAAATAAAATAACCATAAATGCATTTAATTAGGCTAAATACTACTATTTTTCATACAGTCATCTTTTTACTTTAAGACCGGGGTAAAGCAAGGAAAACTACAATTTACTTCAAACAAGGACATAATGAACGACACTCTTCTCATTCGTTGAGGTGGAAAAACAAGTTCTTTGTGACATGCAAGATTTATTGTATAAAGATTTAAATTATGCACAAGAAAAGGTATGCATCTGCTGTTTTTGTCAATTTTAAGTTTTAATTTAAAATGTTTGTGATTTTAAAATAAGTAGGCCTACATGGTTAAATGTTTCCACTTGCTTGAGCAACTTAATAGGCTATATATTTTATATAGAAGTAGCCTAATGCATTGAATAGTCTAATACGTTGTTTAAATTGTGTTTAAACGAGAATCACACTTGGTGACAAAACTTTTTTTAAATAAAAGTTGCTGATAACTTCTGGATTTGAAATACAAATGTGTTTGTGCTACAGCCGGGGATCAGTTTAAACTATAAAGTAGAAGAAGTTTTTGTGAAACTTACGCCCATTTCACACAAAGCCCTACTCTGTGTGCAGTGCGTATGCGGTACAGGAGCAGCACGCGCAGTGCGTTCAATAGTGCATTGAATAGTGTGCAGCATATGATAGTGCTTTCACATATGCTGCGTTTGCAGTGATAGGCTAATTTATTTTTTTGATTTCCTTGTATGTGTGTGTGTGTGTGTGTGTGTGTGTGTGTGTGTGTGTGTGTGTGTGTGTGTGTGTGTGTGTGTGTGTGTGTTAGGTAGGGCGGGTAATTATTATATTTAGCCTACTTATGTAAGAACATAATGTCCTTCCTTTTGTTCAGGAAACATTCTCATTTGATAAACATTCATTCCAGGATGTATGGCTGTCATGAGCCAGCAGATGGTGCTGTTCCCAGTACAGGCTTCATTCCCATTATGATGTTGTACACTGATGAGTCAAAACATCGACCAGTCCAACCAGTGTAGCTGGTGTGAATTATTCATTGATTTGTTTTTTTTTTATATATTGTATTATTTTCTTTAATTTACTGTTTATACTAAGTTTTTCTACGATTGTAATTAGAATGGATTGATGAACCTCACGAAATTTTGTATGTATTATTGTTCATTTCTCTCTGGTATTTTCTCAGGGAACGAGGGTTACCATACGTAACCGAGACGTAGGAGTTCCCTTACGAAAGGGAACGTCTCGGTTACGTATGTTTCCAACGAATTGGGATCCCTGATAAAACACCATGGTGCTGGCCCCTTCCAGCGCCCAGCCTAGCTACCCGCCTAAGCAGTTTCTTAGTTTTCTTTACGCCGGGAGCTGGCTAGGAAGAGTCACACTGCTGTTCCGCAAGACCCGCTCAGTGGATTTTGGATAACACTGGGGAAGCGTGCCCAACCGTAGGAGGGAACGCTGTGGAGCCCCTGCCCGCCCGAAGGGAGGCACTGCAATACACGTGCGTACTAATCCGTAGGGTAGTGAAACACACGGCAGTCCCTGAGGTAGTCCCAGCCCGAGGGGTGGGAGCGTACTCAGGAGGGATGACAGAACAGGTCTGTCGAGGGAAGACACGGAGCTAATCCGGAGGGTAGCTGGAACGTGGAAAAAATGGGGTCACCGTAGGGACCACTGTAGGGCCACCTAGTCTAATAACAACTCACACGAGAGGTAGTAGACCTGATGCCAGGCGATCCTCCACGAGGTTAACCGTTTGTTGGGGAACCAACGGAGCAAAAAGACGCACGTATCCGGCCCATGGGTCGGGAATGGCGTATCAAGCCGACATACCTAACTCCTCGCGCTACTGGCCATAGCGAGTACACGGGAGGAAACAGGTGCAACACGGAGGCTATAGAATCTAGTGAACGTGTTAGGTGTCGCCCAGCCCGCAGCTCTACAGATGTCTGTCAGCAAGGCGCCTTGAGCCAAAGCCCAGGAAGCGGCAACACCTCTAGTAGAGTGAGCGCGCAACCTGGGAGGACAAGGCTCACCGAGAGACTCATATGCTCGGGTGATAGCATCCACTCGCCAGTCAGCTAACCTCTGCTTGGAGACGGCCTTCCCCTTCTGCCGGCCTCCGTAACAGACAAAGAGCTGATCTGAGGTTCTGAAGCTTTGTGTTCTGTCAATATAAACTCGCAGAGCGCGGACGGGACAGAGAAAAGCTAGGGCTGGGTCTGCCTCCTCCAGGGGCAGCGCTTGCAGGTTCACTACCTGGTCCGCGAAGGGAGTGGTAGGAACCTTGGGCACATATCCGAGCCGGGGTCTCAATACAACGTGAGAAAGGGCCGGCCCGAACTCCAGGCACGATTCGCCGACCGAAAATGCTTTCAGATCCCCGACCCTCTTGAAAGAAGCCAAAGCTAACAAGAGCGCTGTCTTAATGGACAGGACATTAAAGGAGTAGTTCACAAAAAAAAAAAAACTTTTGCTGATAATTTACTCACCCCCATGTCATCCAAGATGTCCACGTCTTTCTTTCTTCAGTCAAAAAGAAATTAAGGTTTTTGATAAAAACATTCCAGGATTTTCTCCATATAATGGACTTCATTGGGAACCAAACGGTTCAAGGTCCAAATGAGAGTTTTAGTGGAGCTTCAAAGGGCTTTAAACGATACCAGACGATGAATAAGGGTCTTATCTAGGACCCTTTGAGTCATGACTTGTTCATTTTGATGAACAAGTTTGAACAGGAGAGTCACGAACGCTCATCACAGAACAGAGCAAGGCGAGCATTTGTGCTTAAAAAACTTGAACTTTTTTATTCATTTTTTAAATGACTGATCGTTTCGCTAGATAAGACCCTTATTCATCGTCTTGTATCGTGTAAAGCCCTTTGAAGCTGCACTGAAAACAGATCTATCTGAGCGGCTCCGAAGATTTCCCATATCAGCTGGACCGCCTGGGGATGGAGCCGCCATTCTCCGGGAAGAGGCGGCTGCCTTGAGAGCTCGTCGGCTGCACGGTTGAGCACACCCGGGATGTGAATGGCCCGAAGCGACCTCAGATGCTTCTGACTCCATAGGAGGAGATGGCGGGCGAGTCGCGACATACGACGGGAGCGTAGACCACCTTGATGGTTGATGTACGCAACTGTCGCAGTGCTGTCCGTACGGACCAGTACATGCTTGTGCAGAAGGAGCCCCTTGAGGCGGCACAAGGCAAAGCGTACTGCTTGCAACTCTAGGCAGTTGATGTGCCAATGCAGTTGAGGCCCCGTCCACAGACCTGAAACTGCATGCCCGTTGTACGTGGCCCCCCATCCGTTGGCAGAGGCATCTGTGAAAACCACAGCATGCCTGGACACCTGGACTAAGGGCACTCCGGCCCGTAGAAACACAGGGTCCAACCAAGGACTGAAGGTTTGGCGACAGTGCGGGGTAATGTTGACCTGGAACGTGCCGCTCTGCCACGCCCATCTCGGGACTCGATCGTGAAGCCAGCGCTGAAGCGGTCTTATATGCAGCAGGTCGAGCGGTGTTACTGCGGCTGCCATATGCCCCAGGAGCCTCTGAAATTGTTTCAGTGGAACCGCTGACCTGCCCTGAAAAGACTTGAGGCAGTTGAGCACTGACTGGATGCGCTCCTCTGTGAGGCGCGCAGTCTGGCCGACCGAGTCCATCTCCATACCGAGATAAGAGATCCTCTGTGTGGGGAAGAGTTTGCTCTTTTCCCAGTTGACCTGAAGTCCCAAGCGGCTGAGGTGCCGGAGCGCAATGTCCCTGTGTTCGCACAACAAATCTCGCGAGTGAGCTATTATATGCCAGTCGTCGAGATATAGATAGTTGAGAATGCGAACGCCATGTTCTCTCATGGGAACAATGGCTGCCTCCACAACTTTCGTGAAGACACGGGGCGACAGGGCCAGGCCGAAGGGTAGGACCTTGTACTGATATGCTCGACCCTCGAACGCAAACCGAAGAAAAGGTCTGTGTCGAGGAAGAATCGAGACATGAAAGTACGCGTCCTTCAGGTCAATCGCTGGAAACCAATCCTGGGGTTCGGATCGCTGCAAACCACTGCAGTCCGCACCCTCTTGTGACCCAGAGATGGAAGAAATTGCTCTATTGAAAATGTGGGTATCACCGGACTCCGGGGAGCCAGCGACGGAACAGAAAATGAAAAAAGATTCTCCACCCGGCCCTCCTCCGGGGGAGGGAGAGGTGCAGACACCATCTCCTGGAGAGTAAACTCCTCCAACGCTGGGTCGCCCATCTCAGGGCTGCTGAGACAGGCGGCGTCGTCTTCCTGCGAAAGCTAGACGTCACAGCTGGCTGTGACAGCTTTTCCACAGGGGACTGACACCCTTGGCGACAAACAGACTGAGGAGAAACCAAGAGTGACTCGGCTCTTGGTCAAGCTCTTGGTTTTCTCAGCCTGCTTCTGAACTGTGGAGAGCCGCTGGGCACAGTCTCCAACAGTGTCACCAAAAAAGGCAAACCTTGAGAGATAGGAGCACCGAGTAAGTGAACTTTGGCGATGTCTCACACCTCTGCAAGGTTTAGCCGTGGGACGCTTCTGGACAACCAGTGTGGACATCGTCTGACCGAGGGCCAGTGCTGTGACTTAAACCCTGGTCAGTCACAAAGCACAGCTCAACCCTGACTCAGAACTACCCTTGTGTACTGCGCGCCTTGACCTAACACTGGCCAACACATGCAGGGAAGAGGTGGTCTACCAATTGCAAAGCCACCCCACCACTAAGGGTAGTGAGAGAGGAAAAACTTTGTCAGATTTTGGCTTTTTTTTTTGCACCAATATGCCTCCATACTGCTAAAGTTTTTCACACACATCCAGGCACGGGGCGAGGCAAGGCGAATATGCGTTGCACTGCGCCCCAGAGTAGCCTGGGAAGTGTGGCTGTCAAACCTGAATCTGATTCAGCAAGAGCACACACACCATTACAGTGGGAACTCAGCATCATCATTTCCAGAGAGTAACAGCCCTCTCTACGATGCAGCGATCGACATCTGATCCTCCCCTGGTGCCCCGAATGAAATACCTGGTCCCTCATGAGAAGGACCAAAAATTCCACCCGAAAGCTGCGGGTGGATCAGTGCCAACGTGGTCATGCTCTCATAAGAAAGCATAAACCCACGAACACAGTCTCAGTATGTTTGTGATGCGCTATAGGAGTGAGGGGCCCGAGGAGGTGGTCTCGTCGGGGAACGCTCACTGTAATCCTCAGATCACCAATGCCATTAACCAAAGTACTACAGTGTATACCTTTTTCTTGATTTACCCCAAAAGAATGGAAGTGAAATGTGACAACTTGCCCCATAGGTGGGGTACATTGTAACATGTGAGGGGCACATTGTAACATCACCATATGACAGCTTAAAATGCTATCTGATCTAATCAAAAATATATATATAAGTCAAACCAAAATATTTTCTTAATAAAATACAATTATTCACTTTTTCATATAAAATAATTACATTTTTTAATAATTAAAAATAAACTAATTTTTGACTTTGACAACAAACACACCAGAAAACGCAGCTATACGGACGTCTATTATTTCATTATGTGTGTGTGTGTGTGTGTGTGTGTGTGTGTGTGTGTGTGTGTGTGTGTGTGTGTGTGTGTGTGTGTGTGTGTGTGTGTGTGTGTGTGTGTGTGTATGTGTGTGTGTGTGTGTGTGTGTGTGTGTGTGTGTGTGTGTGACGTATGTGTGTGCGTGACGTATGTGTGTGCGCGTGTGCGTGTGGGAACTCTTTGTCATCTTTTCCCACGCCTCAGCACCTGTTGTGGGAGGGGTCGAGGTGTGGGAGGGCTCTAGGGGTGGAGTCTGAGTCAGGTTGGTTTGTAGACCTCAGAGTTGTCAGTCTTGGGCTGTCACCGGTGTGTTCGGTCGTGTTTCGTGGAGCTCCCGGGAAACTACATTTACACTGCTTTTGGAGTTAAAATCTCTAAAGTTTTGGATATACCTTTGGATAACCCGCTGCTGTTGATATATCATTGGTGATGGATTAAATCTTTAAACTGGATAACTTTTTTTTTTCTTCTTTCAACAACAAAACGTGGATGTAAAAAACGTAAGTCAGTTTTTTAATATGTATGTGTTTTTGATACTGTGATTTTTAACATGATGTAGTTTTAATATCATGACGTGTTTTATGTAAAATGTAACACAGAACTAAAACATTTTGATAACTTTAAGAAAATACTTTTAAACTTTTTCATTAATGTTTTAAGTGTACACTAAACACTAAAGACGAAAGTATATTAATGATATAAATTGTTTTAATAGTTTTAAACACTATATGTGTTATGTGAAAAAAGTACATGTTCAAATTGTTACGACCCTGCGTTCCGCTTGCTCGCCTGCTGGTGGCGGTATTGCGTGGAGAGAGCGTGGAAGATTTCACCCCCCTGCTTCATCGTTATCTTTGATTGTGGAGAGGATAAAAGCTTGGATTCAACATCCCCTCTTCACTTCGTCCAGGGGACTGACAGCCTCTGGCGGAGTCATTTGAACCTTTGATTTACAGCCCATACCAACCTTCTTTTACTCCCCAACCGGATTATGTATTCCCTTTTGATTTGAAACCCCTAGACTTTGTTATATTCAGTTAATTGTAATTTTCGAGGAGAAATAAAATCTTGCAAGTCATTTCTGGTGTACTTGTTTATTTATGTACGGCCGAAACGAGCTGGCCGTAACATAAATTGGGGGCTCGTCCGGGATCCTACTGGGGTTGGAAACGTTGGTAAGTATGGGTTGTATGTGTGTATGTTTTGTGAATGGTTACCTTTATAAATGAGAACTCTGGTTAGTAAGAGTGTTTCCAGCTGGATTGTGAATACAATCCTTCCGACGGAGCACTGTTTGTTGTTTTGTTTTGTTATTTTGCCTTTCTTGTTTTTGGAGGTTATCCTGGGTGGAGATTAACTCTCTGTAGGGGGTACGCTTCCGGACTTTCAGTTTGACTGATTGTCGCGGAGTTTAGCGTTTAATGTCGCCTCGAGCCCGGTACATCTCTGAAGACTAGGTAGGGTTTAGTTAGTGTTTTTCTGAGTTAGGAGCTGGAGTTCTCTTATATTATAAATGGTAAATCCATTCTACAAAAAAAAAAAAAAAGGTAAATCGTTGAGTTTGCGTGTATAGTGCAGTTTATTTTGCGCTTACACTGGTTGACTTGTGGGAAGTCTTTGAAAATTTTGTGAATGAGGTTGCGTAATACGGTGACGTAGTTCCTTTTAAAGCAGTGGCTTGTGGGAATTGTATTTTGAGTGAACGGCGTCTCACGTGTGTTAGCTAGTAGTTTCGTTTGTGTTATTGTGCATAAAACATACGAACAAAATGTCTTCAGTGGTTGAGGATTTCTTTGCGTGTCCATCAGAAGCTTTGCTTGAGAGTTGTACAAAAGAGCAGTTAGTGCAAATCGCCGAACGCTTTAGTGTTGATCTTACTTCTCAGGAAAAGAGGCTGAAGGAGACTATGGTGACTACTTTGAAGCGGTCACTTGTGGATAGAGGAGTTATAGAGGTAAGCACTGAGTTAATCACTCCCAGTGAATCGTTTGTGTCTACTCCTGTTGAGGTTTATAGTGAAAGTGAGACGAAATTTCCAGAATTGTCTTTGCAGGAGAAGCAATTGTGTTTAGATGCCGCGAAAATTCGTGCTGAACGAGATGATCGCGCTATGAAAGAGCGAGCGGTAGAGAGAGAATTCGAAGAGAGAAAATTAAGTCATCAGTTAGCTATGAGAAGAATGGAGCTTGATTTAGAAGAGAGAACGCTTCAGTTAGAGAAGGAACGTGAAGAGAGAACGCTTCAGTTTGAGAGGGAACGTGACGAGAGAGCATTTCAGATAAAGAAGTTGGAGTTAGAATTAGCAGCAAAGACAGCTGAAGTTTCACAAGCGAATGTGCCTCCTGTTCCACAACAGCATGCGAATGCAGGTGAACCTGTGTTTGACGTTCACAGAAATATGAGATTAGTGCCGCCATTTTCTGAAAAGGAAGTGGATAAATATTTCTATCACTTTGAACGTGTTGCTTTATCCATGAAATGGCCGAAAAGCTTTTGGACTTTACTGTTGCAGTGTGTGTTCACAGGTAAAGCTCAAGAAGATTATTCTGCACTCTCACTGGAACAGAGTGGTGAGTATGATGTTGTGAAATCTGCTGTGTTACATGCATATGAACTCGTGCCTGAGGCATATCGTCAGAAATTTAGGAATTTGAGTAAAGCTGATGAATGTACTTATGTTGAATTTGCAAGAGAAAAAGAGAACTTGTTTGATCGTTGGAGCACTTCAATGAAAGTTACAACTAAAGAGCAGTTAAGAGAATTAGTGCTCTTAGAGGAGTTCAAACATTGTGTTCCTCATGCAGTAGCTACACATCTCACTGAACATAAGGTGAATACACTTTCTGAAGCCGCTATCATGGCTGATGAATTTGTGTTAACCCATTGTGGGTCATTCAGTTCAGTAGGTCTTAAAACTAACAATATGAGTAACTCTAAGTTTTGCTTTCAACCTAAGACAAAGTCTGCTGTGATGAGTAGGAATAGTAAGACAACAGTTGCTGAACATTCTAGTAAACCTGTACTCTCACGAGACATGGTTTGCTTTTATTGTAAAAAGCCTGGTCATAAAATATCTGACTGTCTGATACTCAAGAAGAAAGAGAGATTGACGAAATCTGTTGCTTTAGTTTCTACCTTACCACTTACTATTGACACTTGTGATGAGAAAGATCGTCATTTATCCAGTTCTGGTGATAAATCTGTTGATCAGTGTATAACTTCTTCTGTTGATTATGCACCTTTTATCACAGAAGGAAATGTGTCAGTGCCTGGTTCAGACGAAACGGTGCCAGTACATCTTCTTCGAGATACGGGAGCGGCACAGTCGTTTCTTTTAGAAGGAATCTTGCCTTTAACTTCTGAAACTGCTACTGGAACTCATGTACTAGTGCGAGGGTTTGAGATGAGGTTCACTGAAGTGCCTTTGCATCGAATTCATCTTTCCTCTGCCATTGTATCTGGTGAAGTAGTAGTTGGTGTTCGTCCTGCACTTCCAATTCCTGGGATTACATTTATTCTGGGAAATGATTTAGCTGGTGGAAATGTTTGGGGTCGGAGTGAAGTGGCAGCTCCACCCATAATAGCATCTACACCTAGGAAATCTGACGTGGGAAATTGTAGAGAATTTCCTGATTTGTTTCCAGCTTGTGCAGTTACTCGATCAATGGCTAAACCATTATCTGAAAAACAAGTTGAAGTTCCACTGCATGATACCTTCTTCTATACTGTTCATACAGGTGATTCAGGATCGGATGTGTCCAAATGTCCTGAGCAGAGAGACCTGAAGTCCTGTTCTTCGTTGTCTTCTGACCAGAGAGATTCGACAGTGTTGCGACATGAATCTAACGATACATCAGAGGTTCTGTCCACTCTTGAGAAAACCAATGTTGATCTCTCTGATGTTGATGATTGTTCTCTGACTTCTTTGTTTCAGATTTCTCGAGAGGATTTGATTAGAGCTCAACAGAGCGATGACAGTCTAAAAACCATATTCTCTGAAGTAGGGTCTAAGAAATGTTCTGATCCTCAGTCTCCTTCGTACTTTCTTGATGATGGTCTGCTTTGTCGGAAAGTGGTGTTGCATGAAGATGTTTCTCTAGAACCTAAAATCCAGATTGTGGTTCCTTTTACGGTGAGGGAATCTGTGTTGCATTTAGCTCATCAGGGACTTGCTGGTCATACGGGAGTTCGTAAAACGTACGATCGAGTCTTGCGACAGTTCTATTGGCCTAAGGTGAAACGAGATGTGGCAAAACATATTCGATCTTGTCATATATGCCAGATCACCGGTAAGCCAAACCAAAAAGTTCCTGTTGCTCCGTTGCAACCTATTTCCGTCGTGTCCACTCCTTTTGAACATTTGGTAGTTGACTGTGTTGGTCCTTTGCCTCGGTCCAAGACTGGTCACCAATACCTTTTAACCGTTATGTGTCAGACTACTCGTTATCCGGCTGCTTATCCGTTAAGGTCCATCACCACAAAATCTGTCTTGAAGACTCTCACTAATTTCATGTCGACCTTTGGAATTCCTAAAGTCATTCAGTCCGATCAGGGTTCGAACTTCATGTCGAAACAGTTCTCAAAAGCCCTGCGTCAACTTCGAGTAAACCACAATATCTCTAGCGCTTATCATCCGCAGAGTCAAGGAGTTCTTGAGAGGTTTCATCAAACCCTGAAGTCCCTTTTAAGATCATATTGTGTGGAACTAGATGCGGATTGGGAGGAAGGTCTGCCATGGATGTTGTTAGCGATACGTGAGGTAATCCAAGAAAGTCTTGGGTTTAGCCCGAATGAATTAGTGTTCGGACATGTAGTGAGAGGACCTACGGCTGTGTTAGCTGAGGAGTGGCGAATGCCTAAACTGTCTGAAAACATTTCGGATTATGTAAGTGGATTCCGGCGTAGATTGTATGAGGCAAGAGCTCTCGCTAAAAAGAAGTTGAGTAAGTCTCAAATAAAAATGAAACAACGTTTTGATAGAAAAGCTAAGTTAAGAGAATTTCAGGTAGGTGATCAAGTACTCGCTTTGTTGTCCCTACCTGTTAATCCATTTCAAGCAAAATTTACAGGCCCCTATAGTGTAGTTAAACGTCTCTCTGATAATAACTATCTGTTGAATACTCCTGACCTGAGGAAAAAGCTACAAGTTTGTCACAGTAACTTGTTGAAATTGCACACCATTCCTGTTCGTTCTGTTACTGTGAATATGGTCAATTTTTGTGACTCTTTTTCAGAACCATCTTCTCTCTCTCACAACACGAGTGGGGATTCTTTAGAGACTGCTGATGAGGACGAGGGTTTTCTTTCTCGAGAAAAGGTTGACGGGCGACTTAAAAACTCGGATATTCTTTGTAACCTGACCTCTCATCTTTCTTATCTGACTGAAAACGAGAGGAGTGATGTCACTGAGGTGGTGATGTCATTTCCCTCTCTTTTCCGTGATGTTCCTGGTCGTACCTCCATCATAGAACATGATATCGATGTAGGAGCTTCGTGTCCTGTTAAACAGAACGCATATAGAGTCAACCCTTTTAAAAGAGATTTGCTGAAACAAGAGGTGAACTATCTACTTGCTCATGGTCTGGCTGAATCTAGTTTCAGTTCATGGAGTTCCCCTTGTGTTCTAGTAAATATATCCGATGGCTCATATCGATTCTGCACAGATTATCGAAAACTTAATTCCGTTACTAAGCCGGATTGCTTTCCTTTGCCTCGAGTTGATGATTGCGTCGATCATGTTGGCTCTGCCCGATATGTCAGTAAATTCGATCTTCTAAAGGGATATTGGCAGGTGCCGCTGACTGATCGAGCGAAGGAATTGTCCGCCTTCGTCACACCGGATGCTTTCTTACAGTACACGGTTATGCCTTTCGGAGTGCGAAATGCACCTGCGACATTCCAGCGTCTCGTAAAACGTGTACTGTACGGAATGTCAGGATGTGAGGCCTATCTTGACGACGTGGTGTTGTATAATTCCTCCTGGTCCGAACATCTAAACCAAATTAAAGAATTGTTTTCTCGTCTAGCAAAGGCTAATCTTACCATAAACCTCGCTAAATCTGAATTCGCGAAAGCAACCGTTACCTATTTAGGTAAAATTGTGGGAAATGGTTGTGTAAAACCTATTGAGACCAAGGTTGAAGCCATTTGTGACTTTCCCGTACCCACTACTCGTCGTGAATTGCGACGGTTTCTGGGTATGGTGGGATATTACCGGAGCTTTTGCGAAAATTTCGCAAGTGTAGTTTCCCCTCTTACCGATCTATTGAGTCCAAAGTTGACTTTTCAGTGGTCTGAGCTCTGTCAACAGGCGTTTGACAATTGTAAGGCGTTGCTGGCGTGTGCCCCTGTTTTAACAGCCCCGGATTTTGAGAAATCTTTTAGCCTTGCAATCGATGCAAGTGCTTGTAGTGCGGGTGCTGTTCTTTTACAGGAGGATTCGAGCAAGGTTTTGCATCCTGTAAGTTACTTTTCTAAAAAGTTTAATCGACATCAACAAGTATACTCTACTATTGAGAAGGAAGCTCTCGCCCTAGTGTTGGCAGTCCAACATTTCGAGGTATACTTGGGGTCAATCGCTGCGCCGATTATTGTCTATACCGATCATAATCCGTTGGTTTTTTTAAATCGAATGAGGAATCAAAACCAGCGACTTATGCGATGGAGTCTCATTTTACAACCGTTCTATCTTGAGATTAAACACATTCGAGGGAAGGATAATATCATAGCTGACACACTATCAAGAGCATGATCTGATCTCTACGTTGTCCCTTTTCCTTTGCATCTCTAGGGCCCAGAGGTGCTGAAGGATGAAGAAGACGACGTTCAGAATACTCTTGCACTTATTTTTGGGTTTTGCTAATTGTCTTTTCTTGTTTTTGATTTTTAGATTCATAGCTGAATCTTTTTCTTTTGGAGGGAGGTGTTACGACCCTGCGTTCCGCTTGCTCGCCTGCTGGTGGCGGTATTGCGTGGAGAGAGCGTGGAAGATTGCACCCCCCTGCTTCATCGTTATCTTTGATTGTGGAGAGGATAAAAGCTTGGATTCAACATCCCCTCTTCACTTCGTCCAGGGGACTGACAGCCTCTGGCGGAGTCATTTGAACCTTTGATTTACAGCCCATACCAACCTTCTTTTACTCCCCAACCGGATTATGTTTTCCCTTTTGATTTGAAACCCCTAGACTTTGTTATATTCAGTTAATTGTAATTTTCGAGGAGAAATAAAATCTTGCAAGTCATTTCTGGTGTACTTGTTTATTTATGTACGGCCAAAACGAGCTGGCCGTAACAAAATATAGTAATTAGTTCTATTTGTTTGATGTAATTTTAATACAAACGGTTTTAGATGTTTTTAATGCTAAAACATTTTTATAACTTTAAGAAAACACAATGTAAAATTGTTAATATATTGTTTTAAACATGATTTTTAACACAATGTAGTTTTAATATCTACATAGTTTAATGTTTTAATTTAAAAAATGTGTAATAACACTAAAGATATGTGTATTTTAACTTTATACGGCGTTTAATGCCTTTTTAAACATGTTATTATTAAAAGCACAGCTTTTCTTCAAGTATATTTTAGAAAATAGTTATATTTGCAAGATATAATTTTAATACATGCTGTTTATAATGTTTTAACGTTTTACAAGTGTATGTAAAGACATTGTATTTTAACTTTATACAGCTTTAAACACTAGGTAATTGTGAAACTACTACTTTTGTTCAAATATATGTTAGAAAATAGATCTATTTGTATGATATAATTTTAATACACGTTATTTAAGATATTTTAATGCTAAAACATTTTGATAACTTTAAGAAAGCACAATTTAAACTTCCTCGTTAATGTTTTAATGATTACAAGTGTATGGAGACCGCTAAAAACACACTTTTATACATTGTTTTAAACACTTTTTTAAAACAGATGTTTTATGTAAAAATGGAACATTTTACAAAATAATGCGTGAACGCTAAAGGCATATGGTTTTTAATGATATAAATGGATTTAATGGTTTTAATCACTACGTGTTAATATAAAAAACACTAAACCTATCTCTGTTTTCTGTCATCCTTCATAAAAAGATTGAAAATGTATTGTTTTGAATGTTTTTCCATCATTTTGAACATTTTTACATTGATCAAGACAGATTATCGTAACATGTGTACAGCAGGTGTTCCGTCCAGAACCGGGTCGGATGGGCAGGGTTCTGGAACCGGTTCGGATGGGAGGGGTTCCGTACCGTGGGAATTCCCACAGTCACATGACCTCTCCGGAAGTGGGAGGGATGGGGTAAAAAGGGGCGGGGCTAAGCATGGGAAAAGGGGGCGTGGCTAATTATAGGGCAATAAATCACTCAAAAGTGACAGATAGTGCCCTTCATTCTCTCTATTGGAGGACCTTGCCCGATGACGTAGGCTTGACGGTTAGGGTGTCTGCTTAACATCTGTAATCACGCCCCTCCAACTGAGACAGGCATTAGACAGGCACACAGCGTTTGAAAGGAGAGATGGCGAGGAGGTGCATTTTTCTAGATCCAATCAGGTGCTAGTTGGAAAAAAAAGCCACGCTCACTATTTTGCCTCATTTAGTATTCCGTTTCTCTCGGAAATACGTCACAGCACTGGAGAAAAGTCGTTTGCAACTTCCGGTTCACGGGGACTTTAACAAAACAGTATTACTGTCTCTCCATTGACATCTACGCAACTACCACTTTCATAAAGAGATCGTAAAGCTAATCCATTTGAATAAAGCGGATTAGAGACTCGATTGCTCGATTGAATTTAGGCTTGTATTCACATATAAACATTGATCAGCGAAGAGAAGCTCAACTGACCCTGAGACCAGTTCTTCATCCGTGAATTACACAGTTATCTGGTTTTCACTGTTGACATGATCAGGATTGTTGGGTTCTTCGAAGCTCATCCTGGAGTTGCTGTCATATAGAAACAGGTCCATAAACTCAAACCTGCTCTGGAGCAGCTTCATTATTTCATGGAAACAGGATTAGATTTCATAAGGTGATACTTAAAATCTGCTCTAGACACTGCTAGTTTCTTACAAGAGAAGGCTACTCTATTGCAACGGTCCAGGGACAGTAATAACTTCAAAATTTAATCAAATAATAATCAAAATTTAATAAATTCTTTCAAACACATTTTATAGTAATTTTTATTATTTTAAAATGATTTATAAATCTAGTTAACTCTCTGTCTGATGAAAACGGCTTTGTTAATGTTTATTGTCTCGTTACATTGACAGTTACGAATTACAACGAATCACGTAAATTATAGCCTATATTTTCAATAAAAAAAATAGTGAAATTCGTCAAAAGTTTTTTAATTTGCATCCCTAAATATTTATGTTGGTCATTTTAAATTTCTATTGTAAAACATCTGTCAAACATTAAATGTTTAGTTTATCTCACACTTTATGAGCGTTTAAAACACGCCTACTTTAATTTGATTGGTCAACTCAAACATGTTGATGATGAGCGGCGTTAGATCACTGACAGGCAGAAAGTCTGTTATCCTGTTATTGCACAATAATATCTGTGCTGCACAAAAGTAGAACTAGTATTAGGGAATTATTTCACAACCATTATTCTATAATAAACCACACCTCGGGAAAATATGATCACAGCTAGTGTGGGTGAACTGAAGGTGGTCCGTTCCTGTTAGGGTGGATCCACAAAAACACGAGTCCTGGGACAATACAGTCTGTTTTCAGAGATTTCCTGTGTTATATAATCTTACAGTGCTCAAAGAAAATGGTTCGTGTTTTGAAACTCCTCTGTTTGTGGCAAGTGGTTGGTAAGTTACAAATGTATGTTTTATATATATTTTTTATATAAGTGCTTTTACTGTTCATGCTTTAGGCCCCATCCACACTACTGCGTTTTAGTTTAGAAACGGAGAATTAAAACGAATACGATCTCCGTCCACACCAGTGTTTTATCTGCGCTCTCCGTCCACATTAAAACGACTGAAAACGCGGATCACGTGACCATTCACCTACACTGGGCATGCGCGTGCCGGTGTAAACACAACACAACTTCATTGATAAAAATGATCCCACCATGCGCTGGTTCTTCCCGGCTTAACCCAAAAACCGACACTCCATGCACGGTCAATACCGCCGCTGCACACGGCATGGGAATTGTCACAGATTGCTGGAATAATAGCTTTCCTCCGGTGCATGTTGGCAGTTAACGTTACAGCACCAGGGAAGGATACGTCATGACTGATGACACCCAATCAGAGAGCCGAGCGCGAGCGTCTGCGTCATCCGTTTCTAAAGTTCTCCGTTTTGACCCGTCTACACTAAAACGCCCTCCGGAGTTTCAAAACGCAAAACGGGTCTGCAGCGTTTTTAAACTTCTCCGTTTAAGGTCTTCGTTTTTGCCGTTTTAGTCTGGACGAGAGGTGCAAACGTAGCAAAAGGTCTCCGTTTCTAAACGAAAACGTAGTAGTGTGGATGGGGCCTTAGTTTTTAGTACAAGTATTTTATCTATGAAGCTGATGATGATATTTTTGTGGAGCTCAACTTCAAGCTTTCCCATTTCTTTGTATAGCCGCGTTTCTACCGCAATTACCAGGAACTATTTGTCCCAGGAACTTTTTTCATAGGAACTTTTTTTGCCCCAGACCGGTTGCTTACTGCGTTTACACCGCGGTCTAAAGTACCGTGAAGATTATGTAAATTAGCGTGGTGACGTTGAACTGCGTGTGACTGCTCCTCCCAGTCTTCGCGCTTGTTTTGAGTTTTGAGTGCGTTTTGAGTTTTAACTATGGAGGAGATTAAAGCTGTGCTGCTTTTATGTGCGATCTATTGGTTTACTAACGAGGTAATTAACAAAACGGCAGAAAAGAGACGAGCACTAATAGTAAAGCGTATTCAGAAAGCTCGTAATGCTAGATATAAAAGTAGACAACGTTTGTTATTAGCTATAGCGGACATTGACCGTGAGATGGATGCGACGAACGCGCGCCATCGGGCATAAAGAACAAGATTGGGAAGAAAACAATCCACCAAAATTAACAAGAGTTGTGAATAATGTTATTATCGATTACAGTAACTTATTTTGTGCAACTTTGTTGTGTTTTAGATATGGGAGTACTATCGAATGCGTCGTGTTTCACGATCGGTTTGGATGCACACTAGAACAACAGAATGGTGGGACAGCGTGGTTCCAACTTTCACCGAAGCACAGTGGATAAAGAATTTCCGGATGTCTAAGGATACTTTTCTGTACCTCTGTCGTCGATTGCAACCCCAGCTGGAGAGACATGACACAAACTACCGACATTGTGTACCCATTTAAAAAAGAATCGCCATTGCACTGTGGAAACTTGCGACCAACTCTGAGTATAGAAGCATCTCTCATTTATTTGGAGTCGGAGTTGCTACTGTGTGTCACTGTGTTCACAATTTCTGCTCATCTGTTGAGAAGGTACTCATGCAAGAAGTTATTCAGTTACCAAACAGTGAAAAGTTAAAAGAAATGGCGACATATTTTGAGTGCAGATGGGGTTTGCCTCAGTGCAATTGATGGATCACACATCCCCATTCTTGGAACAGAGGAGTACCACACAGAGTACTTCAACCGAAAGGGCTAGCATTCGATCATTCTACAGGCTGTTGTGGACGGAGGTCTTTTTTGGAATGTTTTTTTTAGGACCGCCAGGGAGCCTACAGGATGCCAGAGTGCTGCGTTTGTCAGGATTGTGGGTCTTAGTGGATAGGGGTTTGTTACTACCTGATGGAACCAAGAACATTTGTGGACATGATGTGGGGTACTGTGTCCTTGGTGATGCAGCCTATCTTTTGAAGAGCTGGCTGATGAAACCTTTCACAGACAACGGACGACTGACACCCCAACAACTTGTGTACAACCATAAAACAAGCAGAGCCAGAGTGGTGGTTGAGAATGCTTTTGGCAGACTAAAGGGCAGATGGGGGTGTTTGCTAAAACAAAATGACTGCAATACACACAAGGTCAAATCCCTGGTGATAGCATGTTGTGTTCTGCATAACCTCATTAATGGTGATGAGTTCAGAGAAGAATGGGCTACGGGTACATTCAACCAGCCTGACGGGGCACTGTCATCCACTGTAGAGGCTGAGGGTCTTGATGCACGTACAGGCCTAATGAAGTTTTTGAGTACAATGTAGTAAACTGCAGTATCACTGGCTACACACCAGAAAGTTTTTTTTTTGGGGGGGGGGGGGGGGGGGGGAATAACCTTCAGGTGCTGTAATGTGCTTTTTTATGCTGTATACACCTGTTGTACACTTTTTTTGTAAATGAAAATGATTACTTCTGAATCATGCTTTGGTTTTAATTTATTCTGTTATCACCTTATGTTTACAGGTGAAATTTGAAAAAATTTAATAACATGCAAAACTTTATTTCAGTAATTCAACTTAAAGGTGAAACTAATATATAGACTCATTACATGCAAAGTGAGATATTTCAGCTATGAAAATCTAATTAGAATAAATGTGTTTCATAAGCTGTAAGCCATATAGTCATAATTATAACAGGCTTGAAAATGTAATACACCTTGCATGTAATATGAGTTTCACCTTTAAGTTGAATACTGAAACAACTTTTGCACAATACTTCTAAATTTGAGTTTCACCTGTATATTTGGCTGTCAAATATAACATTTTATTTCATAAGTGACTTAAATTACCTACACTTTGCTTATATTAACCTGTGCACTTTCACTGGAAATGTTTTACATCTAACCAGCACTTCAAAACCTTACCGTAAAAGCTAAAATTACCATTGAGATGAAAGGCACTTGATCTCAAAAGTGACATTTTACTAACTTTATTTAACAAAGGCAAGTACTGCTTACTAAATATATATTTTTAAAAATACAATCATGTGAAAAGAAATAAATTATGAGAACAGTAATATATTTTGTAAAGAAAAACAAATACAAATGTATTTTGGAACAACTGGGCAAACTGTCCAAGAACAGACAGAAACCCAGCCCTCTGCAGGAATGCAAACAATATATAAAAATTAGAATTGTGCAAAGAAAAATAAAAAGCTTTCTTCAGCTTCCGCCAACTCCTACCTCCTCATCTCTCTTTCCTCAGCTTGGCTCTCAAGTAACAGCTGCATATATTTGTCACGCTGTTCTTGTCCAAGCTGCAGGGCGGTCCGGTTAGAATCTTCCATGTCCCTCAGCGCATCAAGGAAGTCACAATCCCGTTTCCTCTTCCCTAAGTGCAGAAACACATGACAATAAATACACAAGCCCACCCTGAAAACCATAAAATACGTATTTCAAGTGTTTTAATTACAGAATCTTAAATCTGAAACTTGTGTTGGGTCATAATGCTCCATATTTTTTTATCATGGGCCATTTAGGTTTGCAATACAAAAATAACACAATGACTCAAAACCATTAGGATTACAATTAGGTCAGTTTTGAATAGGGGTGTAACGATACCCTCGTGTCACGATTCGATACATATCACGATACAATGTTATTGCGATACTCCCAAGACATATGATAAAAGGTTAACAAAAATGTACTGTTGATTAAAATGTTACATTGATATTACATTGTGGGTTTAAATAAATACACTTGGACTTGGTGCTTGTAACCCAAGGACAATGGTGACACCAGAATAAACATATTCATGATTCTGAAGCTGAAAATACTGAATTATTTTAGACAAATATGCTTAACATTGGTAACATAGATGTTTGGCATTATCAGAACCCACAAAGATTTTTGTCTTCTTTTTTAAGTTCTAAAGTTAAAAAAAGTTAAAAAAGTTAAAACAACACATCCAGGCGGTCAAACCACTTGTTAGTACGCCGATCGGATCCGCTTCTATTGTTGTGATCCTTGACTTTTTTGTAGTCTTGTTTTAATTTTTTTAACTTCTCTCTGCACTGTTTTCCAGTGTGAACAATGCCCAGCTCGTATAACTGATTGATATTTTCAGGTATACCTTTTCATTGCGGATTGCCGTTTCCAGTTCCCGCTGGATTTCTTCTTCCGCAAATAGGCTTATTAAAGCCTGGACCTCGTCATCGGTCCAGCGGTCGTATTTTTTTGTAAACTCCATATTTATTTCCAGACAACTCTTTACTGCACAAAGCCAGATTTTTAAAAATGGCGGCTAAAATAAAATGCTGCGTGGAGTCAACCAATCAAATGTGACGTGAGCTTAACCTATCAGCATGTTCAGCGCACAAGTCCCACCCCGAAAGTTCCTGAACTCTGAAAAAGTACTACCTCGCCAGTAGGGACTTTCTGGGGGGGGGGAATTTTTACCCGGATCTTCATTTAGACCCGGGTTCCTGCGGTGTAAACAGACCAAGTACCACCCCAAAGTTCCTAGTTCCTGGGGAAAGTTCCTGCGGTGGAAACGCGGCTTATGTTGGACAAATTTTCATGTAATTTTGTCTGCATGGGACACTTACATTTTTCTTCAGGAGTGTTTGCAAGTACAGATGCAGGGAAATCGTTTCAGTGATGGCGGGAGATTCAGTCTCTCTAAACTCTGGTCTTACTGAAATGAAGGATGATAATGTGCTTCATTGGAGGTTTGGAACTGAAAACACTGTAATAGGGGAAATCTATAACCTGATCGACAGCATGACTGTAGGCCTATTTGATAATGTTCCTAATGGGAGATTCAGAGACAGACTGAAGCTGGATCATCAAACTGGATCTCTGACCATCACAAACACCAGAACTGAACATGCTGGAGTTTATACACTAGAGATAACTAGAGGAAACTGACATCAAAAACATTCAGTGTTTCTGTCTATGGTGGATGAGTAGAGATCATTTGTCCTGTCTTTTATGCGCGTTTAATATCAACATATTGAATTGTTGAATAATTTTAAAGTTTGAGGTAACAGACTGTAAAAACCCTAAATACACTGGACTAGCTATATATTTACTACAATCCACAACACCTGAACTAGACTGAATGTTCATGTTTCTCTTTATATCTCTCATGTTTCTCAGCTCGTCTGCCTGTTCCTGTCATCATCAATAACTCTTCACACTGTTCTTCATCCCCATCATCATCATGTTCACTGGTGTGTTCATCAGTGTGTAATGTGCGTGATGTGACTCTCCTGTTACAGAGGAATGAGTGTATTGTCCAGCATCAGTGTGTGTGATCTCAGCATCAGTCTCTCTCTACCTCTGGATGTGGAATATCAGGATAAAAACACCTACAGCTGTGTGCTGAACAATCCCATCAGCAACCAGACCACACATCTGGACATCAACATATTCTGTCACACATGTGCAGGTACAGCAGCACTGACGATATACGAGTACTGACCAGGGCCCGTATTCATAAAGATTCTAAGAATCCTCTCAGAAAACTCTTAATTTCTCTTAAAAACTTTTACGTAGGAGTCTTAGGGTGTACTCACACTAGCCAGTTTGAACCGTGCCCGAGTGCGTTTGACCACCAAAGCGCGGTTCGTTTACCTAGTGTGAGTGCTCCGAACCGTGCCCGGGCACGGCTCGATTAGCCGGCCCTGGCCCGCTTGGAAGAGGTGGGCCAGAGCACGGTTCAGTTGGACTCGGGCGCGGTTCGCATGCAGTGTGAGCGCTAACCGTGCTGGAGCACGGAACAGCATTGTGTTCAGAGCAGCCCGTTCTCATCCCAAGGCGTCATACAGGTGACGCGCGTCTAAATCCGACGCACATTGCATCCTTTAGCGTCAATATGAGACGCAGATCCCAAGGCGTCATAACCTAACGCTAGTGTTGTAGTTCTCGAGACCGGTCTTGGTCTCGAGACCGGTCTCGAGACCACTTTTTGATGGTCTCGGTCTCGTCTCGGACTCGACCGCATTTGGTCCCGGTCTTGTCTCGGTCTCGGACATTGAGGACTCGTGATTTTTTTTTCAAGACCAGTCAAGACCATAACTGTGAAAATATCACTAAATTGCCAGTATATTGTCTCGTTTTTTTGTTAACATTCTTGCTTTTATTAGATGTAAAACGATCGATGAGTAATGTAGACGAACTGCTGCGCTCTTTCTCTTCTGAGCCAGGCGAAAGTATAAACAAGGGTTGACCGTCTCCTAAGCACTGTCTTGCATGGCACATATTAATAAAAAATAAATCGACACGATGGTAAAAGATCGGAAGACCATAGTTTCATGTGGAGTATTCGGATATTTTTTCCTGAATTACCTCTGGTTGTGAATTGTGCTAAAAATGCCTTTAAAAAATTGATTGTTGTAGGTTTTAAAACAACATAACTTTATGTATTGTTTATAAAAGGTGGAGAAAAGTGAAGACTTTAGTGATGAACAATGAATAATTGTTTTTTTGCATACTGTACTAAATGATGGAAGTCACTCAGGAGTATTGAATAAAGATGGTTACGTTTATTTAAACTTAAATATCTAGGCTATGTATTTTTATGGGAATGTGGATCTTTCAGATCAATTTGAGAAGCTCTTTTGATCATGTTTCACAATTTTTTGTAGTGTGGGGCGCTGGTCTTGGTCTTCTTGGTCTCGCCCTCCCTCGGTCTTGGTCTCGACTTGGTCTCGGCCTCTTAAAGTCTTGGTCTTGTCTCGGTCTCGATACACTCTGGTCTTGGTCTTGTCTTGGTCTCGGGTTAGGTGGTCTTGACTACAACACTACCTAACGCTACCCCAGACCTAAACCTACCCATAACAGTGCGTGTTATATTGATGCTAAAGGGTGCCATGTGCGTAAGATTTCGACAAAATGTCATATGGCGTCACATATATGACGCCAAAGGATGAGAATGCGTTGGTTCAGAGAGCGCCGCTCTTCTTGTTTATCCCGAAACCGTCGCACCATAATGACGTAAGCGTGCTCCGGCACGAATGCTGAAACCCTATGTGAGTGCAGGCCAGAGGGGGAGTGGGGAGGGGGGACAATCGTACTCGGGCCCGGTTCATGGCAACCGTGCCTAGTGTGAGTACACCCTTAAGCTTAAGAGCGATTCGGGACTGATCTGAGAGCAACTCTGAGTAAGGAAAAGACAAAAACTTTCATCTTAGTGAGGAGGCGGGGCTGACCCCGTTGTTATGTATGACACAATCTTTTGAAGACTGTGATTGGTTGGTTGTCCAAGAAGGAAAAAAAGAGTGATTTTAAGTATAGGGTCTATTCTAAACCTTCACTTTGAAATTACATGCGTAATTTTTCCTATTTGACCGTTCTCACACACACACACATTACATATGTGTTTATAAATCCTTTTTTTATTTACCATGCTGTTAATTTCCTATAAGGTATTTGATTGGGTTAGAATGATAAAAATTGTTCCACTCTTTCCAGTTTCACTGATTGCTGGCATGTCTATTTAAGTGGTGGTTTGAATGTTGGTTTTAATGTAACAAACATGGAATTACAACCAAGAAGGACAAGAAAGCCCAACTGGACAGAGGAACAGTGTTTACTGTTAGCCCAGTTAGTGGAGGAACAAAAGGCCATCCTTAAAGGAAAATTCAGGCCGGGTGTCAGTCTATAGTTTCTTATTAACTCACTGCTATCCATTGTCTGCAACACATTTCCTCTCCCTCTTCGTCTTTCTGCCATTTTCTTCTCTGCTAAAGAAACTCTTAAGCCTCTTAAAAGTCCTCGTCCGTGCTCCTAACAATTTTGACCTTAAGACCTCTTTAAGGGTTAAGATGCTTTCTGAATTACTTTTTTCTTTACTACGATTTTTTCTTTAATTTTAAGAGTAAACGCCCACATTTCTAAGAATTTTGTCACTAGGAGCTACTCTTTGCATTAAGATTCTTTATGAATACGAGCCCTGGGCCCTTATGTATAAAGCCACTCAGAGTAAAATTTTAGTCTCAAGTCTGTCAAAATTCTAAGAATTACATAATTTTACTCTTATTCCTAAACTTAAGAGTAAGTGTGATTCATAAAGGTTCCTAAGTGTTAAGACTTGGTCTCAGCTCCTAAATTATTTAAGAGAGCTGGAGAGGTCTCCTAACCTAGTTAGGAGTAACAAGATGGCAGCAGAGAGATTATGCACTTTTTAACAAAAATATGATGTATTGTAGTAAAATGAGTTGATCAAATGATAAAAAAACTTCTTTTTGTAACTTGCCTTTAAAAAAGTTTTATAGCAAAATTAAAGTATTATTTATATTTTGGTTTACACTGTTTACCGTGGTAAAGCGCGTTTGGAGTTTCGCTTCACTAAGTAGCAGGGCGTGGCCAAAGCCAGTTAAAGTACTTATTACAGATATTCACTAGCTCTTGTCAGAAGAAGCAGTGGAGCAACAGAAGAGTACATCAATCTGTAAGTGTTTACTTTTCTCATTATATTTTAGCGTGGATATTCGTTGCTAGGAGACTTTGTTTGGTTTACACTGTTTACCGTGGTAAAGCGCGTTTGGAGTTTCGCTTCACTAAGTAGCAGGGCGTGGCCAAAGCCAGTTAAAGTACTTATTACAGATATTCACTAGCTCTTGTCAGAAGAAGCAGTGGAGCAACAGAAGAGTACATCAATCTGTAAGTGTTTACTTTTCTCATTATATTTTAGCGTGGATATTCGTTGCTAGGAGACTTTGTTTGGTTTACACTGTTTACCGTGGTAAAGCGCGTTTGGAGTTTCGCTTCACTAAGTAGCAGGGCGTGGCCTGCTGTATTCAATAACGAGGTATTAGGCGTGTATAAAATAGTTAGTGTTTCGCGGCAGCGGTCGCGGCAGCCCGTGTGTGAAGCCCTCATCGTGTGAAGACCAAGGAGTGTAAAGACCATCGACTCTACCTACGCGACTCCACCGAGCAAGGACACCGACAAGGCACTTGAGTATTATTTTTTTTTTTTTTCTCTTCTAAACAATTTCTCTACTAATTTTTCTGTTTGTGAGCTCTCTTACACTATGTGTTTTCAAATTCCTACTATTATTAACATACGCAAATCAAAAGTCACACGTAGGAGGCAGTACAATCCTAACAACCTGCGTAGGTTTCCGGCTTCTTCTGGTACTCTATTCTCTTTTCCTATTGGTCTCTGGAATTGCCAGTCTGCTGTAAACAAAGCTGACTTTATCACATCTATTTCTAGTCATTCAGGTCTATGCGTATTGGCCCTGACTGAGACCTGGATCAGACCTGAGGACACTGTCACACCTGCTGCCCTCTCTACTAACTTCGCTTTCTCTCACACCCCTCGCCTGACCGGAAGGGGTGGAGGTACTGGTCTGCTCATCTCAAATGATTGGAAATTTGATCCTTTACCACCTCGTTGTGACCACTACTCATTTGAATCACATTCAATCACCATCACTAGTCCAATAAAAATCCATTTTGTAGTTATCTATCGTCCCCCAGGTCAGCTTGGCAGTTTCTTGGAGGAGCTTGATGTGCTACTCTCATCCTTCCCTGAGGATGGTACTCCCCTCATAGTTCTTGGTGACTTCAACATCCACATAGAAAAACGTCAGGCTGCTGAGTTCCACACCCTGCTTGCCTCATTCAACCTCAAACGAGTATCTACTGCAGCTACTCACAAATCAGGTAACCAATTAGACCTTATTTACACACGCCTCTGTTCCACTGACCATACACTAGTCACTCCACTGCACACCTCAGACCACTTCCTCCTCACTCTCAGCCTCAACCTACCTCAGAACACAACACACACTCCTCCACAGGTCACCTTTCGGCGAAACCTACGCTCTCTCTCACCCTCTCGCCTATCCTCTTTGGTCTCATCCACACTTCCTCCACATGACAAGTTCTCAACACTTGATACTAACAGTGCAACTGACTCTCTTTTCTCCACTCTAACACACTGCTTGGACAACTTCTGCCCACTTTCTTCCAGGCCAGCCCGCACCACACCCTCTGCCCCCTGGTTATCCGATGTTCTCCGTGAACATCGTTCTAAACTCAGGGGTGCAGAGAGGAAGTGGCGCAAATCGAAAGATCCTACTGACCTTGGTCTTTATCAATCCCTCCTCTCCTCCTTCTCTGCTAATGTCTCTACTGCTAAAATGACTTACTACCACAACAAAATTAACAATTCTTCTGACTCTCGCATGCTTTTTAAAACCTTCTCCTCTCTTCTCAACCCTCCTCCTCCTCCTCCTTCATCAACCCTAACAGCTGACGACTTTGCCACATTCTTCATTCATAAAACATCTACCATCAGCGGCCAATTTAACAATCCACAGACTGACACACACATTTTACCAACTAACACACACATTCTACCCTCATTCTCTCTGCTTTCAGAGGCAGAAGTATCCAAACTACTCCTTTCCAATCGCCCTACTACCTGTCCGCTTGATCCTATTCCTACTAACCTACTTCAAGCCATTTCCTCCTCAGTCATACCCGCACTCACTCACATCATAAACACCTCTCTTCACACTGGTACCTTTCCCACAGCATTTAAGCAGGCTCGGGTAACCCCACTGCTTAAGAAACCTACTCTTAATCCAGCACATCTGGATAATTACAGACCGGTATCCCTTCTTCCATTCGTCGCGAAGACACTTGAACGAGTTGTTTTCAACCAGATCTCTTCCTTTCTCACACAGAACAACCTCCTGGACAACAATCAGTCTGGTTTCAAAAGTGGTCACTCAACTGAGACTGCGCTGCTCTCAGTAATCGAAGCCCTGAAACTGGCAAGAGCAGCTTCCAAATCCTCAGTTCTCATCCTGCTAGATCTGTCTGCTGCCTTTGACACAGTTAACCACCAGATCCTCCTGTCAATCCTAAAGATGAAGGGAATCTCGGGAACTGCACTCCAATGGTTCAAGTCTTACCTCTCAGGTAGGTCCTTCAGGGTATCGTGGAGGAGTGAGGTGTCGAAGTCACAACATCTACCTACTGGGGTGCCTCAGGGCTCAGTGCTTGGACCACTTCTCTTCTCCATCTACATGACATCACTAGGAACTGTGATTCAGAAACATGGCTTTTCCTATCACTGCTACGCGGATGATACACAACTCTACCTCTCATTCCAGCCTGATGATCCGACGGTAGCTGCTCGCATCTCAGCTTGCCTGACAGACATCTCTGACTGGATGAAAGACCACCATCTTCAACTTAACCTTGCGAAGACTGAGCTACTTGTTATCCCGGCCAAACCAACACTTTGTCACAACTTCACTATTCAACTAGGCCCGTCATCCATAACTCCATCACGGTCAGCCAGGAACCTTGGATTTGTTATTGATGATCAATTGAACTTCACAGACCACATTACTAAAACTGCCCGGTCCTGCAGATTTGCTTTGTACAACATTAGGAAGATCAGGCCCTTCCTATCAGAGCATGCTACACAACTCCTTGTTCAAGCGCTTGTTCTATCCAGACTGGACTATTGCAATGCTCTCCTGGCTGGTCTTCCAGCTTGCACGATCAAACCTCTGCAGCTAATCCAAAATGCTGCAGCTAGAGTGGTCTTTAACGAGCCGAAGAGAGCACACGTCACTCCTCTCCTCACAAAATTGCACTGGCTGCCAGTTGCAGCTCGCATCAAATTCAAGTCACTGACGCTCGCTTACAGAACAACCACTGGCTCTGCTCCCTTTTACCTAAACTCATTACTTCAGACTTATGTCCCATCCAGAAATTTACGCTCTACAAGTGAACGTCGTCTTGTGGTGCCACGTCAAAGAGGCACAAGATCTCTTTCTCAGACCTTTACCATGACTGTTCCCTGCTGGTGGAATGACCTACCTAACTCAACCAGATCTGCTGAGTCCGTAGCCATTTTCAAGAAACGGTTGAAGACGCATCTCTTTCGGCAGCACTTGTTCCAGTAATACTAACACTTTCTCTTCTCTTCCTTTCTATTATATATAAAAAAAAAAATAAAAAAAAAAAAAAAAAAATTACGGATTCTACGTTGGATTAAACTGGAAAGGTTATAGCACTTACATTTTGTTGTCCTGCTGTTAGTTTAACTGCTTCTATGGTTCTCATTTGTAAGTCGCTTTGGATAAAAGCGTCTGCTAAATGAATAAATGTAAATGTAAATGTATATTTTTGGCGACTGGAATTCATCAGTGCACCTGTGATGACTCGGGCCCTTCAGTCCACAGTTAGTAGGCTCTTGAATAGCACTATAGTGACACTGACCACACCAAATATACAGTGGTGGCCAAAAGTGATGTGCAGAGTTTTTTTTTTTTAACCCTTCAAGTTTGCTTAAACCTTAAAAGGAAAATATTTTTATATTTATATTTTTTTTATATATGAGGGGAGAACAAAACACTAAACTTAATCAATGTATTCATTTGACAAAATTATTTCATGTCACCTTTATTTCTACGGTGCTTTTTACAATACAGATTGTTTCAAAGCAGCTTTGCAGAGATTACAGGAAAAGTTAGTTTTGGCTGTACAGCAGCTCTATAAGAAAATAGTGTCATTGTCCTGCTTAAGTAAATTCAGTGTTTATTAATTTCAACCAGAAAGACTCGGGAGGCAAAATGACGTGACACAGTTTATTAACAGCCCAGCAAGCAAGTATTGTGTTATAAAGATATGTTGCGTAGCTCGCAATCCGAGGGTAACACAATCTGTTTTTTTTTTTTTATACCTCCCGACCCCCGGGAGGTATATTAGTCTTCCTGGCAGAACTTAAGCTAAAGCATTCATTTCCATTGTAAAATATCATTAGTTATCTATTTAGTTCATTTATATCTACAGCCACTCTCAGTTCTCATATAATGGTGTCAATGCAGGCAGATCAATACTATTTTTAAATATTAAGTGACAAATAAGGGCAAATACAGCTACAGGTTTTAGAAAAACTAAAAAGCTCACAGGAGAAAAAAACATACATTGTCTGCAACATAATCATTTCTTAATATTTCATTATCCTCTCTTGTTTTTTCACCTGTTCATAATTTATTTGTATGAAAGCCTGGCTAAAAATTATGTCTGTACAATTTGGAATGTTTCATTGTTATCACAAATAAACAATTGACTCCAGGCACAACTACACAATACGCTTACAAAATATTTAACACATTTTTAATACTATTTGAATAAAGGGTGAATCTGACAATTTTCCTTCAATACTAATTTGTGATAATTTTGCACAATGCAAAGCAATTAAAAAAATAAATTTAAATATTAAAGTTTCAGTGTCTTAATTAAATTATTTTGTTATAATTACATTAAATGTTTGGTGTCATGCTGCAGTGACCTCACCCTTGCAGGCTCACTATTGGCTGATTCAGAGGTTCAGGGCGGCCATTTTGGGTTAATATCATTGTAGTCCTTAGTTTGCAGCACTTAAGTGCTACGTCAGTCAGCACTTAAGAATCAGTCTTATACTTTACTGAAAGTTGCTTTTAGTTGCTTTATAAAAGTATCTTACTCTTAGAGAAGTCCTACTTTTTACTAAGTATTTTTTGACACTTAAGTCAAAGCTTAAGACTATTCTTAAGAGCATTTCTTAGAAGTTTTATACATACGGGCCCTGATCTCTGTCTTCTGTTGTAGATCAGATGCGTTCACTCACATTAAAGCTCCAGTCAGCAAGTCTGGCAGATTTAGTGGACTTAGGCAAAATTTTGAATGTTTACAACTCTCATGCCCCTCCCCCACTATCAACGGATACCCTCCCACCGACTCACCGAGTTCGTGCCCGTCTCATCAGCATCCATCAACACCATGGAGTATTTGGAGGTATGCTGCCTTGGCTAATCTACCGATCGATTGCAATTGCTAACGTCATTTATACTCTAAATGAGCTTACTTAGTGTTTTGAAAGTGAGATACATCCGCCATCACTCATCGTTACTACGCGAACTTCAGGCCTGTGCATGTGATTGTAACGTGCGCGAGGGGTGGCGTGTGCCCGATCTATGATTGACAGTCAGATCTCACACCCCCCTGCATTGATTGGACCTGATGAACAGGGAGCTGTGGATTTTTGCAAAACAAATAACACGCTCCAGGTGGAGTTAGAAGCTCGGGTTTTTTTCTAAAACCACTTTATTTATGTTGTTCTGTCGGATTATAGTGTCGAATTCACTGAAATTGATCAAAAAAATGTTGCCGACGGCAGCTTTAATGACTGTCACTCTTTTCCTCTCCTCCTCCTCCTCCTCCTCCTCCTCCTCCTCCTCCAGTCTCAGTGTATCTGATAGTGTTGATCTCTGGATCTCTGAATAAAGATCTCTGATGATTGTTGCTGCAGTCGTGATTCTGCATCTGCAGGAAATGTAGAAAAAACAGATCAAGGCAAGAATTTTAAGCAAGTATTATTACAAATAATACTAAAAACGTATAGCCCTAATAGACCTTGGTTATATGACATGCAGATTGAAACGAGGCTGTGAAGGATATAAGTAAAGTCTTTACAATATGGGTATTTTTCCTTAAAAAAAATAATTTAAATACTTTGAAACGGCTTCGTGGAGTTTTGTATTCTGAACGTTTTTTAAAAAAAAAAATACACATATTCCTGCTGTTCTCCATATGACAGAACAGAATCAAAATGAATTTTTTAACTCTATTTTTTAAATAAAAATTCAAATTAGCTTTCAAACTAGCATTGATAGTCAAACTAACTTTAATAAGGATACATTTACAACAACAAAAAAACAAATCAGATCAGATTTTTCATGACATTTGAAATTGGTATTACTGTCAGATTGCATTATAATAAGTATTTGATTTCAGACAGCCTCTAAACACTTCAAGTCTGTCATTAATTGAAGGCCCTGGAGCTTTGAGACCACCGCAACTTTTTGGACTTTGTCATTTGTCAAAGCTTGACTCCAGAGTCAAGCCCGCCATTCAAGCTTTGACAAATGACAAAGTCCAAAAAGTTGCGGTGGTCTCAAAGCTCCAGGGCCTTCAAGGCAGTGACCCAATATTCACTGTAATATAATGTTATATATTTGCATGTCTAAATGTACACTGTAAGAAAAAAAAATTAATTTACAGGTAAAAGTCTGTATTTTTTTACAGAATGTTGCTGTTTTCTCATTATACAGTGAATGCATGTTATTTTACTGATATTTGCTGTAATCTAATGGTCCACCATTCAATTTACAGGTAATTGCTTGTATTTTGGTTTTACATCACTTTTACGTTTTTTTTAAAGGAAATTGTCTGTATTTTTACAGGGTTATGTGTAATTTTACATAAAATATTAAGTAATATTTTACAGATTTTTTCTGTGAAATTAGAAAACAAAGAAAAGAAGGTATAACTGCAGAAATCAGCAGTTATTTAGCATGTTTTCCTTGAAGATCATTAAGCATGTGGGGGTTAAAGTGAGTTTTAAGGTTAAATAATAACAATATTAAAAGACTATAATCATTCAATAGGCTATGTTTGTAGAACTTACTTACTTACATAACTTACCCGAGGTAGAGCTTGAGATCGGGCCCAAAAAAATCAATCCCGAGCCCACTGTGTCCGAGCCCGGTCCGGCCCTGCCCGACACATTAACTGTAATTATGAGCCCGAGCCCAGTTTAAACCCGACTATTTTTTAATATGTGGATCGTCATAACTGACGTGCTCAAATACTTTCTTATATTACTTTCTCCCGGCCGCAACATTTATGTTTTGTCCCGCTCCCGCCCGCAAAAATACTTTTTTTCTGTACCTCCAAATACTTTCAAGTTAGCCTACGTGTCGCCACCATACACATCAGCATACATGCTCCTGATCAATTATTTGTTATAAAGCATTAACACACAAACCACTGTTATAACATAAAAGCAAGCAGCTAGAACTGCAAGACCCTTATTCAATATCTGGAGTCGTTTAAAGCCCTTTGAAGCTGCACTGAAACTCTCATTTGGACCTTGAACCGTTTGGTTCCCAATGAAGTCCATTATATGGAGAAAATCTTGGAATGTTTTCATCAAAAACCGTAATTTCTTTTCGACTGAAGAAAGAAAGACATGGACATCTTGGATGACATGGTGGTGCAAAATTTTTTTTTTAAAGTGAACTACTCCTTTAATGATGTTATATCACATATGCTCACCAATTTTTGTGAAGTTTTGAGTTTTTGTTTATGATTTATAGGCTTTTGAGTGTATTTTGACACGCCCATTTTCTAAACGAATCTGTTATAGTAAACCAAAGGGCAAATTTAAAAAAAATTTTTCGATAATTATTGATCTAGAGAGTCCAGAGAATTTTCCTAGACTGGTCTGGTTCCGATCGGGCGAAAAACCAGGGACTAGTTTGCAAAAGTAGGTTTTTAACATATTCATGAATATTTAATGAACGATTTGATTGACAGCAATGGTTCTAGAGACAAAGCTGTTCAGCATGAGGAGATCTATCGACTGATATGCATATTATGGGGATGTGTGCAACAACACGTGATTACAGAGCCGTAAAACTCATTAGCGCCAACTAGTGGCCAATTTCTTTCAAAACTCTTACAGACCTCTTGGACCATGAGTTGAACATGCCCATCGAGTTTTATTCCGATTGGTCTCCGTTAACCTCGTCTAACAGGTGCTCAAACTCATTGGCCAATGGCGGCCATGTTTTTTGAGTTACGCCAATTTCCTCATACACATACATGGCACCTTGGACCAAGACACTGCATACCGATTTTCAAGTCAATCGGACTAATGGTCAGGCCCTTTTTATGTTTTTTTCATGTTATAGCGCCACCTAGTGTTCAATCGTCGCGATTTTTTTACTGTTACATCAGACTGTCCTCATACACATGTCTGTTGAGTTTGGTGACAATATCTCATTTACTTCTCGAGTTATAGCCATTTTAGTCAAATATTTATATTTTATAGTCAAATATTAATTATTTATATTCAGACTCCAGGGAACATTTCTGCACTGGTTTGGTTCCGATCGGGCAAAAAAAACAGGGACTAGTTCACAAAAGTAGTTTTTCGACAAAATTCAAAATGGCGGAAAATCCATCATGGCGGAAATAAAATCGGAGATATACGTTTTTTACTTCAGAGGGAGGGAAAATATTAGTTTCTCTAAATACCTGTCTTTGTGTAAATGTGGCCTTAGATTATATTAAAAAATGTAATATGAATAATGAGTAATTAAATAAAATATTTCAAAATGGTCAAGTAGCCTACACTCACTGTCAAATAGAAAACATCATTCTGTCTTATGGGTTTGCACTATTTAATCTGCAGCTCGTCTTGCAAGATCCTCTTCCCAGTGTGCCATGCCACAAGCAAAATATTCACCCTCAAACAACAACAGAAACATCCACACTGTAGGTGGAATCAGAATCAGTAAAAATGGAAAGCAAGCAATGAAGATCATCCATATTTGTTCATCGAATAATATGTACCAGTGGATCTCTGTGGCACCATGGGATCTTTATTATTAACGATTTACAAAGATCTGTTTACGTTTATCATAAGAGATGAAAAGGGAACATGGAAAAAGGATAATGGGAACAATGGGTTATTCATGCAAATTACATAAAGGGGCTAACTTTCCTTTTGAGAACACTTCGAGTAATGCAGAAATGTTCCAATAAACAAAATTCAATCATCCATCAGAACCAACTTTTATACTGTTTGTCCAACAAAAAGAAAATGGCATAATACATCATGACAAAATTCCATAAGAAGTTCTTTACACAAAAATTCTTTAAAAATATAAACAAAGAGGTTACATAAGAATCACTCAGGAGTACATAAAAAAAGGAATGAACGTCTAATCTATTTACATTTAGAGTTTTAACAGATGCTTTTTTGAAAGAGCCACCAATACTCACTGTACTGCAATGCCACTTTTCAACCGAAAGCTGTCATATTTAAATCAAGTTATAAATGTATTGTAAAGGTTTTCTTTTAGTTCTGAAAAGAAGTCTGATATTTGTTTGTTTTTTACAGTATCATTTCCAAATTTATAAACAATGTAAGAAATTTTAACATTTGATAAGCACTGAGATGTTTTATACATATTCATAAAGGACAGTTATAAACAACAAACAATCAATTGGAGAAATAGAAATTAAAACACAAATCATTCAATTAAAAACAACACAAACTGAATCTTTGAAAGACAACATAAATGGAACATACAGTGTGAACCCTGAATTCCTCAATTGTTATGTCTTTCTGTAGCTTGCAAATATCTTTTTATCATTTATAAAAAATACAAAAATCAGTACAAAACCAGTCCAAATACCTCATGTGCTCCATTCCAATTGCTCTGACAGCATACTTTGTGTGAAGAAGAGAGTGAAATTGTATCCGTCATGAAAATCTTTCCACTGATCCCCGTCAAGTCAGGTCGCATCCAAACTTTGTAAGGTCACAAGACACACAAAAGCTGATGGCATTTGATGTCATTTACATCAGGGTATTGTTTTATTTAAGAGACTATCAGCCTCAGATGCATTTTCAATGACTTTCATCGGCACGTTGTCAGTGCGTTGCTCAGGCTGTTCCTCATTAGCTGGATCTTGCTGTTCTGGATTCTCTTGATCTGTGCGGCCCGCTGATGTTTTACTTTTGTAGTCATGCCACATAACAATAAATGCTGGGATGCAGAAGATAATAGCCAGAGCATAACCTGTAATCTTGATATAAAAATATATATACATATTAATAAATATAAATAAAGAACATTTAAATAAACAACTCCTATGCAGTTATTTCAGGTACATATGTTAAGTATATTTGCACTTGAAGATGTAACTATTAGATTCACAAAGCTTGAAGTGTGTAGCTGTTGGTTTACGTGGTGTGTTGTTGGTGGTTTTTATTTGATTTGATATATACAATTATTATAAAAAAAATTGCACAGGACAAAGGACTACTGTGATCTGCTGTACTTGTTCTATGGCAGTACAGCATCACTGGGATACAGACATAAACTCTGTGTCTGGACAAATGCCGGTTATAACACTCTTCTATTGTTTGATCAGCATTTCATGAATTACTGCTGTCTGTTAGAATGGTGTCGTGTTAGCGACCCCTAAGATAACTAATGAAGTGAATCAATCAAATATTTAGATGGACAATAACTTTATTCTAGAGCTGCTGTAAAGCCAAAACAATCGCTGTTACATTCATTTCCTATTATCACTGTAAAGCTGCTTTGATACAATCTACAGGTGAAACTCAAAAAATTTGAATATCGTGTAAAAGTTAATTTCAGTAATTCAACTTAAAGGTGAAACTAATTATATAGACTCATTACATGCAAAGTGATATATTTCAAGCCTTAATTTGTTAATTTTGATGATTATGGCTTACAGCTTATGAAAACACCAAATTCTCAGAAAATTAGAATATTACATGAAATCAATAAAAAAAAGGATTTAAACTACAGAAATGTCTGTCCTCTGAAAAGTATAATTATGAATATAAACTCAGTACTTGGTTTGGGCCCCTTTTGCATGAATTACTGCCTCAATGCGGCGTGGCATGGATGCGATCATCCTGTGGCACTGCTGAGGTGTTATGAAGATCAGGATGCTTCAATAGTGGCCTTCAGCTCTTCTGCATTGTTCGGTCTCATGTCTCTCATCTCTCTCTCTTGGCAATGCCCGATAGATTCTCTATGGGGTTCAGGTCAGGTGAGTTTGCTGGTCAATCAAGCACAGTAATCCCATGGTCATTGAACCAGGTTTTGGTTCTTTTGGCAGTGTGGGCAGGTGCCAAGTCCTGCTGGAAAATGAAGTCAGCATCTCCATAAAGCGTGTCTGCTGAAGGAAGCATGAAGTGCTCTAAAATGTAGACGACTGCATTGACTCTGGACTTAATAAAGCACAGTGGACCAAAGTTCTCTTTTCTGATGTGAGTAAATTTTGCATCTCATTTGGAAACCAAGGTCCCAGAATCTGGAGGAAGAATGGAGAGGCACACAATCCAAGATGGTTGAAGTGCCATGTAAAGTTTCCACAGTCTGTGTTGGTTTGGGGAGCCATGGCATCGGCTGGTGTTGGTCCACTGTGCTTTATTGAGTCCAGAGTCAACGCAGTCGTCTACCAGGACATTTTAGAGCACTTCATGCTTCCTTCAGCAGACAAGCCTTTTGGAGATGCTGACTTAATTTTCCAGCAGGACTTGGCACCTGGCCACACTGCCAAAAGAACCAAAACCTGGTTCAATTACCATGGGATTACTGTGCTTGATTGGCCAGCAAACTCATCTGACCTGAACCCCATAGAGAATCTATCGGGCATTGCCAAGAGAGAGATGAGAGACATGAGACCGAACAATGCAGAAGAGCTGAAGCATCTTGGTCTTCCATAACACCTCAGCAGTGCCACAGGCTGATCGCATCCATGCCACGCCGCACTGAGGCAGTAATTCATGCAAAAGGGGCCCAAACCAAGTACTGAGTAGATATGCATGATCAAAATTATAACAAATAAAGGCTTGAAATATCTCACTTTGCATGTAATGAGTCTATATAATTTATTAGTTTCACCTTTTAAAGCTGCAGTAGGGAGTTTTTAGAAAA
Organism: Chrosomus eos; assembly: GCA_036326025.1. NCBI lineage: Eukaryota > Metazoa > Chordata > Actinopteri > Cypriniformes > Leuciscidae > Chrosomus > Chrosomus eos. Next base: position 61,504 of record JAZAVI010000083.1, read on the forward strand.
CGTTGACTTAGCCTAAAAATTTGAACAAGCAAAACTTACAGGTCACTCCCCCTTGCTCTCCTGCGCTACACCCCTCCCTCCACAGCTCCTCCTCTACATTGGAGCCTGCCATGAACGATTATAATATTAAACAAATCAAGCAGGGATACTTACTTGTCAAGCAGAAATGTGACTAACTCCAGTTTCACACACACTCCGTTAGCAGTGCGTATGCGGAGCAGCACGCGCTATAATGCTTTCACATATGCTGTGTTTGCAGTGCGTAACTGATCCGCGGCTGTACCACAAACACATACTCACTATTAAACACATACTCACTATTTTTATTTAAAATCCAGAAGTTATGCAGCAACTTTTATTTAAAAAAAAATTGTCAGCAGTGCGATTCTCTTTGTACACACACCGGCAATCTTGATTTTGAACGACAGTATGCGCTTTGCAAGAGAGGGGTGTGATCAGCGCATACACGAGCTTGATTGACACTGCTAAGACATTCCTCCTGGCTCTGATTGGTTGTTTCTGACCGGGAGTGGTGTATTTCTGCAAATGGCAATAGGACCACTGGGAGGAGCCAGATTTTTTCACAGATTATCTGTCTCATATTCTACTGTCAGGACATAATGACAGTTTTAACAAATATGTAAAAAATACATTTCTACAAAAGTTACCTACTGCAGCTTTAAGTTGAAATACTGAAATAAATTAACTTTTGCACGATATTCGAATTTTTTTAGTTTCACCTGTAGATTGTATCAAAGCAGCTTTACAGTGATAATAGGAAAAGAAAGTAACCGCGATTGTTTTGGCTTTACAGCAGCATATTGTTAAAAGTGCTATATAAATGAAGGTGACTTGACTCATGATCAGAATAAAACTGTACACGCATTTCTATTTTTAAATATAATTAAATCAAAGCTGATAAGAGATCTTTTTTCAGTTTAAAACTTTGTTTACAGTCTAGAAATTTGGATGAATATCTTAACTGAAATGCAATAAAAACATTTAAAATATTCAGCATACTTCATTTGTTTGTAGCTTAAGCTTTCTTTAAGAAATATAGAAAAAATAGGTAGAGCAATTAAAATTGTTGGGAAACAGGATTGCAGGGAAATGGAAATGCAGTCTTACCCTCTCACATACAGTAAGGGAAAATTGGGCCAAACTCTTATGACGCTTACCTTTGATTGACAAATAAACTCCACTGTTCTTTCGTAATATTCAGTCTCATTTATTCCTGGTCTTAATTTGGTGGGTTTGCACCAATTCACACATCTTGGATGCAGTTCTTTATCACAGGCATAGTCTCCATTCCACTTTGTAAGTCCACATGCAAGATAATCACCATCAATGAAAAATAAACAGATCCACACAAGACATGGAATACAACAAACTACAAAAGCTTTAGCACAACTCAAATTTTCCACAAGCTCATTATTTTCAGACTGAGATGTTCCACTGTTGTCTTTTACTGGAGATGTTCCACTGCTGTCTTTTCCTTGAGATATTCCTCTGTTGTTTTTTTCTTGAGAACAACAAAAACTACTTTTATATTTACAAGGTCTCAACAATAGGAGCATTATTACCAAAGCAAAGATAGCGGGAGCAAGAAAGATTAAAGATGATATAGCTTGGTTCCACTTATCTCTGCAGGGGCAGGAAAATTTTACATCCATAATTGCCTGCAAACCCACTAACAAAAAGATCATTGGAACTGAGGTCACAATACTCATTTTAGACATCGGAGTCCCAAGCACTCTTAAAAACTGGATAGAAGGCATCTTCTGAGGTCTGTAGGCAGCACGGTAAGTTAGACGGATGACCTTTTTGGTTTCTCCGGTTTGGGGTGTCTTTGGTCTGGTCCACAAGATTCAGAAAAAAAGAGAAAACGTAAATAAATCATTGGTCAGATCCCTGTAATGAATCTTCAAATATATATTTTTTTCAAGCAAATAGTGTTACAACACAAAATATATACAATAATAATAATAATAATAATAACAACTTATACACTTATGATTGAAATGGAGTGGGGAGAAGTAAAACTTATTGAACCCCACCCCAGTCTGTCAAAGAATTTATACAAACAAAACGTCTCAGGTTACTATTGTAACCATAGTTCCCTGAGAACAGGGAACGAGACGATGCGTCGAAACGCTGCGGGAACGCCTTCTGCGTGATTGCGTCTGAAGCATCTATGCCAACTAGTCCAATGGAAAAAGGGAATGAGCGTCACGGGCGGGTGACGTCATGACCAGGAAAGGATAAAAGCACTTCCGCTGCTCGCCGGCATTCATGCTTCGACAGTGCCGAAGCAAGCCGATCGCAGGGACGCCAGAAGTATGGCAGGGGGACGCATCGTCTCGTTCCCTGTTCTCAGGGAACTATGGTTACAATAGTAACCTGAGACGTTCCCTTATCGAAAAGGGAACTTCGAGATGCGTCGAAACGCTGCGGGAACGAGAATACCCAATGCGCCATAATTCAAGTACCTGAGTGTCAGACTGTTCAGCTAAGCACTAAGCACCTGAGAACCTGGGGCAGCATCCAGGTCCAAACTGTAAAATCTCACGAATGTGAGCGGAGAGGACCAGCCCGCCGCATCACAAACATCTTGGAGAGAAACCCCATGCAACAAGGCTTTAGAAGCCGCCATACTCCTGGTGGAATGAGCTCGGACCGCCAAAGGACAAGGCTGGCCCGAGTACTCATAAGCAAGTGAAATAGCCTCGACTATCCACTTACTGACTGTCTGTTTTGAAGCAGGAAGACCTTTTTTAGGTGATCCAAAGCAAATAAATAGTTGATCGGACTTCCTGATTGAGGAAGTCCGATGTACATATGTGTCCAATGCTCGCACTGGACACGACAAGTGCAGTCTTTCCTGGTCCGCAGTTGCAAACGGAGGAGGACAGAAAGCCTGCAGCACAATAGGCCTCGGAGTCAAGGTCGGCACCTTAGGGACGTATCCCTGTTTTGGATAAAGGAACGCCTTGACCATCCCCGGAGCAAATTCAAGGCAGGTGGGGGAGACCGAAAGAGCCTGAAGGTCACCAACTCTCTTGAGGGACGAAATAGCTAGGAGAAAGACGGTCTTAAGAGTAAGGAACTTCTCTGAGACTGATTCTAAGGGCTCGAATGGAGCCCTAGACAGGCCTTCTAGAACTACAGTCAAATCCCAAGCTGGCACCTTAGTGCGAGTTGCAGGCCTCAGCCTCAAAGTGCCACGAAGGAAACGTGTAATCAGGGGGTCTCGACCCAAAGATAAACCTCCCACCATGGTATGATAAGCCGCAATGGCTGCCACGTAAACTTTTAGTGTGGAAGGACATAGACCTGACACAAAGCGCTCCTGCAGGAACTCGATTACTGTGTTGACAGAACAATTAACCGGATCCCACTGATGTCGGTGACACCATAAGGAGAAAACTCTCCATTTAAGCGCATAGAGTTTCCTCGTAGCTGGAGCTCTGGAGCTTAAGATGGTCTCAACAGCCTCAGCTGAAAGACCACTATCTACAAGTTGGGCCCCCTCAGAGGCCAAACCCAAAGATTCCATATCTCTGGCCGAGGGTGAAATATTGTGCCCCCGGCCTGAGACAGAAGGTCCCTCCTCAAAGGGATCTCCAATGGAGGCCCGTCTAACAGAAGGATCAGGTCCGCAAACCAGATCCGACTTGGCCAGCGTGGTGCTACTAGCAGTAGGCTTATCCCACACTGACGGACCCGCTCCAGAACTCCTGGGAGCAGAGCAACAGGGGGAAAGGCGTACAGACGTAGCCTCGGCCACGTCTGCACCATGGCATCCAGCCCCAGGGGGGCCGGGTGAGTAAGTGAATACCAGAGGGGACAGTGCGTCGTGTTGTGAGACGCGAACAGGTCCACCTCTGCTCTGCCATATGCCTCCCAGATTTTCTCCACCGCCTCGGGGTGGAGTCTCCAGTCCCCTGGCCTCAGCTCCTGCCTCGACAGGATGTCTGCTCCTATATTCTGGTCCCCAGGAATATACACTGCCCTCAGGGAGAGTACCTTCCCCAGGGACCACAGGAGGATCCGGTGCGCCAGTTTGCAAAGCGGACGCGACCTCAGACCCCCCTGGCGGTTCAGATAAGAGACCACAGATGTGTTGTCTGTTCGAACGAGCACATGATGGCCTCTTAGGTCCGGAAGGAAATGTCTCAACGCATTGAAGACAGCCATCATCTCCAGGCAATTGATGTGCCACGAAAGATGATGGCTTTTCCACAGACCCTGAACCGAGCGGCCTTCCATTACCGCTCCCCAGCCGGTGAGGGAAGCATCTGTCGAGATAGTAGCTCGATGGCAAAGAGCTCCCAACACCGGGCCCTGGGTTAAGAACCAGTGTTTCTTCCATATCTCTAAGGCACGAAGGCATCGCCGCGTAACCTTGATCATACGGAAAGGGCTTCCCCTCGGGGAGAACCCTCTGGTCCTGAGCCACCACTGTAAAGGCCTCATGTACAGCAGGCCAAAAGGTATCACGTTGGACGCTGCTGCCAGTAGACCCAACAGTTTCTCGAACTGTTTTACAGTGCGTGACTGACCTAGCTTTAGCTCTTTGGTGGCTGCCAGGATAACAGCTACACGAACGGGCGATAGGCTGGCCCTCATCGTCACTGAATCCCATACCACACCAAGGAAAGTGGTTCTCTGTATTGGAGAAAGAACACTCTTCTTGGCATTGAGCCTCAACCCCAACATCTGCATATGGGCGAGAACGACACCTCGGTGCCGAACCGCCAACTGCTCTGATTCCGCTAGAATCAGCCAGTCGTCGATATAATTGAGAATGCGAATGCCCTGAAGCCTGAGAGGGGCTAAAGCTGCATCCATGCATTTCGTGAATGTGCGGGGTGACAAAGCTAGGCCGAAAGGAAGAACCCGATACTGGTATTCTTTGCCCCTGAAAGAAAACCTTAGGAACTTCCTGTGCTGAGGGAGGATGGAGATATGGAAGTATGCATCCTTCAGATCTATCGTGACGAACCAGTCCTCGGATCTGATTTGAGTCACGATCTGCTTGAGGGTCAGCATCTTGAACTTGAGTTTCTGAACTGACCGATTCAACAGGCGAAGATCTAAAATGGGACGCAACCCTCCATCCTTTTTTGGAACAATGAAGTAACGGCTGTAAAAACCCGACTCTCTGTCGGGTGAGTACACCTGTTCTATAGCCTCTTTTGCTAACAGGGCCCTTACTTCTTGCTCCATTACCAGAGCCTGCTCGGGACGTACCACTGTGGGTAACACCCCGCTGTAACGAGGAGGACGAGAGCCAAACTGGATTCTGTATCCTTCCTCTACAATCTGCAGGACCCAATGAGAAATATTCGGCAGAAGCTTCCACGCTGCCAGAAAATTTACTAAGGGAACCAGCCTCTCGAGGCTGGTCTCTGGTGTTACTGAGAGAGCCAAATCTGGAGCCTGAAACATACCGGCAGGAACTACCTGACCTGACTGCTCTAAAACCCCCCTCAGAGGGCGCGAAACCGATGCTGTGCCGCAGCACAGCACCAGCGACTCGCTGGAGACCACTGCGCCCTGAAGCACCAGAGGTGGCAGGGTTGGCAGGAGGGTCTCGTGAGGACCCCGAAGTGGAACGGGCACCGTGTACTGAGGTGAACACCGCTCCACCTCGGTCGGGGCTGTCCTCACAGGTCTGATGCCTAAGCATCAGGACCTTTTTTTTTTTTTTGAACCGAAGCTTTCTTTGCCTGAAGAACGGTCCTCAGATCCGGCTTAGGCTTAGTCGACTTCGGTTGAGAGGGCTGCGTCTGTCTCCAGTATCTTCGTGGAGGAGCACGAGACGCAACACTCTCTTTCTGTTGCACATGATATGATGAGCTAGATGGCTGGGGCTGCTCACGCCCAGCAGCCCCAGGGGGCTGGACACGGCGAGGGATAAACTTTTTAAAAGCGTCCGACTGCTTTTTAGCATCCTGGAATCTTTCAACTACAGCGTGAACTGCGTCACCAAAGAGACCAGACGGTTCAAGCGGAGCATCTAACAAAAAAGTGCGATCTTTCTCTTTAATATCAGATAAATTGAGCCATAAATGTCTCTCTCAGTGGCTACCAAAGCAGCCATAGACCGCCCAATTGCTCTGGCGGTCTCTTTAGTAGCCCTGAGAGAAAGATCAGTCGCCCTACGAAGTTCTCGAACATCGTCATGACTTATTCCCTCACTATTATCCAGATCCCCCAGCAGATCAGCCTGATAAGCCTGAAGCAGTGCCATAGTGTGCAGGCACGCTCCGGCTTGACCTGCTGCCGAATAAGCTTTGCCCACTAAACTAGATGTATTTCTTAGTGGTCTAGTGGGCAAAACTGGGGCTTTAATAGAAGATGCGGGACCAGGCGCGAGATAACTCGCTAGATTTTGTTCAACCTGGGGCATCGAACTATAGCCGTAATCTTTAGACCCTCTTATTTTAGAATATATATTAGATTGAGGGATAAAGACACGAGATGAGAACGGCTTTTTCCATGACTTAGATAATTCATCGTGTAAATCAGGAAAAAAAGGAAGCCCTCGCGGTGGAGATAGTGTGGCTGAAGAAAGATAACGCTCGTCTAATCTGCTTTTGGGACGAGTGTTTTTAGTTTCAGATGGCCAGTCAATATTTAATCTTTCTACAGCTCGTGACATGACATCCACCAGCTCATCATACGCTGGGGAAATAAATTGTAATTCCCTTTCCCCCGTGTGTGCATTATCACTGTCCATACTGACAACATCAACTTCCTCAGAAGAAGAGCACAGTAATAAAGGGCTCTCTCCCCGGGCGGAAGAAACCGCAAAGCGTGCTTCCGACACCGGGGGAGGAGAGCTGGATCTCCCGGGTAAGGAAGGAGAAAGGGCCCTCGGACCCGTCTCGATCCCCTCCGAAAGATCCAATTGCGATCCCCAGGAATGCATTCTCCGCGTTGCCTCGGCAGACGCGGGTCCTGATCCCTGAGGATCGCGAGCCTGCCCACTCTGTTTGTCGAAGAGTGACAGGCGGGATCTGAGCATGCGAAGCGGTAGCTTCTCACAGTGCTGGCACTCAGCCCCCTCGAAGGCTGAGGCTGCATGCTCAAATCCCAAACAAATCACACAAAGCTCGTGTGTGTCCCCACCCGTTAAATAACGCGGGCAGGGAGGAACACACTGTTTGTAGACTTGTTTCGCCATAGATACCAACAATATTGACAGACAACAATAAATAGACGAGGACAGTTTAGACACAGATCGCTTGCTGAGGCACAGAAGCATGAATGCCGGCGAGCAGCGGAAGTGCTTTTATCCTTTCCTGGTCATGACGTCACCCGCCCGTGACGCTCATTCCCTTTTTCCATTGGACTAGTTGGCATAGATGCTTCAGACGCAATCACGCAGAAGGCGTTCCCGCAGCGTTTCGACGCATCTCGAAGTTCCCTTTTCGATAAGGGAACAGCTGCTTCCTGCTTCAATAATCTCAAAGAGAAAAAAAAAAAATTATATATATAAAATATACATATAAAATAAATAATAGTAATAATAGTACCTCATTGAGAAACAGTATTATAGTTACTGCAGCTGGAACCAGCTTCCAGAAGAGATCAGATGTGCTCCTACAGTAGTCACATTCAAATCCAGACTCAAAACACTTCTGTTTAGCTATGCATTTACTGAATGAGCACTGTGCCACTGTTCGCCCGACTGTTTTTACTGTACTTTATTTTATTTTTTATTCTAAACTGTTTTAATTATTCTTATTTGTTTTGATTCTTTTGTTTTCTCCTATGTAAAGCACTTTGAATTACCATTGTGTATGAAATGTGCTATATAAATAAACTTGCCTTGCCTTGCCTTGCCTAGTTGCACAAGTTCAAAACCACACATACATACTATACATATTCATAATATACAAATATTACCACAGATAACAATGTTTGTCAAATACCAACAATGGTAAACGGAATACCACAAGGGTACATAATAATAACACACGGCTACCAACAATGGTAGAGGGAATACCACAGGGGTAAATAACAACTAATCCAACACTCCACACAACATGAATACAATCAAACCTCATTACCATTGTAATGGGACCAGACCTTTTGTTTGTAAAGACGTTTGAAATTGTGAATGGTTTGACATTGCTTTAATTCCGGCCCCAGATTATTCTACAAAGTAACCCCATATACAGACATAGAAAAACTCCTCCTGGTGGTACCCACCATTGGGACCACAAAGTTTCCAAAAACTCTCAAACTGTAACAACTGCTCTTTATGAGAAAACATATTTTGAATGTTCACAGGTAATAAATAGTGATACACTTTGAACATGAACAGTGCATTATATCATTTTACAAGATCCTGCATTTTTAATAACTTTGATTTGAGAAAGAGAGGATTCGTGTGCTCAAAATAAGCGGCCTTGTGTATAATTCTTACAGCTCTTTTCTGTAGCAAAAAAGTGACTATTACATTTTTGTAATTATTGCCCCATACCTCTATTACATTTTTGTAATTATTGCCCCATACCTCTACACAGTAGGTTAGATATGGCTGTATTAAAGAACAATACAAAGTATGGAGTGCATTATAATCAAGGATATGTTTAACTCTACTAATTATAGCAAGGCTTTTGGATATATTAGTAGCTTTATGTCTGATGTGGGCGTTCCAACTTAACTTATGGTCTATCGTTACACCTAACAATTTTATTTCCTGAACATTTTCAATGTGTACTCCTATCTCAACCCGATTCTGTGAATCAGCTTGAAACTTTCCAAAAAACATAGCTTTAGATTTATCTAGATTTAAGGATAATTTAGTACTTTCCATCAATTTTTTAAATTTACTTAGTTCTTTGTTTATAATCAGTGCCTCCAAACTATCATTACTGTAGAAAATGTTTGTATCATCAGCATACAATACACATTTAACCAATTTAGAAACATAAAAAATATCATTAATATTAAATAATTTGGGGCCCAATACTGACCCCTGGGGACACCACAAGCAATGTCAAGACATCCAGAAGAGAGCTCACCCATTTGGACATACTGTACTCTGTCGCTCAAATAACTTTTCACCCATTTCCCAGCCACCCCCCAAATTCCATATCGTTCTAATTTCTTAAGTAATATATCATGGTTTTTTTTTTTAGATCAATAAAAATTCCTATTGCATGTTTTTTATTTGTTGAAGCCTTTGATATGTCTTCTGTGCGCATCAATTATGGCCATTGAAGTGGATCTATTGGGTCTAAACCTATATTGTCCTTCATTAATTAGCTTATAATTATGTATGAAATTTTCTAACCGTTTATCAAAAACATTTTAAAGGATTTTTGTAAATTGGGGAAGGAGTGAAATGGGTCTGTAATTATTGAAGTGATTCCTATTTTCATTTTTGAACAATGGTATAACCTTAGAAATTTTCATTTTTCTTGGGACAAAGCCTTTATTAAGCGACAGGTTACAGATATGTGTTAGAGGCTTTATTATACTTTTAATTATCTTTTTTATTAGTACCATATCGATTGAGTGACAATCTGTAGATAACTTGTTTTTTGATTTTTGCACAATATTCATTATTTCACATCCTTCCGCTTCCTCCGCTGAGCCATTCAACTTGATAAAGATTTTACAGTTGGTTACCCATGTGTGTTGGATTTTATGTTGTTTCTTGAGGTCTCTTGCTTTCCAGGCTATCGAATGATGGCTACGGGCTTGCTGTTGCTCTTCCTGGGTAGAGGGTGGCATGCTTCGATGCGATCCAGGTTTAGCTCCACTCCTTTACTCTGGAGAAAGCTTTCCACCTGTTGCTCCACCGAGCGCGTCTCAAGCTCTGACTCATCCCCATTGTCCCCAACCACAGTGCGTGCATACGAGCGTGGTTTGATTGGTAGACCGGTGATGACCAGGTCGTTCATCCGGGAGTACTGCTCGAGCTCGTTTACCCTCCACTCCAAATCCACAATCCGTTTGTCTTTGACTTCTATTTGGAGGCGTAGCATTTTCACCTCCTCCACTAGGGCCAAGAGGTTTTCCTGCTGCCTCCAGACAGCAATTACTTCTTCGAACAAAAGATCGATTGACTTTTTTACGTCCTCGCTGTTTTCTGACGCGTTTTTCCTCTGCCGACTCATACTGTGAAGGCGTTTGAATCAGAATTTGGAATCCGTAAATCATCGGTCCAGATGCAATTTACAACAAACACTCAATGCTGTGTGAACACACAGGCTCGCCGATATCAGAAAACTTGAGAGGGGACGAGTTCAGTTCAAGTCTGAGTCAAGTCCTAAGCTGGAGTACAAGTTCAGTCTGAAGTTTATGACAAGCCATTTTAACATTGAATCCATAAAACCTACTAGTATCTATTTTCATGCTATAGTACTTATTCTTTAGATACTAGTACCTCTTAAATAGATAGTACCTATTAAATATATACTAGTACTTATTAGATACTAGTATTTATTCCAAATGTTACTAGTAAGATTTTTAATTGAACTCTACAGTGGTCGTTCTGAGTGTTGAGAAAAAAGGAGGGCTAGCCTTCCTTGGTATATCAACCAATCATCGCAGATACGTAAATTATGTGATATTAGTCTGAACTGCTCCTGCTGATAATCCAGTAGGTAGAGAGTACGCTGGTGCATGTTGGCTGCCGCTTCTCTGTCCGTTTTTATTTTTGTCTTTTAAATTAAAATTGTAGTTATTTACTCTTAATTAGTACAAGCTATTATATGTATTAGTTGATTTGTTTTTATTATACTGCTTTAAACGACACTGGAGTTCTATTGTGGAGTCCTTCGGAGTGTGCTTCTATTGTTTGATCAGGTTTGACAGCGTGGGAACGCTGATCCCGTCAACGGGGAATGCTGCGCTTGACTGCTATCTGTGACTAAAACGGACTCTGGATTCTATTTCGAGTAACTCAAATTGGATTTCTCTGTTTCTATCATGCGGATTAACGACACTGGAGTTCTATTGTGGAGTCTTTCGGTGTGAGCCTCTACTGTTTGACCGGGTTTGACAGCGTGGGAACGTCGATCCCGTCAACTGAGAACGCTGCGCGTGACTACTATCTGTGCTGTGGTGAGACTAAAAAGGACTCTGGATTCTACCTCGAGTAACTCAAATTGGATTTCTCTGTTTCTATCATGCGGATTTCTCTGCTATCTATTATCAACATCTTTTTTACCCTGACTGGGCTTTGTGGAGAGTGGGTCCTTCAACATTTGGATTTCACCATGATAAGGTACTCTTTCACTGAACTTCTCTTGTTAGAGCATCATTTAAGTCCGGATGTCTGTGTTCAAAAGACCTTGAAATCGTTTCGACTTCTACGTCGCCCGAAATATCTGCACAGAGGGTCACGGCAGAATGTTCACACTACGGGGATTGGGAATGGCATTCAAGTTTTATGCGCTCGGTCTATGGACACAGAAACAATAAAGCACTCTCTACGCGGTGTTTGTTATGCAAACTTGCGTTATCCACAAATGACCTGTCAGAAAATGCAACTCGACACTGCGCGATTTGAACATCTAAATGTTCGTTCCGTGAACAACAAGACTGCTCTACTCTACGACACTATATTGAATAATGCACTGGATTTATTTTGTATCTGTGAGACTTGGCACCAACCAAATGACTTCATAAACTTAAATTTGAGTACTCCACCGGGATATATGTCACAGGCAGGAAGCTCTAGCAGCCTCTCCCGATTTAAATACCACCCTGAGGAGCAAAACCGTATTCCCCCAAAGAAGTCAGGACAAGGAATAGATTCAAACGTTTTATGTTTATTAAGTTGATAAAAGAGTCTTTAAAGTGAGCACTTCTCCCAAGAGGCTTAGTCCAACGGTTTCTAGTTATCTCCAGCAGGGTCTCAAACAGTAGGAGGCTAGCTTCAACACAGCAGTTTCTCGTTCTCTCCAGCAGAGGCTCAGACAGTAGGAAGCTAACTTCGACACAGCAGTTTCTCGTTCTCTCCAGCAGAGGCTCAGACAGCAGAAGAATTAAGACAGCACAGCAGTTTCTCGTTCTCTCCAGCAGAGGCTCAGACAGCAGAAGAATTAAGACAGCCCAGCAGTTTCTCGTTCTCTTCAGCAGAGGCTCAGACAGTAGGAGGCTAGCTTCAACGCAGCAGTTTCTCGTTCTCTCCAGTAGAGGCTCAGACAGCAGAAGAATTAAGAAAGCACAGCAGTTTCTCGTTCTCTCCAGCAGAGGCTCAGACAGTAGGAGGCTAGCTTCGACACAGCAGTTTCTCGTTCTCTCCAGCAGAGGCTCAGACAGCAGAAGAATTAAGACAGCACAGCAGTTTCTCGTTCTCTCCAGCAGAGGCTCAGACAGCAGAAGGATAACGTCCGCACAGCAGTTTCATGCTCTCTTCAGCGAAGACTCAGACCGCAAAATGATAGCTAGCGTCAACACAGCAATGCTCATAATACTGAAGGTCATCTCAAGTCATCAACATAACACACCCAGATCACTGGAGGCTGTTTATCTGGAACTGTAGATGCAGACCAACAATATTAAACAGTCAAAGCACTCGTGCACGCACTTCAAACAGCAAAAGTTTTCCCAATGTGAACACTTTAAGAACCGGACACTCCAACCAGTAAACTCACTGTGATTAAGGCACATAAACAGTATCCAGGCGGACGTCCCCCTGAAGTTGGGCTGGGTGGTTAGCGGCTGTGTTGAGAGCAGAAGAACAGATAAACAATACAGCAGTCGGGCCGTTGAGACACCCCAGAAAGTCCGTTTCAACTGCTAGCATAGAGATCGAAACATGCGTGAGCTCACTAATGTCGCACAGATATGGGGAGTCACAGGTAGTCGATTATCGCATCACATTGAACCACAAGGTAGTCATATACAGCACTTAACTTGGCTACATTTGGGCCGTGATTCCGGTTTCGGTTTCTCATCGGCCTCGTCAGGTCGCCGGCCAGGTGCCACTTCTAGGTGCTGTCTTCCTCCCGAATCGGCTGCCTTTTTTTTCCCTGCTCACTGTCGGCCACAATGTGTATATAAAGCCCTCCCGCCAAACAGACGTGCCAATCGTCAGCCTAGCTCCTTTCCGCCAGCCACCTGAAGCTGATTCATCTATCAGATCGCTAGATTCTCACTGTTTACATCCGGGTGCAGGAAGCGGCCATTTTGCTAGGTGTCACGTTAAAAACATTAAGGGAAACCCATTCCCCGGCACAAACTTTCCTCCCTCCACTGAATACAGTCACCCCGTGACATATACCTATATCCAGAGGCCACGTTTAAATGGTAAAGGTGGCGGTCTTGCTGTTATATACAGAGATGAATTATCTCTTATGGAAATTACTATTCCCTGCGTATCATTATTTGAGTGTGTTGCATTTAAAATGAATGGTACTTCTGTTCTTATTGTATTCATTTATCGACCAAGCCTAATTCCTTGTTTTTTAATGAGCTCTCAGAGCAACTTACTTCTGTTAGCTCTGTCTGTCCATCAATGATTCTTACTGGAGACATTAATATCCATGTGGATAATGTTAATAGTAGTCTAACTGTGGAATTCATGGAGGTACTTGATTGTTTTAACATGACTCAGCATGTAAAATATCCCACTCACAACAAGGGTCACACACTTGATCTAGTGTGTTCTGTTAGGGGTGGACATCGACCAGCTAGACAGCAGTAGGGATGCGCGGTATACTGGTACTAATCTGCAGCGCTGCACACTGTGACTCCATGTTGCTTTGAGCACATCATTCTGCACCCGCGAATCCCGCGATGCGCATACACGCTGTGCGCGCTCTGTTTTTCATGTTATCATGGGTTTGCGCACTGAAATATTATTAAAAGCCAATATTTTTTTTATACCTAGCCTGCTCAATACATTTTAAATAAGCATAATTTAATTGTATATTATTTCTTTGTAGTGTAGGCTATATATGCACTTTTGAATTCTTGACATTAATATATAAATATAAAATTGTGACATGTATGATTGCCTGATTTAATTTTATAAGAGAACTAGTAATTTGTTTTTATTAACATATTTAGATTTTATAAAATTACTGTGCAGATTTTTTCAAGAATTACGTTTTGATGCTGATTTATACACTCAAGTTTATAAAAAATTCATAATACATTTATGTAATATTTAAAGGTGTTAACTGTAATCTTACACTGCAAAATAATAACTTAAAGGGCCCGTTATATATATCATATCTATATAATATATATCATTATATATAATATAATATATATTAGTAGGGCCCTACTAAGACGTCTTTCAGGCAAAGACCATTCCAATCGAACTTAAGATTAACATATTTGAAGCCGCATGCATCTCAATCCTTCTATACGGCTGCGAGAGTTGGATTATCAACAGTAAGATCAAAAACCAGCTCAATAGTTTCGCTACAAACTGCTACAGAATAATGCTCGGCATTAAACGTCCAGACAAAATCAGAAACGAAGACATCTACAAGCAAGTCGACCGCGACCAACTCGTCATCCGAGTGCAACAAAGGCAGCTGAGATTTGTAGGCCACTGCCTCAGAAGAAGCGAGAATGACTTAATAAATAAATATGTTTTGTATGCACCACAAGAACGGCACGGCAAAAGAGGCAGAGGAAGACCACGCAAACTGTACCATCAATACATCGGCGAGCTCATTAACAAGGACGTACCAGCTACAGCGAACAGATTGAGGGATGTGGCCAAAGATCGAAGGGAATGGAGAAAATTGGTGACCGACTGCAAACCTACCCTGTTTGCAGCCGATTGATGATGATGAGGGCCCTACTAATATCATTAGTAACATTACATATTACACAATAAACCAAAGTATATCAGTAGGAGTTTCCTTAAGTCTTTCTGATAGTTTTCTACAGGCTGTTTTACTACAAAAGTATAATAAAATTCTGAAATTATGGTTTATAGTTTTGGTGTGCCAGTGCCACCCCAAGATTTTAAGTGGCCCCATCTGGCCACCCCTATGAAAAATTTCTGGAGGCCCCACTGAAAAGAAGCTCATTCGAATTTCCACACGCCCGAAATTAATAAACAGAGAGAGCAGTATGAGTGAAATAAGGCATTACTTTGCCTACAAAAGTCATAAGAAAAGTAAAGAAACAGAACTTAATGCACCACTCTGCAAACAGGGAGGAAATGCATAAAATCTGCCGAAGCACTTGTGACTTGTCAGTTGCTCATCTTGACTTGTTCAACGAGTTCAGAGATCGACAGGTTAGTTTGAACACTGAACAGCGCACATAGCCTACATAAGAGCTTATATGATACGATAAACACGAAAGCTCAAATCTGCTTGCATGACACGCTAGAACCAATTCAGTTTAGGTCTCATCATTGTTATACTTTCAAACAAACATATATTAATTGAATTTGAATGAATAAATAATAAAATTTATTAATTTTAGTATTAGTAATAGTAATAGTAAAATGAATGTCATATTAGTGACACAGTGTTTAGTGTTTATATGCTTCCTTTGGGGCAAATAATTGGCAAATATGGCCTGGGGTATAATTTTTATGCTGATGATACTCAAATTTACATCAGCTCTAAATCTGATCCTACTGTCACCTCAAATTCTCACGGAATGCATGCAGGAAATAAAAACGTGGATGCATCATCATTTTTTAAAACTGAATTCCTCTAAGACAGAGATTCTGCTCATTGGCACACCTGCGGCTACTCATAAAGGGAGACATTTTAATTTGATCATGGACGATAGTGTTTTATCTCCATCTTCTTGTGCTCGTAACCTTTTTTTGACCCCCACCTAACACTAGACTCTCACATAAAGAGTATTACGAAATCTGCATTCCATCACCTAAGAAACATTGCAAAAATTAGGCCCTATCTTCTACCGGATGCTGAAAGGCTTATTCATGCTTTTGTTACTTCCAGGATTGATTATGTAATGCACTTTTTGTTGGTTTGCCTGTTAAATCTATAAAACGCCTGCAGTACATCCAGAATTCAGCAGCACGTGTGCTGACACACACTTCACCACGTCAGCACATTACAGGTGTGCTTTATAGTTTGCATTGGCTACCTGTCCAGTCACGTATTGCTTTTAAAACTCTCACACTAACTTACAAAGCTATGCACGAAATAGCTCCTTCTTATATCTGTGACTTAGTCAGCCTGTACGCGCCTTCTCGTTCACTCCGGTCTACAGACTCTCTTACTCTTCCGGCAACCTCCAGGTAGATTAAAATCGATGGGGGAGAGAGCTTTCTCTGTCGCGGCACCCAAGTTATGGAATGCACTTCCTCTTACTGTTAGAGAGGCTCCCACATTAGCCAGTTTCAAGAAGTTGTTAAAAACACATCTTTTTAAAATTGCTTACATAGACTTATGATTAGTATTTTAATGATGTGTACTGTAATGATTATTTTTGTACTTCTGTATTTTACTTGTTTTATTGTTTGTAGCGCTTTGGGTTTTAGAAAAGCGCATTATAAATAAAATGTATTATTATTATTATTATTATTATCTAGCAACTGCCTTAGAGTACGTTTACACAACAACGAAATGCTTAAAACTGAGAAGTTTTTCCTTTAAAATCAGAGTACAGACAACACAGTTGTCAAAACAATCCCCATTCACAAGCATCCGCGAAAACAACTAAAAACGCTGTATTCTGTTGCCAGGCCATTAGATGGTGATGAAACACTGCCCTACAAAGGCAAAAGATCTTAACTCGCTAGAGTGTGGAACTGAGAAAAATGACTTTAAAGATATTTCACGAGTTTACATGTTAATGTAATCTGATGTAATATTATAATGCGTATTTGGCTTGCTGTCCGGGGGGAGGGCTCTGAGCTCAGAATTCGGCCCGACCCCAGAGTACTCCCCCTAACCTTAGAGGTCATAGGTATCTATGAGCGGATCCCGCCGAATTTGGGGTGAAGGGGTGGTGGAGGGATGCTGAGAAAGAAGTCATGAGACAGGAGGTAAGGGAAGGCTTTATTTATACTGGCTTCTTCTTGTGCTGATTGGATGATTACCTGAACATGCTCCTCCCGAACTTTGTTACATAAAACTTCATTTAGTTGTCCCGCCAAATTAATTATAGAACACTGTGGAAATCTGGCAATTAGATGTTTTAGTAATGCAAATTATATACGTACATAAAATCTTGAGCTCAAACTTGACTTTTTACCACTATTTTAAAGTTACTGTACTCTGCTTTTGTACTGTCAGTAAAAAGTGAGAAGTCATGCCAAGGAAAAAGGCAGTAACTTCCACATTATCATTATTTGGTTGCTGATCACCATTAACAAAATCATTACAGTAACACCTGTATAAAATCTAGTGATCATGGCATTAATTTCGAATGATTTACAATTACTTATAGACATCTACTTATTGCTATCCTGTGCTTTGGTTGCATTCTGGTGGCATTATTAATACATTAGACATGACAAAATATCTCCATAGCGGTAAAGAGTATCTTAGATAAGACTTGATAAACGCACATTCAAAATGATCACTATAAAAAAGATCCTCGTGCACATTCGACCCGGGGACTGGATTACAGTATATTCGTGTTTGAAGGTGTCATGCTCCTCCTACTTTCACGAAAAGTACGAAGTACGAACGCAGTGCTTTCCCCTTGAGACTCAGTGGGGAGCGCGCTCTGGACTACCACTGACGACTAATGCATTTATAGCACAACGTTCTGTTTTCAGTAGCGGTGGTTTCAGCTGACTGTCTTATTATTGTGCTTGTGCACTTCGCTCGTCCCGCAGATTTATTCCGGACGCTGTGACAACCCGCTTGTAACAGCTGATCTGATGTTGTATGCACCGGCACGGCCCGACCGTTTTCAGGGCGGTGCTGAAGGCGCCGGCGAAGCCAGCTAGATGCATAATTGTTTCAACCAGGTCCGGTACCCGAACTGGGTGAGGGGATTTAGTTTTTTGTTGTATTCACCTGCTACGGCATGTGTAACATTTTTCTGTCAACTCTGCATATATCCTTTGCGATATCGCACGTTTGTCGATGGAGCGGGTTCAGACCATACTAAATGTTCTGACCGCATTTTAGCTGGACAAAGCTCTGAGGACATCAAAAGTTACAGGGACTGATGTCAGCTGTACAAAGTGCACAGAACGGTGTTCTGCCTTGTAAAACAAAGGCAGAACACCGTACAATCTGAAAGGTAGCATTATTTGATAGAACACCGGCACCGTAACTTCATATTGATGCACGGCTAAACAAAGGCAGAGTACTGTAACTTAATTTGAGCGTTCCAAAACAAAGCCAAAGAGCTGTAACTGGTGTTACGGTGTCCTGCCTTGGTTTCTCTGTGGGCTTTTGGAAGTTAAAGGGATAGTTCACCCAAAAATGAAAATTAAGTCATTAATTACTCACCCCTATGCTGTACCAACCCCGTAAGACCTTCGTTCATCTTCGGAACACAAATGAAGATATTTTTGATTAAATCTGAGAGCTGGTTCGATGCTACATAGGCTCCCTCAGCAATTGAAACTTGACGGCCCAGAAAGTCATTGAAGAAATGTTTAAATATTCCATGTGCCTACAGTGGCTCCACTATAAGTTTATCAAGCGACGAGAATTCTTTTTGTGCGGAAAACAAAACAAAAATAACGACTTTATTCGACTATTCCATTGCTTCCTTGTGAGCCTGAGACGAGAGTTCAAGAGATTTCCAGGACGCATGCGCGAGCACTGACACGTTCTTCTTCTACTACTATGTACAGCGCGCGTCTTCCTCTGCTTGTAAGACGCGCGCTGTGTAGTAGAAGAAGAACGTCAGTTCTCGCACATGCGTCGTGGAAAGCTCTTGAACTCTCGTCTCAGGCCCACAAGGAAGCAATGGAATAGTCGAATAAAGTCGTTAATTTTGTTTTTTTTCCGCACAAAAAGAATTCTCGTCGCTTGATAAACTTATAGTGGAGCCACTGTAGGCACATGGAATATTTAAACATTTTCTTCAATGACTTTCTGGCCGTCAAGTTTCAATTGCTGAGGGAGCCTATGTAGCAGTGATCCAGCTCTCAGATTTAATCAAAAATATCTTTATTTGTGTTCCGAAGATGAACAAAGGTCTTACGGGGTTGGTACAGCATGGGGGTGAGCAATTAATGACTTAATTTTCATTTTTGGGTGAACTATCCCTTTAAGAAGGCTTTTGCCTTTGCACGGCAGTATAGACATGTATAGACAAACATGTAATACGCATGTGCATGACGTCAACGTCTACAGAGATTGTTATCTTGTTAGGCTTGTTACCCCCTGGCTGAATCCGAAATTGCCCCCTAAATCCTCATTAACTATTCTCTATGTTTGTCCACTAATAGCCTACTGTTCACTTAAAGGAGTGAATAAAAACGAGTGAGTGAATTCGGACAGCCGTTGAGCGTACATCGATTGTACACTTGTTATTGCAGTGCAATGTGGTGTACTCAATTATGTCCACTATGGTTTCGTACACCACAAATGGCTGTCAAATAACGCCTAATTTGAGGTATGGGGGCGATTTCAGATTCAGCCCTTGTGTATTTAAACCCAAGTGTGTCTTGTGTTCCTGGTCGAGTCTTGTCCTTCATGTATGATATGTTTTTATGCAACCATTCTGTTCCCTGATTCTCTGATTTGCACAATGGTATTCTATGATGCAGAGTTGTTAAATTATGAAGCGAATTATGTGCCATAATTAAACAAACAAATCCAGCATTTTTCAAACAAACTCGATATGCTTTGCAAAGGAAAACTCGACTCGCAAACAAACTCGATCTGCTATGCAGAGGATCTCTCGGCTCGATTTTCTCACAAATGTGTCCAGGCAAATTTTCTCACAAATGTAGTTGAGTAACTTGAGTAATCTTCTAAAACAGCAGATGGCGCTAAAATAGGGGATTAATTTAGCGCTAGTCTCCCGGGAGAAGCACTGATTTGAAACGCGCAATTGCCTTTGCCTACAGCGGAGGATTTCTGTCTTACTTTTTAATAAACATCTTGAGGTTTTCCTTTGCAAAATGTTTATTACATATCTAGACAGAAATCCACATTAGCACTTAGTAGCACTTCTCTCCAGGGCCGGCGCCAAGGGGGGCATTCGCGGGCCATGCCTTCCCCCAAACGAGTTACTGTGTCAATTCAAATTTCCAGATTCAAGATTGACCATAACCCACCGCCTTTCTTGGATACAATGAACTTGAGTCTCGACTAGCACATCAAGAGCGGCAAATGAAGCAATGAGTTGCCGCCACAACCTGCACTGTCCTGCAGCCTGCCGGATCCAGGCCGTTTCCAGATCTGACGAAGGACCTTCGCCTGGACCCGATGACAACGCAGTGCTGAAGTGCCAACTAGCCACTCCCTATGGAGGATCCCTATTCCACTCTACAGATAAAGCGCTATGAAATTCCGGTTTCACGTCACTACCCCATATTGATCAAATAAAAGTCTGCATCAAATTTATAGGCAAGATAAGTAGTTTGTTTAGGCATGGTTTGTAGCGAATTACAAACCTGCGCACATATATTCAAACGCACATAACTATAGAATCAATTCTTAATGCGCATGTGAACACCATCAGTATTTATCACAGGTTCGCGTTTAAAGTCTATTTAGAGAGAACGGCGTCCTCTTAGCGGCCCCTAATTTAATAACAAATGATCATTTCGACGGAAGTGAATCAATCAAAACTAACTTTAGCTGGCAACAACCATATATTAAAGAACCACTATAAAGGCAAGGCAAGGCAAGGCAAGTTTATTTATATAGCACATTTCATACACAATGGTAATTCAAAGTGCTTTACATAGGAGAAAATAAAAGAATCAAAACAAATAAGAATAATTAAAACAGTTTAGAATAAAAAATAAAATAAAGTACAGTAAAAACAGTCGGACGAACAGTGGCACAGTGCTCATTCAGTAAATGCATAGCTAAACAGATGTATTTTGAGTCTGGATTTGAATGTGACTACTGTAGGAGCACATCTGATCTCTTCTGGAAGCTGGTTCCAGCTGCGGCTGGCATAGTAGCTAAAAGCAGACTCTCCTTGCTTAGAGTGAACCCTTGGTATTTCTAACTGATGTGATCCTAATGATCTGAGTGATCTGTTGGGTTTATATTCAGTGAGCATATCTGCAATGTATTTAGGTCCTAGCCCATTGAGTGATTTATATACCAGTAATAATACTTTAAAATCAATCCTAAATGTAACTGGTAGCCAGTGTAAAGACCTGAGGACTGGTGTGATATGTTCATATTTTCTGGTTCTGCTCAGAATCCTGGCAGCAGCGTTCTGTATGAGCTGCAACTGTCTTATGGTCTTTTTGGGAAGGCCAGTGAGGAGTCCATTACAATAATCCACCCTGCTGGTGATGAAAGCATGCACAAGTTTCTCTAAGTCTTGACTGGAAACAAAGCATCTAATTCTTGCAATATTTTTCAGATGATAGTATGCTGATTTAGTGATTGCTTTGACATGACTACTGAAACTAAGGTCTGACTCTAGAGACACACCAAGATTCCTGACTTGATGTTTAGTTGTTAGACCCCTAGAGTGAAGGTATGCATTCACCTTGAGAACTTCATCTTTGTTTCCAAACGCAATGACTTCAGTTTTGTCTTTGTTTAACTGAAGAAAGTTTTGGCACATCCAACCATTTACTTCATCAATGCATTGGCACAGGGAGTCAATGGGGCTGTAATCGTTAGGCGATAGGGCTAAGTAGAGCTGTGTGTCATCTGCATAACTGTGGTAAGAGATTCGGTTCTTTCTCATTATTTGGCTCATTGGGAGCATATACAGGTTGAATAGGAGTGGCGCAAGAATTGAACCTTGGGGGACTCCGCATGTCATGGATGTCCACTCAGACTTATGGTCTCCTATACTCACATAATAACCTCTCCCTTCTAAGTATGACCTGAACCATTTTAGGACTATCCCAGAAAGCCCCACCCAGTTTTTTAGCCTGTCAAGAAGTATGTTGTGATTAGAGCCCGAAGCCATTTGTTTTGAGAATAATGGCTGGCTGGTGAAGTTATTGGCTGGCTAGCCGGCTCAGCCAAAACCTAAATGGCTGCTGCAGCCGCCAAACTTTTCATAGCTGCAAATGGCTGAAGCTACCACTTCACTGATTAAGAACGCAAACTTTTGTTGAATTTATGAGAAATCTACAGACGCAAACAGACGAAGTGTAGTAGGCTAAAAGAGCTAAATGTGTATTTCGTTTTTTTTTTACCACAAGTCTGAAAGAAGACCTGTTATTAAAGACAAATATCCAAAAATAGCAAATTGACCAGTAAAAAAAAAACGATGTTTTTGCCTGCCGTGTACTCGCCTTAGTATAAACACACACTGTTATCATTATTATTTTGGAAAAAGTTTTGCACATTTCCCTTCAATATAGCCACTGAAGCATGCGTCGTGAATTAGGCTATGTGGAAACGGTGGTTTGTTACTGCAGTAATCACGTCCAGTGCTATAAATCTCTCCGTTCCTGAACATTTGGTTCATAACATCAATCTTTGATTCAGGTGTTTGTGCAACCATGCCCGGAAGATTTAACAAAAGTCTGGGTAAAATCAAATCAATAACGGACGCGATTTGTCCCGTATTTTACATAAGGCCCACACATAGCCTAGTTGGATAAAAACATAAGGATTTACTATAGACTACTAATAGCAAATAGCCTATAAGAAATCAATTTCACAATAATGTTACATTATGATTAGAATTAAATGAATGTTGTCCATTTTCTAAGCTTAGAAAATGCACATTTAAATGGGCTGAATTTTATAGGCCTAAAATATTGTTTAGTAATTATGTGAATTACACTGCGCAAACCAAATTAATACTAGGCTACACATCGGATGAAGAAGGGTTGGCTTTCAGTCTCCACAGAAAAAAATATTTATTTTATTTTATTTTTAGTGTTGTTCGCATTTAAATGAGGAAAAAACAATGGTACACGATGACAGTTCTCCGTTACGGACGTGAGCGCTCTGAAAGCGGCACTAAAAGATGCTTTAAAACTTTCACAAAAACATTAAACAGAAAGCACAAAACCTTTCTTTAAAATGAATTTCGTTTTGTATTAATTGTATCTTAATTTCAATCTATTTTTTATCAACCAATTGCCTGGATTTAATACATAATAATTAAATATAGCAGACGGTAGATTATTACGAAACGCCAGCGCGTGAACTGGAGCTCGTCTCATATGAACCGAAAGTCGGCGTATAAAGGAAGCCTAACCTAGGCTACTTGCCTCACAGACATGTCTACTTTTAAACAGAACAATTCAAAACGAAAGAAAACAGACTAGCCTACTACTCTCTTCTTATGTAATCCGTATAAAATGTGCATTTCTCTCTTGCGCGTCTACTGCGAAGATCGCGAGTCAGCATGTCACCCCTCGTAGCAACGAGCACAAGACTGTGCTGTTACTGTTATGAATCCAGAGGGAAAATAGATCTCGTGTATTGTTACATTTCGTGTGTGTATGTCTCTATGTGATATAATTATTATTTGATACAAATAATTCTAGCCGGCTCAGCCAAACTTTATCAGATGGCGGCTCAATTTGGCTTACGAAATTATTGGCTGGCGGCGGCTGAAATTCCAAATGGCGCAAATGGCGGCGCCTGGCGGCGGCTTCGGGGTCTAGTTGTGATCGACAGTGTCAAATGCAGCACTGAGGTCGAGTAGTACCAGCACTGATAATTTGCCTGTATCAGTATTTAGGCGAATATCGTTTATTATCTTTATGAGAGCTGTCTCTGTGCTGTGATGCGATCGGAAACCAGATTGAAAATTGTCAAAGTATCCATTCAAGCTTAAGAATTTGTTCAGCTGATTGAAGACAACTTTTTCAATGATCTTGCCTATAAAAGGAAGATTTGAGATCGGTCTATAATTGCTTAAGATGGTCTTATCCAGATTGCTCTTTTTTTAGGAGAGGTTTGACAACTGCATTTTTCAGGGAGTTTGGAAAACTCCCAGAGAGAAGTGAGGCATTTACCACTTCTAGGAGTTCTGGCTCTAAGCTGTTTAACACACTTTTGAAAAAAGATGTGGGAAGTGCGTCAAGGGCACAGGTTGATGTTTTAAGGTGCTGTACGGTTTCTTCCAAAATTTTGCCATCAATTTCTTCGAAATCAGGCATAGTAACTACTTTCTCAGGTAGTGGTCTATAAAGCCAAAACAATCTCTGTTACCTTAAATTATATGTTTATCTCTGTAAAGCTGCTTTGAAACAATCTACATTGTTAAAAGCGCTATATAAATGAGGATGACTTGACTTGACTTGACTGTCAGCAGGCAGCCTGACAGCACACATGAGCCACCCACGAACGCAGTCTCAACACGCTTATGCCCAAACATGTAAGACAGTGATTGTGGCCGTCAAGCTAGGAAAACAGCATCCACAAACACACGGGTTGAATGATAGCTTTAAAAAGACACACTGTCACACCTGTGCTTGCCCTTTCAGGGCAAATGGCCGCAGCACAACTAGCAGGGAATAGATGCAAATCTCGCACATCAATGTCCATAGGATCGTTTAGTTTACACTTGAAGGTGATTAGGCTCTCAGATGAGTCCCAATACTCTACATGACAGGGAACACATAGTTCTGGGTACAAATATGTGACCCTGGAACACAAAATTAGTCATATGTCTATGCAATAGCCAAAAATACATTATGGGTCAAAATTATGTAATTTACTTTTAAGCAAAAAATCATTAAGATATTAAGTAAAGATCATGTTCCATGAAGATATTTAGTACATTTCCTACTGTAAATATATATAAAAAAAAGATATTTTTGTGAATGGATTCAGCAATATCGTGAACATAAATGACAACAAAGAAACCACATCAATGGAAAGCTTATTTATTTGGCTTTCAGGTGATGAATAAATCTCAATTTGAAAAGAAATTACCTTTGTGATCCAGGGTCACATATATGCTTAAAACAAATACCAGTTTGCACTTAAAATAATTTAAGTAATTAAAACCTGTACAAAATAGTTTCTGTAACAAAGAAATGAACTTTTCTCTGACCTAAATTTGCAAGAAAAATTTGTCTCTTACTGCATTTTTCAGACTGCACTGGGAATGATTACTCTATGGCTTGCTTATTATTTTTTTTTTTTAAGTCCAACTATTTGTGTTATTAGATTAGATTGAATTATTTATGATTTACTTACTCTTATTTCCGCTCGTCTTCTCTGTTACGATGAGGAGTTAGAGCATTGTTCTGCTTTGGCAACAACATTTAAAGGAGGATATGCAGCAACTTTAAACAGGAAAGAAAGCGTCTTTCTGTGTTATATCAGATAAAAAGCCACAAAAAATGTGATAAAAAACCCCACTAGTGTGCTTTCTCTCTTGCACTCCGAAATAAAATACAAGCACATGCACATGTCATTAAAATGTGCACTTTCACACCATTTTCAGCATTTTTATTGGCTTTTGCTACTTTGAAAGAATAAAGACAGTAAAGAGGAAAATTATTAGGGACAGAGAGAGGAAATGGAATCACCCCCCAGAAATCACACTTGCATTTGATGTCTGTCTTGGCTACGTTTCATCATCCACCTGCTTTGGTGATCAGGGTTTTGAGTATTGATACTTTTCAATGAACACAACATGCAATTATATATGCAAAATAAATTTAAGAAGATACAATAAAATATCCAAGTCTTAAAGGAATATTACAGGTTCAGAAAAGTTCAACTAATTCAACAGTAAAATTATTTTAAACTTTTCCTCTAATTTTCTTTAAAAATGACAAACATGGAGGCTACAGTGAGTTACTTTAAAATGGAAGTGAATGTGTCCAATTTCTGGAGGATTTAAAAGCAGAAATGTGGAGCTTATAATGTTATAAAAGCACTTACATTGATTCTCATGTTAAAACTCCTGTATTATTCAGGCCATAAAGCGGTTTAAATCATTTTACTGTCATTTTAGGGTTTATGACATTGTCATGGCAACAAAACAGTACAATTAGATGTAGTCAACATTATAAAACTGTTACTGTAGCCTACTTTAGTAACATTACTTGTTTCCTTTCAACAGGTATCTTAAAGGATTCAAAAAGAGAACGAAAGACTGATATACCAAAAAATAATCTCAGTTTATTCTCACCAATGGCATGGTTAAAAATGTTGAATGTTGGCAAATAATACTATCCAGCGGCACACAAATGGCCAACAGCAAGGCCTCGCTATCACACGGAAACACAGTGCAACAAACACCTCAATTTCAGCACAGCACCACAAATAGTAAAAACTCTGTACACAGCAAGCTCGGAACTGGATAGTACATATAAAACCACACCAAACCTACACTAAAGGCTAGATTTGGGCAAGTGCTGCACAATGTTATAATACCGTTTTGCCAGACAAAAAAAACCACAACTATCCCTTCAGAAAAAGAGAGAAAAGAACAAACAAAACAAATAAACAAAATATACAATAAAGCTTGGAGGTACAGTATAATTCTTAAAATTACAAGAGGGGAAAAAGCAGCAATTATCCCCAGAAGCACTCAGTTTCTGCAACAAATCACAAACATCCCATAAGCACACATAGCATAAAACCAACTGCACAAGTTTCTTTCTATTTTGTCCTTCCCTGGGTTACAAAATAATGTTTTATACTGTATAATATCCCACCTACAACACACCACACAGAATAAATACATAACATCTGTTTTTACCCACAGCAATAATTCACCACGTTTAAGCAGAAAAGGCACAAACAAATAGCACAGTCCCTCCAACATTAATGTATTAAATTACATAATTACATCAATGTACCTTGCACTAAGGGTCCCCGCTCAGCTACTAGGTTTCCCGTTTGTGACCAAAGAGACTAAGAACGAGGAAAATAGCTCTGTTAAAGTGCATCCTCGATTACCGAGCTTCCTAACTTGCACGCAACAGTCAATTAAAAACAAGGTGCTTACCGGTGTAGCAGTCGATTCTGTTCCCTACAGGAATTTGTGTTCCCCCTCAAAGAGGCATGTCTGCGCATGCATAGCAGATGCATCAAAGCACAACTGGAAGTACGGAAAGCGTAGATAAATATAAGCTAGATTGAAATGACAGAGCAGGAAAAACCGCTTATAATAATAACTTTTTTTTATTAAAAAATAATACTTTTTAACCTTTTAGCTTCCCGTACATCCAGTTCTGCTTCTTGTCGTAGCCTATTCAATTCTGATGGTACGTATGGTAACCTGATGGTAAAGCGGCAATACGCACGATTTGTAGTACGATTGCGTAAAGGGAACAGGAATTCCGGAAGGGAACAATCGACTGCTTCACCGTTCCTGTTTACAACGACGAACAGCAATGTCGCCAGTGTGAATGAAAAGCTCTCGTTGCTCCAGCTCACCGCTGAGAACAAGGAGAGAGACGTTAACGTGTGACTTAACTACGTCAGTTCAAGGCATCATGCTTGGTGTATTAAATGTCGCCGATAATAGGCACTTGCCGTCC
Source organism: Chrosomus eos (assembly GCA_036326025.1). Taxonomy (NCBI): domain Eukaryota; kingdom Metazoa; phylum Chordata; class Actinopteri; order Cypriniformes; family Leuciscidae; genus Chrosomus; species Chrosomus eos. The sequence continues at coordinate 89,018 of JAZAVI010000083.1, forward strand.
CTGCGTCTCGGCTGAGAACAAAAGCGATGCGCCCGCCGGATAAATGAATTACTCTCGTCCAACTTTTAAATGTCGCACTTGACGCACGCTGACTAGGCCAACCAAACAAACAATTCATCAACCCGGTGCGCTGCTTTTACCTACTTCCTAGTTCCAACCACACCCCATAGCACCTGCGTGGAAAACTACGCAAAGGAGGTTAGCCTGCAACAAACTCCCTAGCTGTGTCCCAATGTGAAGGCTGCGTCCTCCGAAGGACGCGGTCTTCGAAGGATGCAGCCTATTCGTCCTTCGAAGGACGCACCTTGTAGCCTTCGTAGGATTTCCTAATTGCGCATCCAGGTGTTCCCGGTTACCGCTACATGGCGCCAAGCAACGGTGCAAGGCGGAGCTGTCATCCTGATCATCAATTTGTTATAATTGAGTAAACAGCTATGGATCCAGAATTTGCTATTGTAATTTTTATGTTTTATATTGTACTGAGGATGTTTCACCTCCGGCGCTGCCGGGTCATGTATTTTCGGCTTAGCCAAAACCATGGCCAGAGCTGGTGTACTGCGTCCTTACTCCTAAACTGCCGGATTACACTTTAAACTGTTCAATTATTGGGCGTTAATTTGCGTGAATAATGTAATGAAATATATGAAAAGAAAAGAAAACACATTAGGCATATATATATATAAGGTTCAAGGCTAGTGTATTCTTTTTATTATGTACATAAATGGACCATGGTGAATTTATTTACGGTACTCAAGTTTTTAACCCCATAATACGGAGCCCGGGAAGTCTTCTGTGGGAAAAAATATAAACATCCGTGGCGACGGTTTTCCAATCCGATCCCAAGGGTTTGTAAACTCCACTCACGGATTTGTGGCCTCTCCCCCAGTCTGTGCCAACCTGGCCCCCTGTTTATGCGGGATGCATTTCATTATGTTTAAACTTAATATTTCTTAAATTTTCTAAAAAACGACATTTTGTCTTCAAAGTAAAAAAATGTAAGGAGGAAAAAGCTCAGTATAATAGAATAAGCAAAAAAAGACTTCACATATAAAAAAGAAATATAACACAAACACAAGGTTAGGTAATATAAAAATAAAAACATTCATAAATTATTTTATGATTAACTATTGTCTTCAGTGAACTCAACGCAAATGATATTATTATTATTATTATTATTATTATTATCCTACATTTAGGCTACATATTTAGAAGGCGCTTTTATCCAAAAAAGGAACAAAGAAATGCGTCAAATGCCAGTCATAATACAGGGCTAAGATTATCACAAATAAACAAGATTTTGACGCAAGTGTGTGTGGGAGTGTGGAGCGCGCACTGCATGGCACGGAGGCACGCGGGCGCGAACACTTGCATTTTCCTATCAACAGTGGAAACTTATAATTGTTTTAAAAAAACAGCAAAAATACTCTATAATTTCTGGTCATACAGAAAATAATACATCATTCGCAACTAGCCTACTTTTATTAGTCCAAACTCACATAACAAGAAAACGTTGTGCTTTTGTAAAATAAAAGAGAACAATCAGGCGCGCTTTCATGATCTCCGTGAACTGGAGCGCGCGTCTCATAAATTAACTGAAACAAAATATACCTAGCCTAAAGCTTGAAATGTTCACTTTTAAAAGAACAATTAAAATGCCTCGTTATTTATTCAGACACATTTATTATCATTAGCCTATAAATCATGGTTCCAGAGACATGGCTCTTCTAATTCAGCACTGCAGGAAAAATATAATTTCCAGGTTCTAATCTGGCCTTAGAAAAACAGTAAAATCGACATTTGTCCCATTGTAATTTGTGAATATTTTAAATGTTTAATAAATGGACTTTTTTTTTTTGCGCAGCATTTGTGTAGCCTACAGTTCAAATGTTGGTGTTCAACTTTGCCTTTTAAAAATACAACCGTTCATTTTTAGTTGATCAATCGGGTTAAAAAAAGAAAAACGAATGGACACAAAAGTAGCCTACCTTATATTGTTAAATATTTCAAATAATGTATTTGTAGAAAGGTTTGATAGTCAAATAAAAATACTAGTAAAATCAAAGACTTTAATCTAAAAACTATCACTAAAAATAGTGATAACTATCACTAAACTATCTTTAGTTTGATAGTCCGTGTAAATTTGCGTCCATTCGTTTTTAATTTTTTAACCCGTAATTGAAAAACGAAAAATGAACGGTTGTTGTATTTTTAAAAGGCATAGTTGAACACCAACATTTGAATTTGAACTGTAGGATACACACCAAATGCTGCACTAAAATGCTGTCGTCACCGGAGCGCAATGAATTATGGGGTAGGATCAGGGTAGGATGGGCCGCAAAGTATCCATTTATGTATCCTTCCTTTCACGGGGAAACGCAGGGTGCATTTGGCGTCGCTTTTGAATCAGGGTAGCCTTCGTCGCGCTGCGATGACGCAACCGGTCGTGTCTTCGAAGGATGTAATTGGGACAGCCTTCATCACGCCGCGGTGACGCAATCGGCCTTCAAATGCGTCCTTCGTAGATGCAGCCTTTGAATTGGGACAGCCTTCGTCGCGCCGCGGTGACGCAATCGGCCTTCAAATGCGCCAACCGGCCTTCAAATGTGGCCTTCGGAGGATGCAGCCTTCACATTGGGAAACAGCTCCTCTGTAGTCAGGAGTAGGTATAGATAGCCTACTTAATCTGGTTGAATAATGTTACACGGAAAAGATTGGATCATCAATTGAGTGGCTATACTGTACAATTGAGTATTTTACAGTTTATTGATGCGTCTTACTGTAACAAATGACTCAATTGTTCAGTCCAGTCATATTAGCAAATTACATGGACAGGAACATTGTATGCTACACTGTAAAACAAATCCTAATTTTACAGAAAATAACTGTGACGTTCATTTTCGTTCAAACCTGTAACATTAACCTGAAATCACACATTCATATTCACTCATAAAGGTGAGAGATTTTTATTATTATTATTATTGTGCAACACTGGGCGTTCATGAGAAAATTTCACACTGTAACCACAAATCAATTTACCACACATCCTGTTATTGCATAGTATCAGCACTTGCTCACATAACACACTCATATTTAACTCTGGCTTTTCTAGTTTTGTAGTTCAGGTGCTGTCCTTGTGATTCATTTATATATTTTTTTTTTATAGATATGATCTTAGAGTAGGCCTATGTTCACACTAAAATCTGCAACGTTCATATATATTTTTTTTTAAATTGTCTTTGACTTGGAAAAATGCTTAGTGCCACATAAAGGTCTAAGATACAATATCACAATATTAAGATCAATTGCAATTTATAGATTTCACATCTGAAAAAAAAACATTCAGCTCTGCCGTGGTCCACCATCCCTAAGAATCCACGAGCTCCATTGTTCCTCTGGCTCCATGGTCTCTCGTCACCTTGGTTTCGCATTGGAATTCCAGGCTTTCGGTTTTTGTATACACTTTCAGTGTAGCGTTCTCCTTATCCTTGTTCATTTTCTTGGTTACTCATATGTTCACCTTCCATTTAGTTCCTTTGTTAACTGTGTATATACTCCCTGTTCTGTTCAGTTCCTTGTCAGTTCAGATCATGTTATGCTGTGTTAGTGCTAGTATTCTCCTGTGTGTTCTCCATGATTATTAAACTAGGCCTATCTCTGTTGGATTTTCTGCGTCATGCGTTTACTTAAAACCACAGTGAATGTGACATTAATAAGTCTAAGTTTAGAATGTGTGATTAGTACGCCATTTGTTTTTATTAGTATATAATCTTGTAACATAAGAGTAAAATGAATTATTGCTTAAATTTCTTCAATTTCTCCAGATTTGTGGAGTTCTGAGCTCAGTTAATACTTTCAATTGAAACCTGCAGTAACATAAGCTGCAGCGCCATGATTTAGGGATCTTCCAAAACATCGCATCTGAGCTGGATAACCAAGTGACCCATCTCATCTCAGATGCCATTGCCAGCAGAATTTTTAAGGGATTTAAAAGGCATTCTGTCAGGAATTGGTGTTAAGACTTTTCCATTTGGTCTTTTGTTAATTGGGGTGGAGAAGCTGATTGAAAAAGAAAATTTTTCATGCCCATGCAAAGTTGCAAAGGATAATGCACTGATAGTAGCATCTATCTTCATTGGACCTGCTCTTTTAATTTTTGCTTTAATGTATATATTATTTAGGACTTTTAAACACGCATGCAGTTATTGCTGTGGAAGAGTAGATGATGATAATAATCGGCCTAAATTTTATGCAGCTTGTGTGATTCTACCTGTCGTATGGGTTATCATCTTGTTATTTAATGGTAAATATGTTGCTTGCGGCCTGCAATGACAAAAAACTATTTTGTTGTCTTATAATATGCATTTATTTTTACCTGATTTGCTCACCGATTCCCTAATGATTCGTTCGACGACTCATTTGTCCAAACCCCTCCTTTACGTGACGCTAATAATGGTGATTGGTCAGATGACCTAGTCAGTTATTGTTTGCGTTAGCCTAAAGCTTAAACATATTGATAAAGCACTGCAGTACTACAATACGCTCTATTCTTTATGACAACTCCAATAACAACGACAAACGCTGAGCGTAACTGACACACACACACACACACACACACACACACACACACACACACACACACACACACACACACACACACACACACACACACACACACACACACACACACACACACACACACACACTCTTATTGAGCATGTTACAAAACCCATAAAAGCAACAATTATTAATAATACTTACAGGTTGTGATTCGGAGGAGGAAGCTGATCCAAATAAACTTGGTACTGAAACTTCATTCAGTATCAGCCGGCTCGCGAATCCACACTTGAAAGCATTCATGTTTGTAAAAGGAATCATCATTAAAATGATGCGAACACTAGAGGCCTGCATTTCAGCCCGAGCCCGACGGGCCCCGACTTATTTTCGCTCCTAGGGCCGGGCTTCGGGCCAATTTTCACGTCATAGTTCACACGCGGGCCGGGCCGGGTCGGGCCGGGTTTTAGGCTTATCTTTTTTATAGCATATTTTAGACATTAATTAAAATAAATATGAGAAGATGACGATTGAAACGCAAACATAGAAAGACGTTTTATAACCTATCACACTGACATATGACTGACATGACAGTCTGCTCACGCTCACGCTCACGCTCACGCACACACACACACACACACACACACACGCACGCGCACAGGTTTCCCGGCGGCGCGATCTGAGATTCGCGCGACCGGCTCGTTCTGTGTTTAGAGTCCCGGTAGCGAGCGTGACTTCAGCGCAGCTGGAAAAAGTACAACTGGATTAAAACCTTTCACTGTGGATGCTGTGCTTTTTCTTCACGATGCTCTGAGACTGTTCTTAGCCATGTTTGGAGGCTGTTTTTTGTTTGACTTCATTTTCATGAGTCTGTTGGAAACAAGGATGTAAGGTGGAAACAAGAATGGCCATGTTCTGTAGTGAAGACTTGATTTTTGAGGTAAGATAACATGCATGGTTGTTTTTAATGTAATTTATGTTGATTTTTTTAGATTGCGTTCTCTGTATTGTTAGCCTATTGTATAAACTCATTTAGTTTGCGAGCGCTGTTGCTCTGAGCAGCAGAGCAGTTTGCCTCAGCTTTTCAAAAATGACAAAAAACGTTTAAACAAACGTTTAAACTAACGTTAACTGTCTGTGTGATATGCTTAAGTTGTTTTATATCTATGGATTTTATTGTAGCCAAGTAAAGTGTTGATTTGAGAGGCTATAAATCAATGGATCAAACATGTTTAACTCGCTGTCGGCTACTTGGTCGTCATAAAAATAAAAAACATTTTTTTTCTTAATTAAATTTATAAAGAAATGAAAATAAACTTACCGGTAAATACTTTGCCTTTGAAAACGAAACATATCTGGTTTACTGACTGCAACATAGGGCAGGCTGTGTATTATCCCTTTTTTTTAATTTTTTTTTTTATAAACGGGCTCGGGTCGGACTCGGGCTGATCATTCTGATGAGCTGTCGGACACGGGCCGGGCTAGGGCCTGAGCGTCTCGGGCAAGGGCCGGGCTAGGGCCTAGATTTGAGGCCCGTGCAGGGCTCTAGCGAACACAGCTCAAGGTTCGGCTATACTTGTGTGGTACAGTTGTAAATATAAACTCTAGCCACTGATTCTTCACATGCTGGTCCCTGGCAGTGAAAAAAAAGTTCGCTTTTGATTCGCACTTCAGAACAGCTCGTCGACATGATGTTGTCAAGCTTCACTGCTGTCTGCGGCGCACGCAATGAGTGGGCGTATCTTATTCAAATAACTTGTCAAGTTGACGTCAACTAGATAGAAAGCATCGTTCGTCTATCGATTCATATCAGCGACTCAGAGTCGACTCTTACTTTTGAGAGACAATAACTTTGTATACGGTGAACTTTCATATTTAAAACTTTGCAGCATGTTTTCGTTCACTTATCTATGTTACACACTACATGAAAGGTAATTTTCAAAATTCCATAATAGGTTCCCTTTAACTGAGCTTAGAACTGCACAAATCTGGAGAAATTGAGAATCATGATTTTTAAAAAAAAATGTAAATAGAGATCACGATTCTACAATCATTCTGACAAAATGGTATTGCTGCCGAATATTTAATACCTTTTAGTTAGTAATTATTATTTAACCCTTTGATGCATAACATGGGTCTAAATAGACCCGACGGAGTTTTCTTTTTCTATATCTTTGCAAGAAATTAATTTCACCATTCAGTATTCCAGGTATTCCTCAATTAACTTGTTTTAGATCATTACAAATCCTTATTTAAAATTGTCCTTACTTTTTGAATAAAAATAGTTTTTGTCACTACCCTTCTAATGCGCAACTGTCACGGATTCAATCATCAATGACACCACTCCATCAATTGCAAACTCAGCGCACCTGGTCTCGCTCATCATCCCCGGAATTCGAATCACTCTCACCTGCTCATCATCATTACTCACCTTGATGCACACCATTCATAAGCTTCAGTCTCCTCTCACTCAGTGTCCGGTCTCATCTATCCGTTACCTGTGACTCACTGGTTCTTTGTGTTCGTTGCCTGGTTCCAGTTATTGCCTGACTTCAAGTGGTAGTTCACTCCATTCTAACGTCTTGTTTATATCTCCTCTGCAGCGTCGGTGATTTGGATTCCCTGAGCTCGGCTTTGTTGGAGCGCCGTTCTATGGAACGGAGCGGCGTTCCAGAATAAAGTCTAATTGTTTCTGAATCAAAGATCTCTGCGAAGTTATTTACAGAAAAGTTTAATCCACTTCAATACTCACGGTCACCTTCATGTGTTTCACCTGCACTGATCTCCGACAGGTGTTTTGGATTCCCTGATACTCATGGTCACCTAACTAACACCTAACACCTGACTAACACGGTTAGTTAGGTCAGTCAAAAAAGTAAAATCTAAATGCCATTGCTCATCCTCAAATGTTTGTATTCCGTATTTTTTTGTAGATATGATTGTGCCTTCCTCCTCGCACTTGGTAATGAATCCGTGATTTAAAATGCTCTCGGGCTGAAAATGGGCCCTGTAAATGTAGCCACACTCTAAAAGTAACCCATAGGAATTGAGTGGTTTAATCCGAGTCTTTAATTTAGGCTTTTATTTACCATAAGCATTGATCTACACACTCAAATTGAGCACATCAATGGTAAACGGAAGCTCAAATGTGCTTGTTTGATGTGCAAGAATCAATGAGGTCTGTTGCATGTGTCACCTGAGTTTGTTTATTTATTTAGATAGCAGGTTATTTTTTAATCGCCATATTCAGTGCCTTGGTGATTATCTTGGTTATTTATGACTGCTACAAAAATGGAAAGTGTTCCTGCTGCCGAAGTCAATGCTGCAGACCAACAGCAGAGACACGGAGTGAGAGACAAGAGAGTGTTGAAACAGTTGCTGTAGGGGTTGATGCTCCCCACAATATCCCCTCGAACACTGCACCGACTCTGTCACAAGGTGCTCCCTCTCCTCCTCATGAGGAACCCAATGTTTGAAAGAGGGTCATGAACACGCAGCCAAAAGAGAGTTGGTAAGGATAGCCTATTCTACAAATAAGTTCTTCTCCCTCGCTGTGTTGACAATCAGCTGATTAGTACTATTGACCGTAAAACAGTAATGTTACAGGAGTCACCAACCCGTCGATCGCGGTCGACAAGTCGATCTTGGAAGCATTTTAAGTCGATCGCGAAGAGTTTTCAAAACCAGAGAAAAAAAAAACAAGATTTTTATTCATTATTATTTATTAATTTAAAATGCACCATGTGTGAGCCTATTGTATGTAGTAAATGGTGTCTAGGGGATGCGGAGGCGCGCGCGCTGTTACAATCACATCATTTTTGCCGCGCGCACCTTTGCGCTCATGCGGACGCGTCGAGTATAAACAAGGCTTTACACTTTAACCAGCTCAGCCACAGTCACAGCTCATATTAGCCAGCTAAACTTTTACTACCCTGTTAGAAAAATATGTAGTTGGATAGTTTCATGTGGTTCTTCTCCCTCGCTGTATTATGGGTTTGCTAAGTGGGGAGAAATGTGCTGGTTACGTTCGTGAGACAATCAGCTCTGAATACTATTATATATTAAGACCCTTGATCCTCACCTGACTATGGCTTTGTAAACTTTATCCATGATGTGGTTTATAATGGACTGTGGTACAGAAACAGTGACAATGTTACACACTCTTGGTTTACTCTGGCTATTCTCTGCTGTCTCAGACGACGATATGCTTGTCCCATTTTAGCCACCGTAGCTTCTTCAAAAGGGAGGGGTGAGCAGTGGGCTGAGCCATTAGTGCAACTCGCAACCGAACCGCTAGATGCCACTAAAATCTCCACACTGCACCTTTAAGTGTCATTTAATTTATTTATTTTTTTCATTCATGTTTCTGTGTTTTAAAATGTTATATTCAGAACATTAATCTTATTAAACATTATTTATGCAATTGTAATTGCAATGTAAATGGGTTTTTATAAATGGTTAGATGGATTTTGTTGATACTGATTTAATTGAATTAGTATAACAGTCAGCCCTAAAGTGTTTAGTCTTTAAAATGAAAATTCTGACATTACTCACCCTCATGTTGTTCCAAACCAATAATGTCGTCTTCATCTTCGGAACACAAATGGAGATGTTTTTCATGAAACCCGAAAGCTTTCTGTCCCTCCATTGACACTTTGTTCACTTGTGAGAAATACTACCTGATACATAAACTTCTGCAATGCACAGATATTTCTATTTACCAGAAATGAAAGGGACAATATTTAAGTCTCATGGTAAAAAAAAACTTTTGATATAATTGTTTTACAAACATGTTACACTAATGTCTGTTGATAATAATATACATATATCTGCCTTGGAAGTCTCAGGATGAAAAAAAATTTTGTTCAATCCTTGCATTCGGTCAGAATGCACGTTCTACACGGAGCTGTTCATGTTCTCAGACTCGGATTTATGCATTTCTATGTCCACACTATCACCACCAAAATTAATCTGCAGCAGTCAAGTGGTACAACAGTGGTACAAGTAAGAGCTCTGTAAGTTGTTTACGTTCATGATTATTGTAATGTAATGTGCTTTGAGACATGAGGTAGTTTAACACTGTCTCTTATGGTGCTTTGCAGAATCTGCTCTGGCTGTGCTGTTCATGTGTTTTGAAGGAGGCGTGGCTTTGGAGACTCTCTGAAGGGAAGGAGGGATCCAACGCGTTCTCACCCCAAGGCGTCATCTTACTGACAATTTTGACCATGCTTCAATATCCGACGCTTTAGGTACCCTTTAGCGTCAGTTAGTTGACGCGATCCTAGGGCGTCATCTAACTGACGCTTTACCTTTCGCGTCAGTTAGATGACGCGGGTATTTTTAGGTCTGGGTAGGAGGGCGTCATCTAACTGACGCTAAGGGTAAAGCGTCAGTTGGATGACGCCCTAGGATCGCGTCATCTAACTGACGCTAAAGGGTGCCTAAAGCGTCGGATATTGAAGCATGGTCAAAATGATTCCCAAGGCATCAGTTAGATGACACCTTGGGGTGAGAACGGGCTGAGGGATCTTATGATTTCACAGCTAGCTTGCTATTGCTAGCCTCTCTGAAATTAAAGGTACAATATGTAAGATTTTTGTGATAAAATATTCAAAAACCACTTGCACAGTGTGATATATCTCATGTAGTTGTGTACTTACATTATCCCAAAAGTTCCCATGGATTTGTAAATCCAAAGAAATTCTAGTTTTAAATAATGGTTCATCCCTTGTCATCCTTGGTTTCCGCTTGTATAGCCATAGACATAATACATAGATCCCTCATTAACCCTTAGGGGTCGAAAACCGCATCCACGCGTTTTGCTGGATTTTTTTCCTTATCAGTGCAAAAGAGAATCAAATTACTCTGTTGATTTTGATCTTAAATATAAGTGTTGTACATCATTAGATCCTTTTAAGTTTCTATTTTTTTTTGTGGATACTCACAATAAAAACAAAGTGTTGTGCTTTTCGTCAAATAAAGAAAAATAAACATGATGCGCATTTTAACTTGTCTCTGTCAGTGAGGTCCGTTCTGAAACGCGTCCGAAATATTAACTGTAACTCTCTCAATACTTGTCACAGAGATACGAGATATGTCTCTTTATGAAGCTGAGATTCTCTTCTTTTAAATGAAGTAATTTGTTTAAAAAATATATATTTACAGTTTATGTAATCCGTTTGAAACAAATGAGAGTTAGAGTTTTTTCGCTCTAACGATTATTATCGTAACGAATCATTATAGATAATTAGGTGAGCCCGCCACACCCCCAGCGCTTTTGACATGGTAATTTTTTTTTTTTTTACATTTTTAGTCATTTAGCTGACGCTTTTATCCAAAGCGACTTACAATTGCTATATTTCAGAGGTCGCACGCCTCTGGAGCAATTAGGGGTTAAGTGTCTTGCTCAGAGACACATTGGTGTCTCACAGTGGATTCGAACCCGGGTCTCTCACACCAAAGGCATGTGTCTTATCAACTGCTCCATCACCACCCCACCTATGTGAGGTGCCAAACACAGATTCTTCTGTGGAGATGGAAGCACTTCTGGAGGATCAATCCTTCAGAGGATTATGGACAAATGGGAATAATTCACCTTTTTCTCAGTGGAATTTGAAACTCAGAAGACAAACGTTCCATTTTGAAGAACGAATTGACCCCGAGGATTCAAGTTCGGAGTAGGCTACCGGTAAGTTGTTTAGTGTTTTATAATTCCTTTTCTGATCATAGAGCTCAAATGTATTTTCAGACTATATTTTGCCTAGTAATTACCTCAACACAACATTCGTGTAGCAGGCCTATACGCTCGTGTAAATTTTTTAAATAACTGCTTAGGTTATAATGATTTAGTGAAATATATCGATCTGCGAGTTTTGTTTGAGTTATTCTGTGGTCTAGTGGTTAGATCGGTTGCCAAGCGTGTCAGAGGTTACGGGTTCGAATCTGCCCACGGCATATTTTTTTCTCTCATCAAAACCGAATATGTTCATCAGTGGTTACAGTCTCAAGCACACACGTATATAGGACACCCGTTTGTGTGCATTTTATTTTGTGATTTCATCGGAATGAATAGTGTCCGCAATGGCAATAGATTGAAGAGCACGTCCTAAGAGCGAGTGAAGACTGCGCGCGCGCCGCCACAAGAGACTGTATCCATGACACTGATAGCAGGACACGAGCGCTCAGCTTGAGTTCAAAAACAAAACATTTTAGCTCTAGATCTCTTATTTAAGAGCGGACTAAATGAATGCTCTGCTAGTTAACTGGAGATGTTTTATTTGTATTAGGTACAGCCGTTCATTGAGTGTATCAGTAAATGCGTGCGGTCTATATGGGCCATAAACAGATACTCGCGGTTACGCGGTCTACCAATCAATAGATGTTTCTCTGTCCATCAACAGATACATTGTGCATCTATAATCATAATTGTCCACCAGTTTACTTTGGATAATGTGCTAAGAGTTTTTTGCTTTTGTTTTGTTGTGTTTACATCGTCACCATCAGTCTTCAGAAATCATTCTGATATACTTTTTTTTTTTTTAAATCAATGTTGTAAACAGCTGTGCTGCTTATTTTTTTTAACCTGTGATAGTTTTTTAGGATTCTTTGTATGCACTTTTTTTTATTTATATAACCACTATATGAGCTATTTTTTATATATATATGTTTTTTTTTTTTTTTTTTTTTTAAAGGAAGTGTAAGTGATATGAATGACTTTAAGTCTTTATGTTCTTAGGAAAGATTTCTATTTTGAATAAATGCTGTTCTTTTTAACTTTTAATTCATCAGTGAATCATTATAGTTCAGGCTGCCTCACAGCACCTTGATTGGGCATTAGCACATTGGGGGAGTGTCTTTAGTCTTCCCAGGTGTAAATTGCATTAATATTCATGGGCATTAACACTCCCACGCATACAGCAGTAATGACCCAAAAACTGATGTAAGAAATTCAAATCGTTATATTGATCTTTCTGAAAGAGTGGTCAGAATGATTTTCACTTCATTTTGAAGTAAAAATTCTAGCCTACAAGAATAGTAACTCAAAAGTATTGTTTACAACTATTCAGTATGTGTTAAATGGCCTTATTGCGGTGAAATTTTTTTTCCCAAAACGTACTAACCACGCATATTATTTTTTTTCTATAAAATGCAAACATGTACATCAATTTTGCTCACATATTATTGTAGCAGAGTTTGTGCTGAATACAGCAAATTTATATGTTGGCAAATGGTATGTTTTAAGTAGCTGAAATAAGCACAAATGTCAGGGCATATCAAAACACCGAAAGAGCCCCAAAACAGCTCAGACCCCTAAGGGTTAACGTCCGTTTCAATGGGCCACTTTACGTAGTCGCTAATGAGGGTCTATGTACATATCTATGCAGTGGCGGGCCGTGCATTTCACTCCTATGCCTTCAGTGGTGTCCTACCTGAATCAATAACTTTTAATAGTATAGCAGCACACAGACTCTCTATAATTGTTGTGAAACTGCTATTTTTATTTTGCACCGACAGTTATAGGGTTAATGCGGTGAGTTCGGAAAAGGCCGGGTAGAGAAAAACGAGCGAGTGAGTTCGCCTTGTGCGTTACAGTGGTGCTTGCGTTCCGATTATAAGTTCAGAAAAGGAGCCTCCCTTTTCTTGTCCTTAAAGGGTTACAATAGTCCCTTGTCAGATGTTACAATAGTTTTTTGAAAAAAGTTTCGATCATAAATTTCCACAAAAATTTTATAAGAAAGTCACATTCACGGGAAAACCGGGGGCAAAAAAAGCATTATACTCACCAAAACTGCTGATTATTTTTTACACAAAATCCATCCTAATGTCTTTCCTCAAAAATACTTAAATAACTCTGTTGTACAGGTTATCTGTGCATTTCAGTCCCAAAATCCTTTTCTATCGCCATCGAGGCTAATGCTGAAAGTCGTGTCTGTCCCGTCGTATTTCTGTCATAAGTTCTAATTCGCTTTAGGGCTGAGTGTCTGCTCGACAGAAGCAATGGACACAGGTACAGTCATCGCAAAACATGACGATGTGTACAGCTGCCCCAATGCGCTTACACAGATTTTTGAAGGAAATCAATGAGCTCAGCGGGACTTTTGCCTTCAAAATCAGTCATGACATGCATTAGTCAGTCAGTTCTGTTATTACCCGGACAGATCGAGTAGAGTTCCGTGACTCTGCGTTAAGCTGGATGTCTAAATAAGGGATTTCCGGTACGTTTGAACCTGGGGTCGAGGATGGAAAGAAACATTAATTTGTGGGTGTAAAAACTATTAAATCTACAGGAATATATTTTAGTTTATGCAGTTCGCTACAGATGCGGCTAGCTCAGCCTCTGACTACCAGTAATAGTAGCGCTCTGAACATCCAATCAAAGGACGTGAAAATGCCGACGTTATTGTACGCCTGCAAGATGGCCCCAATGCAGTCAAATCGAAATCTGATTGGCTGTTTAAATCTGACTGATTATCTGATTGATTCATTGCCATTCATTTTAAAGGGGTGATGAACTGAGAAATCAAAGTTTCCTTGAGCTTTTGACATCTGAGAGGTCATCATATTATAAGAATATCCTGTAAGTTTCAGAACTGAAAACGTCCTTGTTAGTCCAATAAAAGCGTTTATTGACACCAGGCTCAGCAAACGACTCGTTTTTCAAAGTGGGGAACTATTACGTCAAAGAGGATAAAACACCACCCCCGCAGAAGAAGATCAACGCCTACTTCAACACGGCCGGTTTAGCCCGCCCACCGATTCGCGCATTACACGCATAGCTAAATAACAGGCCTACCTCGTGATGACAAAACGGATCGAGCTACCGAGCAATACAAAATATTGTGCAGTGCCTGGTTGTGGAAGAAGACAGTCGCTGCATAAGCTTCCTCTGGATTCCAATAGGAGTGCATGGATAAACTTTATTTTTAATGACGTTCCACTCCAGCTGATGAGGTAAAACATTGTCCGTCTGTTCGCTTCATTTCACTGAGGATTGTTTTGTAAACAAGACTGGATTTGCAGACCGATTAAGAGTAAAGAATGGTGCTGTGCCGTCTATATTGGATCTGACAGGAATGGTGAAACACACGGACTCTGGGTCGAACATGTATGGGCGAATCATTCCGGTTGCCATTTTACAACATTGGACGTTTTCAAAACAATTTCCCCCAAGTGCATCGACGGGTGAGTTGAAACTCATTATAATATGCAAAACTGTTACCACTCACAGCAGTGGGCGTTTACTTCCAAGTCTTCAGTGCGAGACGCCCATAAAAACCGAACGTTTTTCAGCTAGGCTCAAAATTACGGTACAAAATAGCCTATTACTTATTTATTTTTATGTTTTTGAATGCAAAAACCAAGCGAACGTCATAAGTTTACCTCAGACAACAATATAATAATTTAAAAAGCCAGTTCATGACCCCTTTAAGCTGAAGGCCTCAAGGCAGATTTCTTTGGCCATGGCAACACATGATGGCAGAAATATAATTGGATAAAAGCTCTAACATAAACATACACTACTGGAAGCAGTGCAACCAAGAGAAAAGCTGTGAAATTAAGAGAATGGACTATTGGAAATAATTTAATACTCATTCATGGAAAAAATATATTAAAGTGCAAGTCAGTGATTCTGATAGTGTTTAGGGCAGCAGAGAAGGCCTTGCTGGCCCTGACGGCCCACCACTGTATCTATGATACAGTATCTTGCACGCAGCTGTTGTGTCGTTCAGTCATCATGGTTCACGATTTTTGATTGACGAGTGAAAAACGTATAAACGTAGATTGCCTGTGGCAAGCAGGCTTTGGGTCAAATGGAGAAATAAAACAAGGATTCATGTACATTCATGTATATTCATATATTCAACATTTTAATGCTACTAGTACTTATTTTTTAGATACTACACTGTAAAAACTAAAGGTGCCTCAAATATCCTGTCGGATACTCAAGGAACTTCAAAATGCCATTTAAGTGCCTCAAAGCTCTTTCTCCTATAGTAGGGTTACTGGTGGAGCATTGACAATATTTGCGGTTCTTGCTGGAACTTATGGGATCCTTTAAGGACTTTTTATTCAGTTCAGATGTTCTGGAGTGACCTTTTCACTACCATGAGACCTCGAGGTGCTTTGGGGGAAAATAGAGGAACTTGAATGCTATAAAAGGGTTATTGTAAGATCTTTTAACATTTAAGTGGTTCCTGGAAGAGCTCTTATGTTAAAGCCAGCATCTGGAGGAACCCAATGGTTCTGTGAGGCCACAATAACATTATTAGTATCCTATTATTGTTATTATACTTAAGTTTCAAAAAAATATTCATGCAGCAAGAGGAGAAAAGTTTTATTCTGTCACAAAACTGCTTCTATTCCTCTGCTGTCATCGCTTCAGTGAACCTTGTGCTGCTCGCGCACAACACAGATCAGCTGATCATCATCGGGTTTGAAAGTAACGGCTCCCCTCACCTAAGCTACTGCGGAAAAGCCAGCCGCCACCTCGAAATGAGCGGTCAAACTAGCCGCCCCTATATTTCGGGGTGCGCGTATACACTAGCTATTAGCCTACGGTAAGACCGTCAGACCGTCAAGACTGTCAGAATATTGCAAATATGCAACTTAAAAAAAGGGTCTAGAATTTTAAGGTGGTGTGCATATGATTCTGACTTCAGACCAAATGCCCTGGATGGAAGATTTAAGGGCTGGGTCTCAAGGGGAATTACAACCTATTACTCGTTTATGCACAAGGGAGCATTTATGAGTTTTGAATTCTTACAGAACAAATATGGTTTACGTCTAGACGATGTCTATAGATACTTACAGGTTAGGCATTATATTTTGAACAAAACATAAAAATATCATTGGAAAAAGACATCCTTTTCCCTAAATGGGTTGGTTTCTAAGTTGTACAGAGCCATTCAGCATGGGAAAAAAACCCAGCACAGAGTACATTAAGAGGAGATGGGAAATGGAAAGTAAGATACAAATTTCAAATGAGAGCTAGTGGAATATATGTAGAATACAATGGATCACTACTAGTTCGAACACCTGGCATGAGTTTGGTTGGAAGAATATAATCAGGTTTTTTATCACACCTATTCAAAAGCGACACCAGGGTAGTGGTGACTCATGCTGGAGGCTATGTGGTTCCTCGGGAGCCGGCCATTTCCATATTTTCTGGGACTGCCCAAAATTAAGCCCTTACTGGTCACAAATATGTGAGCATATTAATCATGTATTTGGTAGTAAATTACCTTGCAATTTTGAAAATGTGTCTTTAGGCAACGCTGATGTTAATAACTGGAGAAATAAGGACAAGAGGTTGCTTTGGATACTACTGCAACGGCAGCGAGTAAGAAAGCCATAACCAGGAAATGGTTAAAACCGGACCTTCCGACCATCGAAGAGTGGGTCAACATAATCCTTGAAATCTACAGTATGGAAAAGCTTTCATTCACTCTCAGGAATCAAAGAGACATGTTTTACAAAATCTGGACAAAGTGGTCTGAGTATGTCAAGCCCATAAGATCGGACTTTGTATGAGTGTTACAGTTTTAAGTGAAAGAAAAACGTTTCTGTACGGATGCTCTTCCCAATGTTGTTCATATGAAAAAAATGGTTAAAAAAAAAAAAAAAAAACATGTATAGCCTAAATGACTCATTCTTGACAAAAGGCAAAAGAGCTGTGTGCGTGCGTACATTTGAATAATGTCGGGCTGTAAACGGGTTCGGCTTTTAAAAAGCTATCAATCAAAATGTACTTGTCGGGCTCGGGCCGAATTCTTTCGGGCTCGGCCCTTGTCGGGCCTAACTTTTAAGGCCCGATTCTTGCCCGCCAGCCAGTACTTGTGACGTCACGTGCAAAGTATGCATAATGACAGACAAAAACAAGTGGTAAGAATTGCATTACCTGGGTTTATAAGGAAAAGGTGCAGAAAAGTCGGGTGGTATTGTGGGAAGTCAACCTACAGACTCCACACCACTGTGTGTAATTTTTTTTTCTACAATTCTACAATTTCTACAAATTACTCTATTTCTGAATTGTTTTTATGATATGATTAACTGATGATTTTATTCTTATGAATTGGATTTTTAATTTTTGCTTCATTACCTGGTCAATAAATTGTAAACGTTTGATTTTTTTTCTGACTGACTCTGAGATTTGTTTTGCAAATAGATTATCGGATTCGTATAGCCTACTTCCACAAGCTTGCGTCAGAGATTCGTGACGACTAATATCTGATATCAGAATCAAGTGTGCTTCAATGAGGAGGAGACGAGTTATTTTCCGTCTAGAATCAGCTAATGCTGTTTGATCAACCTAGATTTGGGTGAGTAATTAGGCCTACCTCTGTTCTAATTTAATGTTACTTTAGATAAGTGCACGTGGAATGCCACGAGATTGGCCAAACCAAAGCCATTTTTTTTAAGAAAGGTAAAATTGATCTTATTAGGCTACTTCTTGAGAGACATTTGTGAGGAACTCGAAGCGATATGGTTTCCTGATCTAAACGGGTAAAATATAATCAGAGTTTAAAAGAATAAAGAAATATTCGTTCACTTTGTACAGACATCATTAAAATCTTTTGCATTTATGGAGTCATATGAAACAACAACTTATTATTGCATTTAATCTTGTTGTGCGAAAAGGAAAGACAAGTAATACGCAGAGAAACCAGCAAAAAAGTGTCGGCTCAGATCCAGCCCATATCTGGCCACGTGTGGAATCCACGTGTACGAGATGTGGGCCAGATCTGGGCTAACACATCCCAGTTAGTGTCTTGGATTTTTCTGACATTGACACCTGTATACATTTTGAGTTCCTGTCAGAGACTAAACTCAGCTTGTTGAAAATCACTATTTTGTCGTTGCACTATTTGTTATTTCAGAAGTCCACGTTCACTGTTGTAATACTACGGAAGCTGTGATCCGATTGGTTGTCTCTGCTATGGTGGGCGTGGCTACCATGGCTGTTCTGGTTTGTGACGTCAGATACACGAGGTTGAAAGGAGAACATATAATGAAGTATTTTAAGTTTTAAATTCAAGTTATCAATCAAATCAACAAGAGGTGTAATGTATGGGTGCAAATGTATTAAAAAAGATACTCTTCATGTTTAGATTCAAGATGAATGGCGTGCTCAATTCCTTTTGAGTTTGATTTGGGTGCTCTTCGGTCCAAGGTAGAACAACTAAGAGACCATGCCCTGAAGAAGGCTCCATGTCGCTACGCGTGGGAGCGTTTTAAATTCGTCCGTTTAGGACATGTCATTTTTGTAATAAAGACATTTTAATTAAGGAGTGCCTCGGTTATCAGAGAATTATTTCTCTATACTGTCTCTTAGATACTTTTCATGTTATAGCCCTATAGAAAAGTAAGCCACACTATAAGGAAAGAAACATGGCATATGCTGGGGCCATCTGGTGGCCAAAGTAATATTTAATATTTCTTTGGTGTTCATATTTTTGTTATTCAGCCAGTGTTCGTGGGTCTGGTGGACCCGCTGCATTTTTGGGGTTTTAATTCAACATAATCAAACAATTTATGTTAAAATACTCAACAGATGTTTACTTCATCCCAATTACAAGCAATATAAACAGCATATATGGTTAATATTTTCCCTTTACCTTTGTTAGATCACATTTAAGAATTGCAACCTTGTGCAGGAACGGCAGGGGTAGAAACAAAACTCACTTTTGCACTAACAATCTCTCACACTTACACACAATCTCTCTCTCACATGCATGCACGCACACACTCACTCACGCACGCACTACACTACACTACACTACACTTCACACACACTACACTACACTACACTACACTACACACTACACACACACTCTCACTTGGATATGCGGTTTATGGGGACTCTCCATACTGCCCAACAAAGGCAAAGCGCAGTAACTACACATTTGGTCAAAAATGAGTTAAGACTTGTAATGGGCTTTATGACATGTGTTCTGTCTTGTGAAAAAATATCTGGGTTAAATTATGTCCCGTTACGGAGATGCATTACCACTAATCTACCCATAACATGTTTGACTGGCTGGTATAAAAAACTTCAAAGGCCTTTTTCTCAGTTTCTTTGTTTGCGTAGTTACTGCACTTTGCCTTTGTAGGGCAGCATAGGTGTAATGGTTTTACAAATGTACAAACTGTATAATCTATTCCCCTACACCAATTCTACCCCTAAACCTACCAATCACAGAAAACTTTTGGCCCTTTTTGAATTTCAAAAAACACCATTTAGTATGTTTTTTTAAGCCGTTTGGTTTATGAGGACACAGATGTCCTCATAAACCATGTTTACGTTGTAATACCCATGGCATTATACACATTTTTGTCCTCATAAACCATATACAAGAACACACATACACACACACACTAACATCAAGCCCTGACAGGAGGAGGACAGAGTAAAGGTACACAGGACCTAAAATTTCCACATTTTTATTAGCCCCGGGTCCAGTGGACCCGAACATCCTGTGTGTAATATAAATGTGTAGGGGGGGTTTACAGTGTGTTGTCATTGAAAATGTGTTTGGATATATGTTCTTCGCAGAAAATGAGCCAAGGCCAATGAGTCTGAGGTTGAAAAAATTATTAATTGTATAATTTTTGTTTTGATAAAAAATGAAAACGGGTCCTACAGACCCGGACACCATACAAGGGAATATTAATACATTTAAATGTCTTAAATGTCATGCATTTTATATTTTAATGATATGTTTTTAAATGAATTTATTTTATGTTGCTTTGCACTTATTTACTTTAGGACTGTTTTAACTATGCAGCAAAACTGCATTTGCTTTGGCAAAAACATCAAAAACATTTGTCATGGTAATAAAACACCTTAAGATTCAAACTGAAAATAAAATAGCAACTGCTAATCTATGAATCATACGCCCATAATATATAGGCCTACATTTATAATTGAAGGAGTGTCACAATAACAACAAGCTACAAATTCAAATGGAAGGATTCATTTGACCTGATGTTACCAGATGTTTAAAATTATGAACTCAATGAATTATAATTATTATTGAAAGATTATGTACTGATTGTGTGTACATCTGTAGATCTTACCCCTGTGGTCTACTTTAAACTTTCATTACAGACAAAATAATAATTGTGTGAATTAAATCACATTTATAGCATTTACGTTGTCATACTCAGATTCTAGTCAGAACTTCCCCCTCTCAAGACTTGTGGGCAGGCTAACATTTACCCACACAGACAGTGTAAATAATATACACATCATAACACAAAAATTAGTTCTAAATATTATTCGTTTATTCATTCTTTATAGTAACCAGAGTGCAACTGTCAAAGAATAATTTTCCAGTGGCTTTTGTAAATATTTTTCCCAATTAGTTTGACAATCGAGATTTCACAGAAATAGTTTTAAGCCTGAATCAAATCATCAACCTCAAATATGAATTACACAGCATAAATTTCTCTATGGTGAAAATTGATGGGATTGCATCTTCCAGAAAACTGCTTTGTCTTTAAAAGTGCTGCAATACCAGTTTCAAAGTTATATATCGAGTACAGTCTACAGACATGATAATCCGCAACCATTAACACAGCCCATTCTCACCCCAAGGCGTCATCTAACTGACGCCTTGGGAATCAGTTTGACCATGCTTCAATATTCAGTTAGTTGACGCGATCCCAGGGCGTCATCTAACTGACGCGTTACCCTTAGCGTCAGTTAGATGACGCCCTTCTACCCAGACCTAAACCTACCCGCGTCATCTAACTGACGCGTTACCCTTAGCGTCAGTTAGATGACGCCCTGGGATCGCGTCAACTAACTGACGCTAAAGGGTACCTTTAGCGTCGAATATTGAAGCATGGTCAAAATTGTCAGTTAGATGACGCCTTGGGGTGAGAATGCGTTGATTAACAATAGCACTTACTATTGTTTTTGTCTAATACCATAAACTTACACAATATGCCCTGCAAAACTAAGGTACCTCAGATCAATCAGACAATTAGCATGGGTTTTGTATTACTTTTTCATAAAAAAACAGTGCTAATTGAAATAAATCAAGTTGATAAAAAGATTGAATCCAATATATAGTAATAGTATAGTTTAATAATAATAATATTTGGTGTAAATCATTACATTTATAAGCAACATTTTGACATTAAACACCACAAGTCTAAAAAGGTGGAAAAAATCCCCAAAGAATGATCAGAATTGTGGGGGCCAGTCATTATACCCGGTGTAAACAAAGACTCAGTTTTAGTGTAATCATGCAATAACATTAACATTTTCAGGAAAACGAAAATCTCCAGGGCCAAGATGTCCAGAACACCACGAGGGTTGAAGGCACATTTCGGCAAATTGTACAAGTGGTCTATTCATTAAAAGAAAGACATAACATATTTCCATGTGAAACAGATAAAATTGTCTACAGTGACTGTTACAATTGCAGATGATATCAGATCTTTTTCCACCTTCAATGCAATATTAAGATTTAATGAAACAAACTAAAATAATATTCTAAAGAGAAAGAAAAAAAACTAAAATGACCTGGTTGCATAAGTGTGCACACCCTTTTATTATGGGGGATGTTGAGAAATTAACCAACCACATTTAAACTCTTACTGAAAAGTAATTGAAATTCTCCGGTTATCATTTAAGTGATGCTAATTATCCATGATTTAAAATCAGCCGTTTCTATGGGATTTTCTTAGCCATGTGTTGGGATCTCGTTGTGAAGAGATAGCATTCAGGAAAAGGGTGCAAAATATTTACAAACCATTAGATGTGCCGTGGAATACCATGAAGGAAGTCATCAACCAGTGGAGACAATACCCAGACAGCAACATGTCTTCCCAGATCCGGCCCACATCTGGTGCACGTCGAATCCACATGTACCAGATGTGGCCCAGATGTGGGAAGACACTATGTTGCTGTCTGTGTAGGGTAACAATGACATTTTTGATGTAAAAACAAGATGAACATATCAAGGAGGCTGCCAAAACTTACAGTAACATTGAAAGAGCCGCATGAATGTCTGGAAAGTACTGGTCACTTGCTGCATGTGAAAACAACATTATGTATTTCTCATTCTGTATGTCTGGGATAGGGGGGTCTAGATTGAAGCTTAAAAAAAATCTAAAAAAGCCCACCTAAATTTTGACTAAATGTTTTATGGTTGGATGAAACCACATTACCACAGATAGTTACTAATACCATAACATTTGGAACAAAACCTGTAGGCCTCCATTAAAAACCTGAGGATGAAGAAGACAATAAAAGGATGGTTTCGGAAAGGGAAGAAGGATTCTGCTAGACCTAAATCCAATCAAAAAACTTGATGAATGTTTTGTGAGGGCTGTAGGAGATCCCCGCAATATGATCAATCTGGAGCTCTTTTGCAAGGAAGAGTAGAGTGGTAAACATTGACAAAACAAGGCCCTGTTTACACGTACATGGTTATTTTGAAAAACTGAGACATTTCACTTTGTTTGTGCCCTTCGTTTACACACGAACGGAGAATTCACCTCTGGAAACGATCCTTTCTAAAAACTACGGCCAGAGGGGAGATTTTGGAAAACTTTGTTTCCACGTTTGCATGTAAACTGAGAAAAACAGAGTTTTAGGCAGCTGACGTCACAGTATGGGGATTCTGATTGGCTACCGTGGGCTTGAGCTTCTGGTTACACTGCCACCTACAGGTTTGGCATGCTCTTGACGGCATATACACGGGTTCCGGGGATCGTGTAAACAAACACTTTTCTGAAAACTGACATGCGTGCACAATGTTATTTTTGACAACGGAGAGTGTGAAATGTCAATTTATGAAAATAGCCGGCCACGTGTAAACGTTGCCCAAGATGTGCTAAGTTGATAGACATTTTCAAAAAGACTGGCTGCTGAATTAAAATAAAAAGGTGTTTCAACCAAGTTAAGTTAAAGGGTTTATATTTTCGTAAAAGTTTATATTTGTTTGTTACATACATTTTGTTGGTTTAATATCACATTAAAGGTGGAAAAAGTTCTGACATGATTTTACATGATTTTACTGGGATCTCAATAGCCTGCAATTGTAACAGGGGTGTGTACATTGTATATATTTATTGTATATATCCAGTAACTAGTCATTTAAATCTGCTTTTAAAAGTGCTTTGTCATGGTATTTTCTGTAACAATGGATGAACTGGAATCATCAGAATCCGGTTGGGTCGTCACAGGGCTGAAAACTAATCATACATATAATTAAATACTAATTTTATTAGCACAATAAAGACGATGTTTTCCTCTCACTACAGTGTCTGTAAGTGATACTTGCCTGTCCTCCTGCGACGAAGGTACATCACACCAGCAGCTGCAGCTATCGTCAGCAGAACAGCAGCACATATTCCTGCTAAAACAACTGAAGACAGACCTGAATCTGAAACAAAAGAGAGGCGGTCATTAGTGTGAATGAATCTGTCAGACTAACAACACTATGAGATATCAGAAGGTCTGAGAGAGTACATGTCAATCTCATTCAGTTTAAAGTGGAAAACTATTTCATACCGTGATGTCAGAAGTACCAACGGTTTCCAAACGTTTAGTTTTGGCCATGGAAACGTTAAAATGTCCAGTTTTCTTGAAACTTTAGTGGAACGTTTTTTTTTCTTACAATTTTCTTTTTATTTAATTGGTATTAACAACTCAACATTCTAGGAACATAGTTTCCTTGATATTAACATAACGTTTCCTTAATATTAATATCATTTTATTTAAATGTTAGAATGAAGTTCCTGAAACACTCTTTAAAACATTCAAACAATGAACATGAACAGCTGAAGAGAAAAGATGACACTACATCTCTCAAGATCTCAGCAGAGGACCAAACAACACATCCCAAAGATGTTCTTTTAAAGGTCACCTATTATGCAAAATTCACTTTTACATGGTGTTTGAACATAAATGTGTGTTGGCAGTGTGTGAGCAAAACCACCCTAGAATGATAAAAATCCACCCAGTGTTTTTTTTACAATCTCAATAAATCATAAGCACTGTCTCAGAACGAGCTGTTCTCAGATTCGGCGCTTTGTGACGTAGAATTGCGCAAGCCCCACCGACGTAGTTTGATTGACACTGTGGGTTTTGGCATAGACCCCGCCCTCGGTGATCTGTACATCCTCTATTGTTTCAACGACAGCCGGTAATGTCTCCTAAGAAACATAAGCGTTCTGTAGTGGGATGTAATAATGTACATAGTAGTTTTCACTTACTTCCGACATCAGAGCCACTGAAAACGCAGTGGATGGATTTTATTTACGAAGGAAAGGCGCCACTTAAACTTCCAAAATAATTTTCTGACTGACTGTTTTGTGAACGAGGGTCAATTCAAAGCAGGACTTGCTTCAAAGATAATCCTCAAGTGTGGATCGTTGCCTACTGTTCGCGATCCAAGTCACCTTCAGAAGAAGTAAGTGTATTTTATGATTTTTGAGCAAACAGTCATCTCAGTCGATGCCAGCCAATTCAACAACAAATGCGTCTAAAGTTGTTGTCGTCGTCGTGTAGGATGTCTGTGTATATAATTTAAACCTTGTTTGTATAGTGTGTAACCACACGTTTATAAAAATATTTTTAAAATATAGGCCTATCGTATTAAAAACTGTATGTTTTCTGTAAAGACATCACAAGTAATGTAAACATGACACAACAGGTCCCTCGAGGCTCGCATAAATGTAATTTCGTTTGTTCGTAGCAAACATTATCACAGTTTGTGTGTGTCTGTGTGTGTGTTGCTCTTCCATAATTGCAAAGGGGACGCGATTACAACTCTATAAGTACATAAATGGTATCAAATAACCATTCCGAGACGTCCTGGTCCGATCTCATTTGTGTTTCTTCTGCCGGAGTCTCTTAATAGCCGCGTTTCCACTGCCGGGGCAGGGTCGGGCCAGAGCTAACAGCGAGCCGAGCCGAGCCAGTGGCCTCGGGCCTCAAGCACCGTGCTCGCGTTTCCACTGCCGGGCCAGTAGCCCTGCAGCGCTGCCCTAAACCCCGCCCCTAACACGCCTTTCTGGATCAAACTTCATACAACCCAACCCATTTCAGCGGGTATTATGAATTTATTTATAATAGGAAGATAGCATCTATATTAACTCACCGGCCGTGGCTGCAATATTGTCCCGATTGTCTCGCGAGTGGACGGTGACCCAGTACACCGTACATCAAGTCGAACGATGGAAAGTCCCTTCTCTGAGCTTCGCTTTGTCCATTGTGCGTTTTAATCGCCTTGTACAATACTGCGCCCGCGACTTTTTTATTTTTTCCTGAACTTGAAGCGTTGCTCGCTGAATGCTTAGCTAAGAAAGTTCAGCATCGATGCATTTTATAACGTCCTCGTTTCTTCACACGCCGTCATTCTTCTGCCCAAATGCTCAGAAGAGCTTTGGTATCTTCGACAGACCAGTACAGGCGATTCTACGGTGGCCGAGAGAGTTCAACGTGCTGCAACCTAAAGAAGACGCATGCAAATAGAAAAAAACGCATGCAAATAGAAAAAAAAACGCATGCAAATAGAAAAAAACGCATGCAAATAGAAAAAAACACCCGCAAATTAAGAAAACATCTTCATCAGTTTCACAACACACGTGTGCTCCAAATACTCACAACACAACCAAATACAGAAACGCGCTGCAAAAGCTCACAACACAACCAAATACAGAAACGCGCTGCAAAAGCTCACAACACAACCAAATACATAAACGCTGCAAGTAACACAGACCACAACGGAAATGTTTCCGGGGAACCAAATAAGTGACGGACCCGACTGGGACGTGATAGACAGGACGTGCTTACAGCAAAGAACGTTTATTGACAAGAAGTGAAAGCGTATATTTTTTATAAATTAACTATAATTTTAAAATAATATTGTAATATATTGTATATATAAACAATATTATAATATTGTCAGGGTTGGGTGCAGATTGCTGAAGACGAGGACACGGGAGCTTCAATATAATAGTTTTAATGAACAAAATGAAACTTCCAAAATCAAAACAAGAACAAAACTCCAGGAATTCAGGGTTAACACACAACCATACATAGACGACGATCGACAAACACTCAGGGAAAACACAGGGCTTAAATACACTGAACCAAACAAGATAATTAACTGAACGCAGGTGATAAAACTGAACACAAACGAGGAGCGGGAAAACTTAACAGGACTAAACCAAAAATCACGAAGACAGGGGGAAACAAGATCTCAAAACATAACTAAACACACTGAAACGTGACAGTACCTCCCCCCTCCCCGAAGGCGCGTCCTCGCGCCGTATAACATCTAAAGGGGTGGGAGGGTGGGCGCCCTGGAGGCTGACGAGGGCATGGTGCAGTTCCAGGAAGCCTCCAGGGCGGAGCAGGCTGTGGGCGTGGCCAGGGCGGAGCAGGCTGTGGGCGTGGCCACGACGGTGCAGGCTGTGGGCGTGGCCACGACGGTGCAGGCTGTGGGCGTGGCCACGACGGTGCAGGCTGTGGGCGTGGCCACGACGGTGCAGGCTGTGGGCGTGGCCACGACGGTGCAGGCTGTGGGCGTGGCCACGACGGTGCAGGCTGTGGGCGTGGCCATGGCGGAGCTATGGGACCCTCGGGCGTCCAGGGCGGAGCTGTGGGATCCTCGGGTGGCCATGGCGGTGAGGGCCCCTCGGGTGGCCACGGCGGTGAGGACCCTTCGGGTGGCCGTGGTGGTGAAGACCCTTCGGGTGGCCGTGGTGGTGAAGACCCTTCAGATGGCCACGGCGGTGAAGACCCTTCAGGTGGCCACGGCGGTGAAGACCCTTCAGGTGGCCACGGCGGTGAAGACCCTTCAGGTGGCCACGACGGTGAAGACCCTTCAGGTGGCCACGGCGGTGAAGACCCTTCAGGTGGCCACGGCGGTGAAGACCCTTCAGGTGGCCACGGCGGTGAAGACCCTTCAGGTGGCCACGGCGGTGAAGACCCTTCAGGTGGCCACGGCGGTGTAATTTTTCCAGGTCTCCGTGGATCTTTGGCGCGGCCACGGCGAAGGCGTATAGCCCCCCCCCAAAATTTTCTTGGGGAGGACAGGCTCAGGATCGGGAACTGACTTGAAATAAATGGGCTCCGGCTCTGGGTCAACGGGCTCTGGCTCTGGGTCAACGGGCTCTGGCTCTGGGTCAACGGGCTCTGGCTCTGGGTCAACGGGCTCTGGCTCTGGGTCAACGGGCTCTGGCTCTGGGTCAACGGGCTCTGGCTCTGGGTCAACGGGCTCTGGCTCTGGGTCAACGGGCTCTGGCTCTGGGTCAACGGGCTCTGGCTCTGGGTCAACGGGCTCTGGCTCTGGGTCAATGGGCTCTGGCGGGCAGGCGACGGGCTCGGGCTCTGGCGGGCAGGCGACGGGCTCAGGCTCTGGCGGGCAGGCGACGGGCTCGGGCTCTGGCGGGCAGGCGACGGGCTCGGGCTCTGGCGGGCAGGCGACGGGCTCGGGCTCTGGCGGGCAGGCGACGGGCTCGGGCTCTGGCGGGCAGGCGACGGGCTCGGGCTCTGGCGGGCAGGCGACGGGCTCGGGCTCTGGCGGGCAGGCGACGGGCTCGGGCTCTGGCGGGCAGGCGACGGGCTCGGGCTCTGGCGGGCAGGCGACGGGCTCGGGCTCTGGCGGGCAGGCGACGGGCTCAGGCTCTGGCGGGCAGGCGCCCGTTTACACACATACACACACACACGCGCAAGGTCTCTCGCTCTCTCTGTCTTGCGCGCGCTACACGTTTGGAGCTTAGATTCTGGGAGATTTGAACTAATTTGCGACCATCAGGGAGATGATATAGGTGAGACTTGAGATGTCTGCAAACGTTCACCGGGCGCCGCGTCCATTGGCCAAAGAAGATCGCCAGTTTAGGCCTCATGTTTTTTTTAGACTATATATATATATTTGTAATTATTCTTTAATACACGCACATTCACACACACACACACACACACACACGCAAGGAAGGTCTCTCGCTTTCTCTGTCTTGCGCGCGCTACACGTTTGGAGCTTAGATTCCGGGAGATTTGAACACATTTGCGGCCATCAGGGAGCCGCTTGGGATGTCTGCAAACGTTCACCGGGCGCCGCGTCCATTGGCCAAAGAAGATCGCCAGTTTGGGCCTCATGTTTTTTTAGACTAAATATATATTTTTTAATTATTCTTTAATACCCTTTTTAACAACACGAAAAAGACTATTCAAACATGACATTAAAATATAAATATAAAAAAATCACAGACATTTCTTGGGGGTGCTGGGCGGGTGCTATGGCTATTATAGGGGGAGCTACAGCACCACCTAGCTCCCCCCTGGCGCCGCCACTGATTAATATTCGCGAGGGAGAGAGCGCAAGACAGCACTCGTGCTGTTTGAAGACGTGAGGGTGCGCGCGCGCGCGCGGCCGGGGCCTCTGCTGCGCCGTCCAAAAAAAAAAAGAGGAGCAGGTCTGTTGTTTGGAGGTTTTTTCTACTTTTTGTATTGGCTTTTATCAAATAAAAAAAAGTGTAATTTGCACAGTAAAAGTTCTGTATTTTGACTGCAATTGTCTTTGCATTCTGATTCCTCACTTCATTGGAATCATGACTGCCTCTTATTTGTAAACAACAGCATAACTTTCTAGGGCCATGCAAAACCTGTATTACTAGTGTGGAATTATTCTACAATATTCACTAATGACAGTAAAATAGACCATCCTAAGTCAATTTATTGCTGTAATTCCTCTCTCAACCAGTAGAAAATGCTTTGAACACCTGATTATGCATGAACAAAAAAAAAAAACGGCATAAACCGGAAAACCGGCATAATTTTGAAAAAAAACGTGATATACATTTTTGGTCAAACCGCCCAGCACTAAAACATACGTTTTCGTGCAAACCTTTTGAGAACATTAATGAGGACCAGAAAACGTTGAACAAACATTCTATTAACATTACTGGAAGAACATTTGTTCATAACTTTGAGAGAACCTTGCCAGAACATTAGCCAACATTATGAGAATATTCCCTGTTAGCTTGGGCTGCTTCAGTTCCAAGTCATCAAGATAGTATATATATATTTTTTTATACAATATCGTGTTTCTTTATATTCCACCATGAGGGTGTTTTCACTGCCAGATGGACAATTGCATGAATGACTAAAGTATACTTACCAGTGACTATAACGGCAAAGCTATTTACACTGCTGATGCTGCGGCGACGACGACGAAGGCTACTTCTGCTGATCTGTAGTTTATATTCTCCAGAGTCTTCAGTTCTGGTCTGTGTGATGGTCAGAGATCCAGTCTGATGATCCAGCTTCAGTCTGTCTCTGAATCTCTCAGAACAATGAAAATCTGTGAAGGTTTTATTGGGATCTCCAGTGATTTCAGCAATGAGAGTGTCCTTAAAATACCATGTCATCACATCATTTGGGTTGTTTATTACACCAGGGTCTAAAGTGACAGGTTCTCCCTGCTTCACAGACTTTGTCTTCATTTTATCTTGTTCAGCAGCAGGTAGACCTGAAACACAAACCAACAGCTGATTGAAAGTTTTTAACCATGGTTATCATCAAACTCTTAGGGACTGTTCAGTGAAAGTGTTTTTCGTGACTTTTTTTTTCCTGGCCTACAATGACTAATTTACTGACAAAATGTATCTACGTATTTCCAAAGGTAAGTGGTGTTATAATCTAAGAAACTTAAAAATATATATATAAAAAAAAAAACAGACATTTTTTCATCAAGTGTACTTTGAATTCCTGGTAAACTAGTAACAATGAGTAAAAAATATTAAGATGCATTTAATAAGATGATAAGAAAAGGGGATCAGAGATGGTATGATGAGAAACTGACATATCCAACTGGATATAAAACTAGAGCCCTTTATGCCTTTATTTACATACAGTATTACGGGGCAGGATCAGAAAGGACCGCGCTCAGAGTGATGCCCACAAGGATATTAACTATGAATTCAAAACTATTAAAATTATCAACTTGACAATGAAAAGACAATTGAGATTTAATTTATACTGTTCTAAAAAAAAAAAAAAAAGTGATTTAAACGCATATAATCTGCATTTAAACATTTGTTACATGACTCACCAGTAATAGAAACCCTGTTCTGTTTGTGCTGTTGGCGTCTGAATGGTAAGTTCTAAATCAGGTCTTGGTTCGTGATCTCTCTTTGGGTAGAAGTCAGGGAATTTTGAAAAGCCAAGGAAATGTGTAGAAATTGTAATAATTTTCCAGGACTATTAACATTTCACATTGAAAATCACAGAAAAGTAATGGAGATTTCTCAAGAATGTAAACTAAAACTATTGGAGGCTTTGTAATCCTCGGTTGCTTTCAAATGTCAGGTTTTTGTGTGGGTTTTAAAGGACTGTTGCACATTACATGAAAATCTAACTCCTCGACAGCCATAAAGATTAAGTTATTGGTTCACATATATCTGTTTGTTCTTTTACATCATCTTTCATTTCCGTATGTATGTTTCTGCTGCTGTTCTACAACTTACATTTAAAGGGTACAAATGACAGCTAATTTCAGGCCTTATTAACATGAACCTTATTCTGTGATACATATGATTTTATGTGTGTTCTCCAGGTGTGTTTGGTGTTTCAGTGTCAGTGATGGAGGGAGATTCTGTTACTCTAAACTCTGGTGTTACTGAAATACATGAAGACGACTACATACTGTGGAAATATGGAGCTAAAAACTCTCTGATAGCTCAAATCAGAAAAGCTGATGGAATCTCCTCCACATTTGATGATGTTCTTGATGGGAGATTCAGAGACAGACTGAAACTGAATCATCAAACTGGATCTCTGACCATCACAAACACCACAACTGAACATACTGGAGTTTATACACTAGAGATAAGTGGAGTGAAACAGTCATCAAAAACCAGGGGTGGTAAAAGTAGTCAAAAGTTATACTCGAGTAAAAGTATATATACCTAAATAAAAAATTACTCCAGTAAAAGTAGAAAGTCCTCCATTCAAACATCACTTGAGTAAAAGTACAAAAGTATCCGATTTAAAATGTACTTAAGTACCGAAAGTAAAAAGTAAATATTCAAATTAACTGTAAATATCAATAATTAAGCAGATCAATTGTTTTGGGAGTGATATGATTTATTTATTGATTTAACCAAAGCTTTTGATTTAGTAGACCATTATCTTCTTTTAGATAAACTGTATGATATTGGCCTTTCAAGATCTTCTTTACTTTGGTTTAATTCATATTTACATCATAGACAACAATGTGTTTTGTATCAGGGAAGTTGTTCGGACTTTAAAACTATTGACAAAGGAGTACCTCAGGGCTCATCTCTTGGACCGTTATTGTTTTCTGTTTTCATAAATAACCTTCCACAAGTTTGTTCTAATTGTCAAATTCAGTTATACGCAGATGACACTGTTATTTACTTTTCTAGCTCGGACATTTCTTATATTCAGAAATCAATCCAGTCTGATTTTGACGTAGTTCAAAATTGGTTTAGTTATAACAAACTTTTGTTAAATAAAAAGAAGTCTTATTCTATGTTGTTTAATACAAAACAAATCTTACCACCAACTGACTATTTAATTAATTTTATAGATGGAACCCCAGTGCTAAAAGTTGATGAATTTAAATATCTAGGTCTTCTGCTCGATTCACAACTGTCATTTAGATCACATATTGATTCAGTGATCAAGAAAATATCATATCGACTTAAAATACTTTATCTCTCTATAAATTGCTTTACTCATCCGGTTAGAAAAAGAATTATTACTCAGTTAATACTACCAATTCTTGACTATGCCGATATAATTTACCAAAACACCTCCGATACAAATCTTCGTCCTCTTAATGTTGTTTATAATAATTTATGTAGATTTGTACTGAGGTGTCCATATAAAACGCACCATTGCCAAATGTATGAATTACTAAACTGGCTATCTTTAAATTCGAGAAGGCATTATCACTGGTTTCAGTTTATTATCAAATGTCATTACTTCAATTATCCTATGTATCTAAAACAATATCTAATTCCATTTCGCTCTTCATATAACTTAAGGCATACTGATCAACTATTTTTTCACGTTCCTAAAATTAATAAAGAAGTAGGTCGTCGGGCATTCAAATTTAAAGCTCCTTCAGATTGGAACAGTTTACCAAGGGTAATAAGATCCACTACTTTGTTTAAGTTTTTTAAGTTATTACTAAATGATCATTTGCAGAACACATGTTCTTGCTTTTGAGGGTAACTATTTTCAATTTTTACGTGAACTTCATTATTTTCATAATGCATGTTATGTGTGATAACTGTATATTTATAGTATCAATGTACTTAAAAGGCTTGTATGTGCGGAGATAGTTATGGAGAGCTAAATGTTTGTAAATGTTTGTAAATGTTGGTAAGAATGATTGTGTAGTCTTATGTGATATAATGCAACCTGCTGTTTGTACTCTTGTTTGTTTTAGGACCCCCTCGAAAACGAGATGTTACATCTCAAGGGCTATCCTTCAAATAAATTTCAAATTTCAAATATGCAATGTTTTATTTGAAATGATAAGATTAGATACTGCAATTAAGAATTTGTTAGCTAGCTGTTTACAAGGCACGTTTAAATATGAAATCTCTTGGCTAACAATAGTAACATTAAAGCAACACTAAAGAACTTTTCCTCTGTGGCCCCCCTACAGGTTAGAAGCGACATTGTCCGTTACCGCTGTCGTAAATAATTTAGCCTACCACAGCCTACTGTCGCACGCATGCTCGCTGTTTATCCACTGTTTATCCAGCACCGCCTTTAGAGTGAATGATGTCCAATTGTAACGCTTGCCGTAAAGCAAGTCAAATTTGTAGTTTCCTTATGTCTCATTTGAACTACAGAAACGCGAACCGATCTGGCAAACTTCTATAGGGTGGTTCTAGCAGATATAGGACCACAAAGCGAAGGCAGAAGTGCCTTTCAGCCTGTTACGAATTGATGAACTGCTGAAACGATTTTGGAAACATTATTTTAAGGTAAAAAAATCTTCTTTAGTGTTGCTTTAATGTCAACTCACCTCAATATGTTTTCTCAGATTTGAGGGTGAAGTTTTGAATGCTGAAATTTAATTCACCCGTGGCAGGCAAAGAAGACATTTCAGCCGTTATTAATCTCCCTTGACTTCAGTGAATTCGAACATATCATTGATATATGGCCATGAGTGATCCCTGTCGGAAATCTTGGGATCATTGCTAGCAGCGAGAGCTGCACCTTCACCGGTTTCTGCAGTCAATGGCGAAATGACTGCTATGTGAGCGTATGCTGGCAAAGAGCTTGCGCGTTCTTTTTTTCAAAAGAAAAACAAGTTTTTCATTGGTTTGGAAAGCCAGTGTAATACATACTTGGAGCTGTCATGGGGAAATGTATTGGAGTAAAAAGTAAACTTTGTCTTTAAAATTGTAGTGAAGTAAAAGTGAAAGTAGATGCAAATAAAACATACTCAAGTAAAGTACAGATCCCCGAAAAAAATACTTAAGTAAAGTAACAAAGTATTTTTACTTCATTACTTACCACCACTGTCAAAAACATCCAATATTTCTGTCTATGGTGAGTAGAGATCATTTGTCCTTTACATATTCTAATTTTATTTTGTACATACTGTAAAGTTTTCAAATGTTGTGGTTTGAGATGACAGACGTTATAAACACTCACCACCATTAACTGAAAATAAGTGTCACGGGGTGAAGAATCACACGACAAGGGGAGCTCAAGCAAAGTGCCTGAAGAGTGGATTTATTTACAAAATGAAGAAAAAAAAAAAATCTGCTGCTTTTTGGAGACAGACAGGCATTAGAATTCTGTCTCATGCAGAGATCTCTCCCCCTTTGATAAAGTCCATGGACTTTGGACCACAGCTGGGGCCGATCAGCCTGTGACAAGGGCATCCAGGTGTTCCTCATCTGTTTCTAGGGTGACGCTGATGAATCCTCGGGGTTATCGTCACATAAGATTGTTGATTAGATTTACCTATTTCTGTTTACTCTCTCATGTCTTCCAGCTCGTCTGCCTGTGCCTGTCATCATCATAGACTGTTCTTCATCATCATCATCATCATCATCATCATCATCATGTTCACTGGTGTGTTCATCAGTGTGTAATGTGTGTGATGTGACTCTCTCCTGGTACGCAGGAATGAGTGTATTGTCCAGCATCAGTGTGTGTGATCTCAGCATCAGTCTCTCTCTACCTCTGGAGGTGGAATATCAGGATAAAAACACCTACAGCTGTGTGCTGAACAATCCCATCAGCAACCAGACCACACATCTGGACATCAACACACTCTGTCACACATGTGCAGGTACAGCAGCACTCATGATATATGTGTGTATTTACTGACCTGATCTCTGTCTTCTGGTGTAGATCACACTGATGCGTTCACTTCTTTCTGTATCATTACAGCGGACACACACTCTTCTTCACTCTCTCCAGTGTCTCTGATAGTGTTGATCTCTGCTGGATCTCTGATGATTGTTGCTGTAGTCGTCGTGATCTTTTGCATCTGCAGGGAATGTAGAAAAACTGATCAAGAAGGTAAATGTAATCTATAATTTTAAACAATCATTATAACACATAATACTTTTCAATGTATAGTCTAAATATTGTAAAGAAGCTCTAATTATAATTGAATCACAGTTATTCTCGTACATTTTGTAGATAATGCCCTCTAGTTCCTTTTTATGGAACGAAACCAAATTAATATAGTGTTATACATTTAATGTAATATAGTGTATACTAATGTTATTAAATTTGGCAATTATTACGCATCAAAATACATGTCCATGTCTGAATAATATCACTGAATGTCTCACTGGCACATTTCTCAATCTTTATTAAAAAAAAGAATTGCAAATCTGCTATTAATTCAATAATAAATCAACTTCACTGCACTAAATTTTAAAGAAATAGATCTAGCTAAGAAAGTTGTGTTGTTGTAATGGATCTATTACTGTATAGTTACAGAAGAGATCACTTACGCTGAGCCAACATTCTACAAAAGAAAAGCACATAAATCGGTAAGATCATTTGTTTCTAATGTGTGTTGTGTGTCTGTGTGTATCATTTCAGTGGTGAGTCAGATTTAGATGTGTGCGCCTGTCAGCAGGGTTTGACATTAAAACATTTTGTTCACTGTGTCTATTGGTTTTCCCAAGTTAGCCACTCAGCATTTTCACTGGCCACAAGTTTGACATTGATAACATGGGGGAGAACTGCCATATAGATATTTGGCCGCAAGTTTATTAGGCTGATGTCACTTTAAGACTTGACGCACAGATCCATTACATT
This sequence comes from Chrosomus eos, assembly GCA_036326025.1. NCBI lineage: Eukaryota > Metazoa > Chordata > Actinopteri > Cypriniformes > Leuciscidae > Chrosomus > Chrosomus eos. Next base: position 124,869 of record JAZAVI010000083.1, read on the forward strand.
GTTACACATGCGTTTTCTTCTTTTTTCTTACAATTGCGAAATTCTGCAAAAAAAAAAAAGTCTCATTTGCAAGACATAAAATCGCATTTGCGAGAAAAAGAGTCAGAATTGTATGATAAAATGTCACATTTCCCTTTCATTTTTTTCCCACAGTGAACAAAAAACAAACAAATTGGCAATTCTTATAAAAAGTCTGAAAATGTGAGATAAGTGAAATAAAAAGTTACAAAGTTAACAGAAACAGGCTTCAATAGATAACCTTGGATATAAATCAATATTCAGGAAGATTTTAAAATTTTATTTAAAATGTTTTATTATTATATGTTGTGTTGTTGCTTTATTAATACAGAAAATAAAAGTGGAAGAGGAGGGTGTTGTGGTGTACGCTGCTGTCTCCATGAGATGATCAAACGTAAACCTTTTCCTGAACACCGGATCCAGCTTTCTCTACGAACCTTCGGTCTCTGCAGAGGTTTGGGATTCAGGATCACCACATGTAGCAACAGCATTCAGCACAAATTCCAGTGGTGTAAAGAACTTGAGTAAATGTAGTTACTGTCCTCAAGTATCTTTTTGGTTTCTTTGTAGTTTTACCAAAGATATTAGCAAATTTTACTTGCTACTTGAGTACATCTTTGATGTGTAGGCCTATACCCTTTACTCCAATACATTTGTAGTAATGCAATTACACATGTGAGCCGTTTCTCAATATGTGTTCTTGTTCTTGTGGACTTGTGAAACGTCATCAGTCATTGCCCAAGTACTGTCCCAATACACAAGTTTGCATTTTGGCAAGAACGGTTAAAAATTCCGGAAGTGTTCTTGACACGCCCATTTTACCGAGGATGCATCGGAAATATCCCAGCATTCATTTCGGCAGGACAACAGTAAGTTGTTTTTCTACAATTTCGAATGCTATTTCATCACATTTGATGCGAGAAATCAACTGTGTAGATTTCTAATATTGGCATTTTCATTAAAATTGATGGCGAGTCGTAAATGTTTGGCTTCTGCAGACGGCGTCTGTGTGGGGGTATTGCGCAATACCCGCAAGAACACATCGTCTCAAACTGTCAGCAGCGTTCTGAGTGCTCGTCACCTTGTAAGTTTATTCTTCCAAGAACAACTACCAAGAGCATTCTCCCCAAGAACACAAGTCCGTTGCATTCTTGGTTTTGAGAAACACCCTACATTTTGCATGGCTCCTAACTTTTTCTGCAGCAGTTTATTTCTGTTATAAAGAAGTGATATCGCCATCGGTAGGGCATTGGAGGAACTATTTTTAGAGGCTGTTGTGTCGACCTTGATTTATTACAATATTGAGGTGTTCAGTTTTATTTTGATTTTAGAAAATTAACATGATCGCTCTCCTCACTAATCGACTGTTTCTTGTCTTTCACTGGCCTTTCTCTTGGTTGTTGAGTAGTTCATATTTGAGCCTACGTTCAGTATGAGTAATAAGTAGGTTACTGTTAAAATCAATTAACTTGTAATGGAGCCCTTTTGTTGTAAGTTATCTGTACTTTTACTCAAGTATGCGTTTCAGGTACTCTTTACACTTCTGACGAATTCTGAAAGAAAGAAATGTCAGAAAATCCCAGCAGAGAAACAGACGGATGACTCTGAGGGTTTGAAGTAGAGGTCTTCACAGTGCACCCGAGACCCGTCGACCCGGGACCCGACCCGGGACCCGTACGGATTCGGGTCTAAATTTTAAATGATCGGCCGGGTCCGGGTCGGGTCCGAATTTATTACTTCGGGTCCCGGGTCTGTTTAAAAATGTGTGTAATACCCGTGCGATCGGACACGATCAGAGCCAGAATGAGTCAGATCAGCACTGCTTGTGTTTTTTTGCAACTTGTAAAAGTAGGTAAAGAAAAGAACAAATAATAAAAAAAAGCGATCTCTCTCTCTCCTTCTCTCTCTCTCTCTCTCTCTCTCTCCTCTCTCATCTCTCTCTCTCTCCTCTCTCTCTCTCTCTCTCTCTCTCTCCTCCTCTCTTCTCTCTCTCTCTCTCTCTCTCTCTCTCTCTCTCTCCTCTCTCTCTTCTCTCTCTCTCTCTCTCTCTCTCTCCTCTCTCTCTCTCTCTCTCTCTCTCTCTCCTCTCTCTCTCTCTCTCTCTCTCTCTCTCTCTCTCTCTCTCTCCTCTCTCTCTCTCCTCTCTCTCTCTCTCTCTCTCTCTCTCTCTCTCTCTCTCTCTCTCTCTCTCTCCTCTCTCTCTCTCTCTCCTCTCTCTCTCTCTCTCTCTCTCTCTCTCTCTCTCTCTCTCTCTCTCTCTCTCTCTCTCTCTCTCTCTCTCTCTCTCTCTCTCTCTCTCTCTCTCTCTCTCCTCCTCTTCTCTCTCTCTCTCTCTCTCTCTCTCTCTCTCTCTCTCTCTCTCTCTCTCTCCTCTCTGCCGTTAGAAGCAGAGCGCACGGCCGCGCCCAGACTCAGTCAGAGAGAGTTAATGCAACTGCACGGTAATGATGGATACCTTCATGAGTGATGTGCGAAAAAAGCTAAAAAACAATGAGTACAAAGAGGTAAAACCTACGGGCTCCTCTTCTGTCTGGGCATCCTTCATGCATATTGTTGACAAAGATGAGAAAAAAGTAAGTGCAGTTAAGTGTAAGACGTGTGACGCACTGTTGAAGTTTGATTCAGCAAAAACCGGCACATCACATCTTTTAAAGCACACCAGGTCGTGTGGTAAAAAAGTTTTGACCCAAACTTCAGTGGCGCCGTTTCTTAGATTGGGTGTAGTTCCAAAAAAAGCAAAGGATGCGATTTTGGAAAAATGCACTAAAGTCTGTGCAAAGGATTTAAGGGCCTTTAGCATGTTTGAAACACCCGCGTTCACCGAATTAGCGCAGACATTATTAGACACGGGAGCAGCACATGGCCAGTGTAACGTGACAGACTTACTTCCATCTGGTGTGACGGTGTCTCGTTTCACACAGAAGAAATATGAAAGTCTCAGAACAGAGCTCCTGCCAACAGTTAGGAAAGCCATAGCTGAAGGACTGGCATGCGGAGCATCCACAGATATGTGGACAGATGACCATCGGAAGGTCAGTTACACCTGCATTACACTGCATTATATAGACGATGCCTGGGAATTTAATACCAGGATCATATGTACATGTGCATTTCCATCCGGGGCAAAGAAAACTGCTTTAAACCTGAAGACAGAACTGCTCAAGCAATTAGGTGAATTTGGTCTATTGCCAGATGAGATCGACAGACTTGTGTTTGTCAGTGACCAAGGTGCAAATGTGCAGGCAGCGCTCTCCCGATGGGTGCACAAAAGCTGTATAGCACATGTACAGAATACAGTGCTGAAGCACACCTTTAAGAAGTCTAAGGAAGGTGATGAAGAGCATGATGGAGATGAGGAAGAACTGCAAGAAGTAAGAAGTTGCATTGAGCAATGCAAGACCCTGACAACATTTTTTAAACACTCTGGATTACAACTTCAACTTAAGCAGTCTTTGAAACAAGAATGTGAAACAAGATGGAATACTAAACTCGAGATGGTCAAATCTGTGCTTAATTCATTTGAAGACATTCAGTCCATTCTGCTTGAACGAGGAGAGATGCATCGCATGAGTCACATAACCAAAGACATTCTTCAGATGCTTGTCCAATTCCTGCAGCCTTTTAAGCAGGCAACTGAAGAACTCAGTGGCTCAAAATATTGTACAATCAACTTAGTGGCCCTCTGGAAAACCACGCTGATGACCCACTGCCAAATCTCACAGTCCAGTCCAGCTGATCCAGTGCCGCTCAGGATACTAAAACACAGGTAAGTGTCTAATAATTACTCTTCTTTTCAGATTGCCTGCATATGTAGTACATGTGCTCTATAAAAAAATAAAAATAATATTATCCATTTACCCTCTGGGGTCCTTCGGGTCAAAAATGACCCGAAGCGTTTAAATAAAAAAATGTTAAAAATCGTAGCTTCATCGGAATGGTCCAAAACTTGGTGACTTTTTTGGTACTTGGTATATGAACACCCAAACAAATTGGGGACAGGATTTGAAAAGTCTAAGTGGTCTTAAAACAAAATAGTCACACTCAGGACCTTCGGGTCAAAAATGACCCCCATAGGAAATGAATGGGAAATTGGCAAAAATTTGAAAATACAGAGTTTTTTTGTGCATACAATCTACAAATCAGCCAGGATGCAGAAAAAAAGCACACAACAGTGAAGGGGTGAATCTCTTAAAACAATGGGTGACAAAATTATTTCCATTTGTTCTCTTTATAAGGTTTGACTGTATTATAAAGTAAAACTGCCACTTCAAATTACCATTTAAACCAACCAAAAAAAAAAAATTTTTTTTTAAAAATTAAAAAAAATTACAAAAATAGTCTTTGAGAATCTGTTATTATATATTCAATTCAACAACCTGAAAAAATTAAACAATATGTGAAAAAATTACTAGAGTGTTTCTACCATAGGTTTCTACAGAGAGCTGTAAATCCACTAGTGGTAAAAATGTGCTATTGCGTGATACAAATGCTCAGTGTGTCCACCAGATGGCTCCGATCTCATTTAAAAAGAAATTTTCATGAGGCCTAGACTTGACTCTAAAATGAAATACAGCTTTAATAAAAAAAATAAAATAATTATATATATATATAAATTTTCTATTATATTCAATGGGAAAAAATGGGTCTTAATTATTGCATAAATATTAATTATAAATCATAAAATTATCTCAAAACACCAAAAAGAAAAGAAAAAATATTATTGAACAAAAATATATTTCATTGATTTTACTCAAATAAAATGTATCTTAATGCCGCCCTCCGGGTCATTTTTGACCCGAAGGTCCTGAGTGTGAGTCTAAAATGAAGAACCCCAGAGGGTTTGCTATAGTTAGACCTAATTAGGTGTTTTTTGATGGATTATTCAACTAAATAGCCATTCTATTCTATTTAATAGGTGCTTGGGTCTTTTGGCTGAACGCATAGTTTTGGGACACCATGAAAAGCTTGCCGTGCTGCTCTGGCCAAAATTCAAGCAGCTTCGGATGTTCACCACAGAAGAGAGGGAGGAAATATATGAAAGTGCACGTGGAGAGTTGGCCAGCTTCCCTAAAAAAGCTACAACTGAGGTGAATGCCCAGCAGAATGAGCAGATGCAAGAGGAAGATGAGATGGCTGCGCCAGCACCAGGAGCAGTGCAACACTTTAGTCAGTGGGCTGACGTTGAGGATGCTGAACTGGAGTCAGGGGTCGATGAGCTAGAAAGATATTTGAAGCACAAGCCCACAATGGAAAATGACAGAGACATTCTTAGTTTTTGGAAACACAACCAAAATATGTTTCCATCAATGGCACAACTGGCAAGAAAAATACTTTGTGTGCCTGCATCTAGTGTGAGTTGTGAGTCAGCCTTCAGCATCTCTGGTCGCACATTGGAGAATCGTCGGACCTGCCTCAGCACTGCTAGTGTAAATGCTTTGCTGTTTCTGAATAGCAACATGTAGGCCAAAAATGAAAATTAAAGCAGCCCTAGTAGACCTATAAGCACCACTTTATTAAAGATGAAGACACACAGCTTAGAGAGCTGATGTTTTTTTGTTGCACTGCATATAGCATTTCATATTCATTTATATTTTTTTAGGGCAAGGCTTCAAGAACATTTATGTTGAATATATATAGTTATATACTTGCAAGCAAATTTAACTGAATGCAGTTGATTGCACAGAATGCACACTTCAAGATGTTTTATGTTTGTTTAATTAAGTCAGATAGCCATCATTAAATGGTTTGTTGCCATGCATGGGTTTGTGTGCAGTGGGGAAACAGATCTTTATTTTCTATATTTAAGTTTATTTTATTTCTATATTTTATTTTATGTTTTTCTTGGTAGTAATTATATGTAGGTAGGCTACTATGAGTTCGTGTTCCTATTATGTGACATAGTAAATGGTTCAAATCTCAAAACTGCTTGCAGACTTTGAGTTGCACACTCATATTTAAATATATTTCAAATCAGCCACAAAATCTGAGGTGAATTGTCACATAAATATTTTCTATGACTCTCAAATTCGTAAAAAAAAAAACCCCAACATTTTAGGCTGATCCAGCTAGCGCGCATGTGCAGTCTCAGGTTTGTCGCATGTCATGTTTGTTTGGCAACCGGAGCTTCCAGCAGCAGAGAGCACATATGATAGCAAATAAATAATGTCAGCGGCCATGGCACTGAACGAGCAATTGTTATTATAAGTTAGTTCAAAAGGACAACCGGTTAAGTTAGTTATTATGCGAGTTAACTCGAGTCAGAATGCACGTGCGCAAAGTTGCATTTGTCATCCATCACTGTGACATCAAGTGGACTTTTAAAGCTGAAATACTGAGTGGATTAAGCTTGGAATAACGAGAGAAATAACATGGATAGAACTTTCTTGTCGGTGGATTGCAATGCATCACAGTCAGTCAGGTAACGTTACAAGAAAGTGAGACTACTAAAATTATGTAAGACAAAAAGTTTTATTTTTCGCAACTTGTGTGAATGAAATAATATGTGACAATCGGGTCCAGTCGGGTTTGTGTCTTCCCGTCGGGTTCGGATCCAGTTTTCAAATAATAGACGGGTCCAGGTCGGGTCCGGGCACGGCGTTTCTCGGATCTGCACGGGTCCGGGTCCAACTTTTGAAATAATAGACGGGTCCGGGTCGGTTCGGTTTAGCACATTACGGGTCTCTTCCGGGTCGGGCATGAATTTTTGGACCCGTGAAGACCTCTAGTTTGAAGTGGTGTTGAGAGATGGACGAATGAAACGCTCTCCTAAAGACTTTGATGTGTAATTCACTGACTTAGCAAATTATCGAAATCTAGTGCACACTGCAGCAAAATAACATTTACTGGTGAATTGTCAATTCGCATACACAAGCAGTAACTGTACATGTAATCAGGAATGATTATTGTAAACAATATTTAATTTTGATTTATTTATATTAAATGTATATGTCCTATATTCATTTTGTTATCATATACACATCACTAAATATCAAGATCACTGTCCTCACTATCAGATTCACATGAAACAGTATCCTCAGTTAATCTCACATTGTCACAATGAACAAATTTATATGGTCAGTGCAGACCAGGTTAGCCTTGTGGCATGAGCACCTTCCACCTGTACAAATACCAGACTTACACCCACAGTGGAGTGACCCCAAAATCTGTGGAGGAGCTGGATCTTTAGTCATGCATGATATGATGAGATCACCATCCTTGACAATCCATCCAAAGCCGTCTGGACTGGGAGCATTTATAAAAGGATCCAATGCTCTCCTGTGGATTGCAGCTTGGTAGTTAGCACGCTTGAAGTGCTCTGTAAGTGCATCTTTTGTTGGAGGTAATGCCTGTTCAGAAGAGGCCTGGACACAGAACCTATTGTATCTGGCCAAATTAACATCGGATTCATTTTCTCCATACAGCTCACACACAAAACGTTCTAATGGTCACAAATGTGGTGCTGTCCATTTCAAATTGCCTCCCAAGAGCAGCAAATGCACTGATGTACTCTGCATTTCCAGACACTATATTTAGTGGTTTCTCTTTTCCTTTCCCATAAAAGGAACTAGTTGAGTCACAGCCAGTGTATGTGTGAAGTCCTATAAGTGCCTATAAGTGTTAGTGAAGGACCAAAAGCAGAACCAATAGCCTGGAGGTCTAACATTCTTTGCCTGTCTTTTGTTCCTGTCAGAAAGTACATCTTTGCTGAGGGAAGCTTAGCCATTATTGAAAGTGAAATGATACCAACATCAGTGTCAGGACTCTGGATGATTATCTTATTAAAAAGTTCACTCCAGGCATGTTTTGCATGAAGTAGAAGCCTCATGTCAGCTTCTTCATGGTCACAAGTCAAAGATTCTACCTCTTTGACAGACATAATGCCATCGTTAAGAGTGAGTTGATGGCATACATTTCTGTGTGCCACAAATATAGCTATGTCTTTTCCAGCTGCTTGTAAAGGCACAGTTCTCCATGTCTCAAAGAGAAAGTCTGTCAAGGCTTCTTTATTTTTACCACTGGCTAGAAACTTGGTCCACTGACTTGGAGTCTTCTGCTTGATGCTGTATATTTGCAGTAATTGATGTCCAGCAACAGCACGTCTTGATCGTCACTCACTGTCCAGGACCGCAGTTGTTATTTGCAAAAGTTAATTTTAACGGACGGAACCAGATTGGCTGACCCGCGTACACGCTCACTCACTGATGGAGGATCTGACAGGATTAACGTTAACGCTTCCTCCGGTTGAGTGGCCTGACTTGTATCTGATAGAGAAACCGAGTTTAAAGAGAAACTGAGGGCATATAAATCTTTAGATGCCTATGACTATGTGATGAATGGTCATGTACAAGACTTGTGTGTACGATCCGCAGTTCTGCCCAGCCAGCGCCGAGAAGACGACAATGTAAACAGTGACATTACGGTGCAATTTTAATGATTTGAATATTTTCTAGAAATAAAAACTCCAGATACATTTTCATTTTTCATTGATTCTTGCACCCAACAACACAACAAGATGACATTTAATAATAATAATTAATATTCATATTAATAATAATAATTTAAGCTCCTTATTATGTAGCCTTATTGTATAGGTCTATTGTATGTAGCCCTATATGTATAGGTCTATACAGCTCGTCACGAAATATTCCTATCATGCCCGAGCGATGCTGTGCAGTTGGATGCGATCAGATACGTGATCATACAAAAGGAATATCTTTATACCTCAAAATAAATTAGTCAGTGTCACTGTAGTAAGATATTTACAAGTATAAAAAAGTATATAAGCATATTATTTAGTTTCTCTTGGATCAAACTAGATTCAACAAATTCATTTAAGTTAATCTTGTTGGTGATTTTGTTTTGTGTTTTTCCCTGTAAACTCAGTTTAAAAAATATTACAGGTACTATAATTTGGTGATAAAAATACATTGACCAACCTTTGCGGTGATGATTGAAAAATACTTCCCCGCTGGCATCCAAATCAAAGAGTTGCTGACCCATCCGGACTCGTGATATTAAATCGCCTGCTAAGCTTTTGTATGCTTTTAATGAATCTCCGGTGTGCTTTCCTGTCAATTGTCTATATGTTCCTTGTGTTTCCTGACACTCCCTGTTATTGTTATCGGTTTCCCCCACAAGGGAGTTTTGTTTGTAATAATAATAATAATACGTTTTATTTATAACGCACTTTCCATCGAAAGATCTCAAAGTGCTACAGGTTAAAAGCAATAAAAGATAAACGATTCTTAATAAAAAATAAATAAATAAAAAAACCATCTAAAGGGTACCAAAAGCTTTGCTAAAAAGGAATGTCTTAAGGCCTTTTTTAAAACATTCAGTGGATTGAGGTGCCCTCAAGCTGTCAGGGAGGGCATTCCACAGTTTTGGGGCAGCAGCACAAAAGGCCCTATCTCCCATTGTCCTAAGTCTGGTTCTGGGTATGTGGAGGAGGTTTGAGTGAGTAGAGCGGACGGAATGGGTTATGTTTTGTGGGTTGATAAGTTCTTTGAGGTAGGGGGGGCATGTCCATAGATACATTGATGTGTGAGAAGGGAAACCTTGTACTCAATCCTGCTGGAAATGGGAAGCCAGTGGAGTGAGTAGAGAATGGGCGTAATGTGATCCTGTTTCCGCACTCTCATCAGGATCCTAGCTGCAGAGTTTTGGACGTACTGAAGCCTCTGCAGACTCTTTCTAGGAATCCCAATAGCCGCGTTTCCACTGCCGGGCCAGGGCCGGGCCAGAGCTAACAGCGAGCCGAGCCGAGCCAGTGGCCTCGGGCCTCAAGCACCGGGCTCGCGTTTCCACTGCCGGGCCAGTAGCCCTGCAGCGCTGCCCTAAACCCCGCCCCTAACACGCCTTTCTGGATCAAACGTCATACAATACAACCCAACCCATTTCAGCGGGTATTATTAATTTATTTATAATAGGAAGATAGCATGTATATTAACTCACCGGCCGTGGCTGCAATAGTGTCCCGATTGTCTCGCGATTGTCCCGCGAGTGGACGGTGACCCAGCACACCGTACATCAAGTCGAACCATGGAAAGTTCCTTCTCTGAGCTTCGCTTTGTCCATTGTGCGTTTTAATCGCCTTGTACAATATACTGCGCCCGCGACTTTTTTATTTTTCCTGAACTTGAAGCGTTGCTCGCTGAATGCTTAGCTTAGAAAGTTCAGCATCGATGCATTTTATAACGTCCTCGTTTCTTCACACGCCGTCTTTCTTCTGCCCAAATGCTCAGAAGAGCTTTGGTATCTTCGACAGACCAGCACAGGCGATTCTCCATTTCGAGCAGCGATTATTTTTCGCGATATAAGTGACAGTGAAATAACAGTGAAATGTGCATCTTGCTTCAGATCATAACGTTCCATAACACAGATAAACTCCGCCTTTTACCTTGAGCACGCCTCTAGCCCGAGCTGGCCCGCTTTGGCCCAAGGTATTCGACGGGCCAGAAATCCTGGCCGTTGGCCCCGAGGAAGCCCCGCTCAAGCCCCGGAAGTGACAGTGGAAACGCGACTGGCCCTGGCACGCACCAGCACGGCTCGGCCCTGGCCCGGCAGTGGAAACGCGGCTAATGAGAAGTGCGTTGCAGTAGTCCAGTCTGGAGGAGACAAAGGCATGAACCAGCCTTTCAGCATCTGAGAGGGAGAGAATGGACCGGAGTTTGGAGATGTTGCGGAGGTGGTAGAAAGAAGTCTTGCACAGGTGATTTATAAGGGCTTCGAAAGTGAGTTGGGGGACCATTTTTACACCAAGATTAGTGACTGTTGGTGAGAGGGGGATGATGGTGCCAGAAAAAGTGATGCTGGTTATGGGTGATGATTTGACCTGGTGAGGAGTGCCAACCAGGATGGCTTCGGTTTTGGAGCTATTAAGTTGAAGGAAGTTGTGCTCCATCCATACCTTTATCTCCTCCAGACAAGCGGTGAGTTTTGATGTAGATGACTGTGAGGGTGGGATTTCAGCTGTGGCATTTACATAAAGCTGTGTATCATCGGCATAACAGTGGAAAGAAATGTTATGACGGCTGATGATTTGGCCAAGTGGGGTGAGGTAGAGGATAAAGAGGATGGGCCCAAGGACTGACCCCTGGGGACACCACAAGTAACTGTGTGTGGATTTGATTTGGAGTGGCCCAAGGAGACGTTTTCTGTCCGATTTGTGAGGTATGATCTGAACCAACTGAGGGCAGTGTCATTTAGTCCAGTAGTGAGGTGGAGCCGGTTTAAAAGAATGCCATGGTCGACAGTATCAAATACAGCAGAAAGGTCCAGGAGGATGAGGAGAGAGGGAGAGCCAGCATCGGATGATATGAGGAGGTCATTTGTGACTCTGACTAGGGCAGTCTCTGTGCTGTGTGCAGAGCGGAAACCCGACTGGAATTTTTCAAAGAGGTTATTGAGTTTTGTGTTCGTTTGTTTACTTAATAAATACTACCCTTTGTTTCTGCACTTGAGTCCTTGCACCTTTAATCTACCCATTCCGTGACAAAAACAGAACAAATCAGAACATACACATTACATAATTGTTCATAAAGTGAAACCAATTTACATGTGAGTCACGAGGGTTGCCAGCTTATAAAGCAGTTCGATTCCTTTCATTCTTGCATGAGCTGATAATTATGCAGTTTGTTTAACAGGGCCATAGTGACTTCTAAAAGGACGAAAAGAGACTGAACTGCAAGATCTAACTACACTTTTAAAAAGGTAAAAGATATATATTATTATTATTATTATTATTATTATATGAAATATATATTATTATTATAACATTTTTGTGAGCAGAAATTGAAAATCATCAACACATCACAGCAGACAAGAAGAGCAAGTACAAGAGTAAGACAAAAATCTTGGTCTCCTATATTTTTTGAAAAAGAAAAAGGCATATTTTTAACTGATGTCCATTGTACACACACACACAGATAGATAGATATTACATTTTACATATTAAAAATATTCATTAATTGTAGGGACCTGTCAAGCCTTGAGTACTTCCGGAGCATCTGAGGTTCAAGATTAAAAGCTTTCCCTGAGAAGAGCAGATAAAACATCAAATTTACAGTACATGTTGTGTGCTGCTGTGTAGACCTTAGAATATGTCTGAAGAAAAGGATTTCAGTGGACTACTTGAAAATGAGCATGACAAAAAGGCTCTTTTCACCTGTCTTTCATTGAGCTTTTTGTTAATGCTTTTGGAAGCTTTGTTTGATAAAGATTTTTCATGCCCATGCGATGTTGAGCTGAATGCACAAATGATCAACCTCCTTTTTGCTGGACCTTTTTTTTTTGTTTTTGCTTTAATGTTTTATATTATTTTAATCGATATAAGTTCTAAACTTCAATTGGTCAAATTTTTATTGTTTTGCCTGCTTCCACCTCTTGTGTGGATCACTCTTCTGCTCCTTGACGGTGATTATGTTGCCTGCAAACAAACATACTGGAATGGACTGTATGTTTATGATGATCAGCAACATTTCAAATGGTGTAAACCGACTGAATCAGTTCCTGGAAGAAATGACACCGAACTACGAGCTCTGACTCTGGGCTTTGTTGTTCAGTCACAGGTAAGTCAGAATACATGCTATCTTCAGAAATGTAATGTAAAACTTTTTAAAACAGATTTAGCAAATAAAAATAAAAAAGTTCCGCTGTAACTGAATCTCTTTACATTTTGACGAGCACAAAAAAGGGTTTATATTATAGATGTCACAACATCTAAGTTTCATTTTAAACAAAAAAAATATGAAAATGGATATGAATGTGATGACTCTGCACTACATTTAACTCTTTATTGCTTCCCTTTGATTATTTCACTTTGCATAAAATTATATGTTAAATAACAATTACTGTACATCCACTATTATAGCAATTGGTTTTGTAATTTCTTAATGTAATGATTTTGCTCGCCCCTCCCCATTTTCCAGATGACCGGTATTAAGATGCTTCTTGGTTTGGGCATTACAGCAATGATCCCTCTATTTCTTATCATCCTGATATCATTTCCTGTAATTTGTCTGCTGTTTAAAATGGACAACGAAAGACGTGAACGAAACCCAGAACTTCGGACCTAATGAGTTGGGAGGAGAGATTTCCTCTGATGCCGTCCCTCTGATCACTGAACATGTTGATCTATTAGAGGGGAATATTGTCACACTAGGTTTAGATGATAGATTATAGAATATGGAACATGTTAAGAAATCTTGTCACAAAGAAAAATTAATCTGTGAAGACAAAGTACCTCATTTCTGTAGTTATATAGCCTATTGCTTTTATTGACAGTTCTGTTGGTTGTGATTTTATCTGCTGGCATGAAAGACCAAACAGAAATATTATTAAATCATTTGTATGCTTTCAAATAATCAGTTTTTTTATTATTATTTGATCATATGTGTGGTGTACTGCCCCCTAGTGAAGGAAAGAGAAATGAAGAGAATAAAGTTGCATGTCATCACAACCGTCTCACCTGGCTTGTTTTAGCATGTAACATCGCAAAAATAACCCTATTACTTTGCAAACACTTTACAATAAGGTTCATTAGTTAACAACATGAACTAATAAATGAACTGCACTTCTACCACATTTAAATGTTAATTTCCTCATTTACTAATACAATATTCAAAACAAATGTTGTATTTGTTAACATTCATTCACTGTGAAGCAACATGAACAAATAATGAACAGCTGTATTTTTATAAACTAACATTAAAGTAACACTAAGTAACACTTTTCAACCTTCATAATCAGGGTGGGAATTATGTAATTTTAGGGGCAAGGCCATTTGGCCTCCACCTTTTTTTTTTTTTTTAGGGGCACCAAGGCCATATGACAGGGCACAAAGGCCATTGAGTACACTGTAAAAAAAATCCGTAAAACTAAGGTACAATGTACCATATAAATTTGAAGGATTTTTCCGTATTTGTCTTTTACAGGTCATTTACCCGTATTATTTTGAATTACGCGTTGCATTGTGGGAAAAAGAACCTGGCGGCGCGAAAAGTTTAAGACGCATCCTCCATTACTCACGTAGATGACCGCGGCCAAAGTTGCTTATTAAAGTCGGATTTCGGGTGTGTGGAAGCCATTCTGACACTTCTGTGGTAAACTACGAAATTTATGTTCAAATAAGCTGTTAACGTGACGTTATTTAGTTGCCACCTGGCATGTTAGGCAAATGAATGTCGGAGCCGTCGCGTTTATCATGTTATGCATATCGTTACACATTAAAAGATTCAGTATACACTCGTGGAGGTTCCCTGATATATGTGTTATAGTGTGTCCTCATTGTAATTTGGTTTATTTACTTTTATTTGTCGGTGATGCGGTTTATTTCTTGACGAGCGCATCCGCTAACCAGTTGTGATAAAATGCAGTAGCAGCTAACGTTAGTGTTTTTGGAGCAATTTAATGCCTTCAAACAAAAGCTAACGTTACCAGAGGAATCGTCAAGAAAAGTAAAGGCCATTAAGACTTGCTTGATTTAAAAGGCATAAAGATACAACGTGAAGATACTGTGTGTGAAGATGCAGTAACAGTTACAGCTGGATCATGGAAAACACCACCACCTTTTCTGCTAAATGAGGTAAGTTAACGTTATGTTTACGTTAGACTTGCTTTTGTTTTAGACCACACACACACACACACACACACACACACACACACACACACACACACACACACACACACACACACACACACACACACACACACACACACACACACACACACACACACACACACACACACACACACACACACACACACACACAGACTTTTAAACCCCAAATATTGACCATGAAATATTAATTTACATTTAACATGACTGCTATTATCTGCTCTTCTGCCTGTAACGTTAGGCATTCATTAAATGCATACAATTAAATTCAATGGAATTCAATGGCACCCGGTGGCTATTTTTGGTATAAACGCCTAAACAAAATCTCATGGGAACTTCAATTTTTGTGATATAAACTTTAAATTTGGAACACAACTTGGTTAGATATATAGCTTTCATTTTATAGTAATTTTATTGTAAAACATATTTTGTAAAATATTTATTTTATATTAAAAAATATATATTAATAAAGTATATTTGATTTACTGTAAATTATAACGTCCATAACTTTTTCATACTTTAATTTTTTGAAGTGCATTCACTTCAGTAATAATCTGCTGATTGTGTTCTTTGAAACAAGACCAAATTTAGGTCTATATTCCAAAGCATTCTTGAATTACAACCATTTAAGTTTGTATAGTGCATTTTAATGTAAATTATCAAAAGGGGGGGTGACAGCTAAAGGGTTAAATGACAGAAAGTGTCCGGTCTTTTACTATAGATACACCATTAAATAACAGAAAATTTCTGTTTTATTTACAGTGGGCACACTGTGAATTAACAGAAAATTTCTGTTTTTTAATTACGGGACAAAGTCCGGGTAATGAGCTGCCAGTACTTTTTCTGTTATTTTACGGATTTATTTCTTAGAGTGTTCGATGGTTTTCCCATTCAGATTGATACCATAACATCCTAATTTGGAATAAGACATGGATTATGACTTTTTGTGAAAATTTTTTTTTTACCTTCTGTGATCTGATTTGGCTTCAGATAAAAAAAAAATCTGACAGAATATATAATATTTTATGTATAATCAGGCAGGCATGAAAACGGTTCAGGGGTGAAAAGGGTGAGAAGGATATTACCCCTCTAGGGGGGTCCGGGGGGCATGCTCCCCCGTAAGAAAATTTATATATTCCATATTTTAAAGCATCAATCTGATGCATTTTTAGATGAATTTTTTTATTACATACCAGCGCAGTTAAAAAAAATCTAATATAATTTCTATAACTGTGTTGAACTGATAATCACTCTTTTGTGTGTTAAACACAATCTACATAATACAGACAACTTCATTATAAAGAAAAACAAAAGAAATATATATGATCATAACCTATGACAAAAATTCTATTATAAACTAGATTAGTGGATAACTCAGCAGTAAAAAAGCAGTCCGCATTGAAAAGTTCAAAGCACAAAAGAAAGACATATCGATGCGTAGTGTATTATACAGTATCTATCTATGCAATAGTTTATTGAGCCTTTTCTTTTAACAGTTTTAAATTTCAGTTACTGTGCGCGTGAAGAACAATTATAGTGCTCCATGTGTTGTCATCTAACAGACACACGATAGAAAGTAACATGATTAAGTTACAGCAATAAAGTCCAGCAAGATAGTCATTTTATGCGAAACCATAGAGCTTTATCTACCGATCAAGTATAATAATATTAACATTGAATCATCTTGGAGAGAGTTTCATCGTTGACTGTGTTGTAACCGAACGTGACTCGCTGTTTGATGCTGAATGGAGAATGACTGACAGTCGCAGGGGAGGGAAAAGTTTTCGTGAACTTGAATTTAATGACTTAAATTTCTCTCTCACATCATACTATATAGTATGGCTTCATATAGTATACCATTCTATTCAATTCAATAAAATAATATTCCTGTTAATAGAAATCTGATGTAAACTGAGAATATATAAATATTTCTCCAAATCTGCACACTTTTGAGCTAAAAGCCGTGAGTGACGTTGTTTTGTGAATCGCTGTCATGACGACAGCACAGGAGTTTTTTATGAATGGGAATGTGATGGGGAAAAAAACGCTTCAGTGCGCTGACGCACTGGCAACGGTTATGACACTGCACCTGCACAAATCCACAAACTAATTGGAGTTCAGAGACTACTTGGGTGGCCCACTATGCCGCACTGGCGCTTTATACATGGAACTTGGACAGGGCCAGGGCACACAGGCCACTGTGGCCGTACGATGATTTTTTTTTCACGGGGCATGAAGGCCAAAGTGTAGGGCAACGGCGGCCATGGCCGCTTGGCCGCGGTATAATTCCCACCCTGTTCATAATATATTTCCAAGACCCTTGTGATGGTACATCGACTTAAAATAACTTAAATGACACGTCTGCCATAGCCTGACGGGGTCTGTGTCACTTTTACTGGCACTATGTAACTTCGGGTTTCGGGTAGGAACCCGTGCACAAAAAAGAACTACAAAACTCGACTGCTTTACGTCAAGCGTTACAATAGTCATTATTTCGTTTTTCTTCATTTCTGATGTCGCAATACATCATCCTTTCATGAAATCATGTAACATACTCTACCTTGTCTGTGGACATCGTTCATTCTAAAGCCGGTGCTGGATAAACAGCGAGTGTGCGTGCGACGGTAGGCTAAATGATTTACGACAGCGGCAATGGACAATTTCGTTTCCAACCAGTAGGGCGACCGAAGAGGAAAAGTACTTGGTGTTACTTTAACAAACGATTAATCAATGCAGTAACAAATGTATTGCTCATGGTTAGTTCATGTTAGCTAATACATTCACTAATTCCTAAAAGTGTTACCGATTATTTTTTACAGATTATCAATTATTATTACCAATGACATCAGAAAGGCCTACTTTCAAATTTAATATTTTTAATATCACTATCACCATTTTTACAGTCAATGAAGGGAATTGGGCTGATATGGTTATGAGTACAAGGTACACACATACTCTCTATGTTGAATGCATCACTTCTTGTTAATTTGCAGGCCAATAGCGTTTAATTAAGCTTACGGCCCACCTTTATGTGGGACCACAGTGTGGAACAGTCTTCTTTCACGACCAATTGTTCAGACCTTTCGGCACATGCATTACTCCAACCTGCAGCACCCGTCTCCTTTATTAGGGTCACCTAACTGCTTGTTAAACATGTTCACCTTCAATTAACTCTGTAATGCAGCATACATACTATCCAATCGCAGGTGGAAATCGCAATTTCATTTTGTGATTAACCATGTAAATCTTTATCAAAACGAATCAATATGCAACCATTAATATTCACTAGCATATATTCTTCAAACATCCATGGAGATTGACATATTAAACAATCAACTAACCTGTGGAATGGTGGAACAAACACAGTACAACCATGTGCATGTGATCAGCTCCGGTCTTGCTGGGTTATGACGAGCAACGCAGCAGACACTTCGCAAAACACTGCACTCACATAGTGCCCTCCACTGGTCTGGCAGAACCACCATCCACTCAATGTATCTTTACATACAGCGACAATACCACGTTCATCAATTGTGACGAACCAACAATTGGGGCATCACATATCGTTGCCGTGGTAATGACTGAAAGTCTTCTGATTCAAAATAATAATAATTAATAATATTCGCTGCTATGTCAGAAAAAAATCGGAAGTAATACACTATAATAAATGATAAAAGGAGGACGTTTCGTAAACTAGAAAACAACATTTACGGCCACCAACTGTGTGACGTTGTTGAACCAGGGAATCCGTGTGTCCACCACGACAAATGAGCCCCATTGACAATAGGCTTGTTTGAGATGAGCAAAATCTGCGCAGAACCGATCACCGGTGATCACCGCGAGATGCATGCCGGTTAGAAATGTGTCCGAGAGCGGTCCGCCTTGCTCTGATGTCATGCTGACGTATGTCAAAAAACTCTCGCAACCGCAAGCCGCACGTGTCGGATTCTGCAGTCGCGTGCAGTTGCTCTCCACCGACTGCGCTGATCAAAAGTATGATGGGAAACGACTTGCTGACGACACAGCTTAAAGGGGGGGTGAAACACTCAGTTTCACTCAATCTCATGTTAATCTTGAGTACCTATAGAGTAGTATTGCATCCTTCATATCTCCAAAAAGTCTTTAGTTTTATTATATTTATAAAAGAAAGATAGGCTGTACCGAGTCTTTCCGGAAAAAGCCGAGCGGGTGGAGGCGTGCCGTGTGGGCGGGAGCGCGCAAAGCTTTTGCGTGTGTTGTAAACAGACAGACTCGTGGTTTATGAGGACATGATTTATTTTTACAATAAACAAACGGACACCTACAGTGGCCAGCTAAACAAATGTATTTAAACACACAAACACACACATACACACACCATACATCGCATGCTCCATCGGTGATCATGTTGTTTACTTGCTGTGCTTACACGCCGATAGTTAACAACACACAGACATTTGAAGCAGTTTTACTCACCGCATGCGGTTCCAACGCACGACCGTGAACCTTTATCGTTGCGACTGCTCCATCTTTAAGTATTAGGCGATCTGCAAATCCGGCTTTGAACTGGGCCTATAACTATAACCGTCGAAATGAAGGGAACAAACAAGAACACTTGCACAACTCCGTTGCTGCTCTGAAAAAACTAAATCCATCCACAGGTCCCTTAACGCTGGGTTCTTTGGAAATTTGTGCAGTGTTGTCTTGCCCTGGCAACCAAAAACAAACTTTTTTGGTGCCATTTTTTTTATTGCAGCGCAGCCGAGCCCAGTGCTCTGACGGGCATAGGCGTACTCTCGCACGCACTAGGCTACAGCTGCGCGCGCCCTTCCGGGAGAATTGCCCATAAGACCCGTATAAGGAAATTCCGCCCACTCTGACGACACAATGGCCCGTATTCGAAAAAAACTTTCTGAAACTTGTGACAAACCGGAAGGAGTATTTTTGGAACAGAAATACTCCATCAAACTTACAACTTCATTTTTTAAACTTTGTCCATGTTTAGCATGGGAATCCAACTCTTTAACAGTGTAAAAAACTCACTATGCATGAAACAGCATTTCACCCCCCCTTTAATGCTCATTGGTAAATAAATGAAGTTTTATGTAACAAAGTTCGGGAGGAGCATGTTCAGGTAATCATCCAATCAGCACAAGAAGAAGCCAGTATAAATAAAGCCTTCCCTTACCTCCTGTCTCATGACTTCTTCTCAGCATCTGACTCCGCCTCCGTGCAGTTATGTCCGAGTTAGAGCTCTTCCCCTCCGACGATGAATCTTTCATCTCGGAGTCATCTCAACCGCAAAGCGCAGATCCAGCGACTCTTCCTTCTTCAGC
Organism: Chrosomus eos; assembly: GCA_036326025.1. Classification (NCBI taxonomy): domain Eukaryota; kingdom Metazoa; phylum Chordata; class Actinopteri; order Cypriniformes; family Leuciscidae; genus Chrosomus; species Chrosomus eos. The sequence goes on from JAZAVI010000083.1 coordinate 144,819, forward strand.
AGCCAACGACAACACAGAGCCTCCACCTTCAACCAGGGGACGTTGGCCCTCCAGATCCTCTCCGCACACGCCAAGACGCCGTAGACTCCCCTCACCACCGCCAGCGAGGAACTCATCATCTTCATCATCGTCTTCCTCCACGCCTTCGCACCTTCCAGCCCCCCCTAACATCCCTCCAATAGGGAAGTGGACAGTTAAGGGGCTAAGACAAGCCCTAATTAATTCTGATGCAAATTTCTCCCGCAGGATGAAAAAAGCAGAATTATTTAATTTATATGTCACCTTACAATCTTCTCACCTTTCTGTTTCAGCTCCAATTCCTGCAGCTCGAACGAGCAAGGCTCGCCGGGCCCCGATTGCTCGTCCCGCAGTACTTCCTTCCGCACTCGCAGCGCCGGGCTCCGCCCCCGCGACACGGCGTCACAGACCTTCCGCTAGCCTGGGCCGCGCCCCGGAACCAGTCACGGAAGAGCGCCAGTTCCCCTCCTCAGCCCCTCCCATCGTGGTACCTCACACTCTAGATCCCAGCAATTCCACTCTCTTACACGATCCCCAAACGTTCTTCTTCCCTTCTACTTCTTTCAGTCTTCCTCCTTCCCAAGCGTCAGGCGTCCACCCTAACGTGAGGATGCCTCCGTTAGCCGGTCAATCGCCGGCGCATTTCTTTCCCCTCCCCTTTCCACACTATGCTCTTCCTATTCCTCCTCTTCCACCTAACCCGGGGGCCGATCTCCGCGTGAGGATGCCTCCGCAAACGGCCACAGCCCCGATTTCTCACCCCTTTAACCCTCTCCAAGCGCGTTCTCCTTTCTCTCTCTTCTCAGCCACTCCTCAACCAGTCCCTCCGAATGCAGTAGCAACCGAACCTCCTCCAGTGACGACCAACATCAGAGCTCAAATCCTAGCAGGTGCAGATGTTGATTTGGGTTCTCTCCTGTCTTTGTTTCCCCCGGCTGAGTCCAATCGCCAAGTAGACTGCGGCGACATTTCAGTCACTCTAAAAAAAAAAAAAAAATTCACAGGTGACATCACGTTCATTGTCACTAGCCGAATTCTGTATTGCCTTCAGCCGCTATACAGAAATCATATGCTCGTCTTTTCCCCATAGACGGCGCGAGCTAAACGATTATCTGTCTATTATAGCAGAGCTCGCGTTGTCTTACGGGGTAGTCATTTTTATACGTACCACAAGCTGTTTTCCGCAAAATGCGCTGTCCGCGTTTCCCAATGGAATCAGTGTCCCTATTGGGGAGCGTTGGACACCGATCTCCATAACCGGGTCTTCCTCGGGTGCAGAAATATCTCCTGCGCAATCTGCAGATCCACAATCCATGCCACCACGGCTTGCCCCCAAATTAATCCATCGATCCCTCCCTGCCCAGAGCAGAATGCCATAAAATCCACAAGTTACGTTCCACGCCACGCAAGACAAGATTTTTCAATCAGAGCACCATACTCGGCACCCGATAGACAAGTTTGCAGGAACTTCAACGAAGGGAGATGCCCAAGACATTGCTGTCATTTTCTCCACGTCTGCGATTTCTGTGGCGGCGCACACGCCCACGTGATATGCCCAGTCAAAAAATCTGCCAATAAAAATGCAAAAAACTATCTCTCGACTCCTGTGAATGTTTTCCGTCTAGCCGAAGAATTATCACACCACCCAGATGCCAACTTCACAAATTATCTTCTGACAGGTCTCAATCAAGGTTTTAAACCCGGCGTAGAAAGCCATCCCACGCAAAATGTTATCTGCGCTAACCTTCAGTCCGCCTTAGCAGAGCCTGGAGTAGTGAATAAGCTAATTAAAAAAGAAATTGAATCCGGTTTCATGATTGGTCCATTCGAAGCCCCCCCATTCGACAAATTTCGCATCAGCCCCATAGGCGTGGCCACCAGGAAATTCTCGGGAAAAAAGCGGTTGATAATCGACCTTTCAGCCCCCCATAATTCTCCATATCCGAGCATTAATAGTCTCATCCCCCTCGAGGAGTATTCTCTCAACTATCACGATATCGAACAAGCGATAACCATGATTAAAATAGCTGGACGAGGGGCATGGCTAGCAAAAGTAGATATCTCCTCCGCTTTTAAAGTAATGCCAATCCACCCCGATTCATGGCACTTATTCGGCGTAAACTGGCAGAATATTTATTATTTCGCCGTGCGCCTGACTTTCGGCTGCAAAAGCAGCCCAAAAATCTTCGACACTCTCTCCGAAGCCATATGTTGGATCCTTTCCAATAATTATGCAATTCCTCATCTTCTCCATCTGCTCGACGATTTCCTAATAATTTCACCCCATGACTCCGCCCCCGAGGCTCACCTCCTCATAGTGAAAAAAAAGTTTTCGCCGAACTAGGGATCCCGTTAGCTCACGAGAAAACATCGGGTCCAACTACATCCATCGAGTTTTTAGGCATCAATCTAGACTCAGCAAAATTCCAAGCCTCATTGCCTAAGGAAAAAATCGATCGCATTATTTTAATTGCATCCAATTTTACTGACAGCACAGATTGTGCAAACGCGAACTTCTCTCGCTGCTGGGCCATCTAAATTATGCGATGCGCATCATTCCACAGGGCCGACCCTTTATCGCGCATCTCCTAGCCCTCTCTTCATCCGTTCATGCGCTGGAAGATCGGATCATCCTCTCCGCCGAGTCAAAAAACGAGCTTAAGTTATGGATTAATTTCCTCAATCAGTGGAATGGCTTAACTTTTTTCTACGACGATTTTATATCTCTCCCCCTCGATATCAAACTGTTCACAGACGCAGCTCCCTCGATCGGCTTCGGCGGCTATTACCAAGGACGCTGGTTCGCGTCCTCCTGGCCCCCCCAGCTCTTAGACACACCCCAGTCTTCAGCCTCCTCTGCCCTTTTCGAGCTCTACCCGATAGTCGTCGCAGCTTCCCTATGGGGAAAAGAATGGTCAACCAAATGCATCCAAATCCATTGCGACAACGAAGCAACCGTGTACTGTATCAACAAAGGTCGTTCTCGTTCACCTGCGCTTATGCCACTCCTTAGACGCCTCATTTGGATCTCCGCATGCGACCACTTCATAATAACTGCAATCCACGTCCCAGGGGCTCAAAATCAAATCGCTGACTCTCTCTCCCCGTTTCTCTTTTCAGAAGTTCAGGATGCTGGCACCAGAAGCAGACCCCACTCCAACTCCAGTACCTCCTTATTTTCAGCTGATCTTCCCATAAATCATCCGCTAAAATCCCTCCTGGACACGTCCATCGAATCCATCCTCCAAGCCGTTTCTCCCAGAACCCTGCAAACTTATTACACCGCATGGAAATCGTTCAAATCATTCCACCTCTCTCACAACCTGTCGTTTCCCGAATTTTCGCTTCTAACAGTTACTTCATTAATTTCCCATCTTCACAGTATTAAAGGTCTCCAAGCCGGATCCATTAAAATCTATCTAAGCGGCATTCAATTCTTCCATAAATTAATCCACGGTAAACCTACACCTGCAATAAATAACTCCCAAACGTCCCTTCTAATTAAGGGAATCCAAAGATCCCGCCCCACGCGCCCAGATACCAGACAGCCAATCACAATCGATATACTCACCAGATGCATCTCATCACTCCGTCTTGGATACCACTCCATCAATACCGCATATACGTTGGAAGCCATGTTCATCCTAGCATTCTTCGGTTTCCTCCGCTGTTCCGAACTGACCATAACTTCCTTATTCGACCCAAATATCCATCCCGTAATTTCAGACCTTCAGATCGTAGATAACGAAACCATATCATTTTTCATTAAACAAAGCAAAACGGACAGAGACAAAAGAGGCCATTTCGTCTATATTTTCAATCTTCAAACTCCCATCCGACCGTACCATGCGCTTTTTAATTACCTGCAGTACAAACTTTCCTCGTCCAAATCCCCACTCGACCCTCTTTTCACTAACGACTCCAATCATCCAGCTACGAGATTCTGGTTCCAAAAGCATCTAAAAGCAATCCTTACCAAATCCGGCGTCTCAGCAGAGCATTTCTCTAGCCACTCATTCCGCATTGGTGCAGCCACCACAGCCGCTCAAAAAGGTCTCTCCCAACAACAAATCAAAACCCTCGGTCGCTGGTCATCGGATGCCTTCAAAACCTATATTAGGTCTAGCCGTTTTTTCATCAAAAACGCTCACCAAGCCCTAACTAATTAATTAAATTACCACCTGCTGCTCCTCATTTCAATTACATCCGTTACACCTTCCGATTACATCTGGGCTCGCCGCTTGCACACTCGCTCAATATTCATAAGGTTCGTTTTTTCAATCACATGCAGACTCCCCCGTTCGCACGCAGCGATGACTCACCCGTTCGAAGGCCGGGTTCCGTCCCCCTTCCAAAACGCTGGTTGAAACCTCCCGTTCGAATTGCAGTGAGAGTCTGCCCGTCTTAGTCGTCGCCGGACGTCCGCGCTCGTGTCGCCAGGAGGGCTCCCCATTCGTCGGGACGTGAGGAGTCTTTCCCGTGACCCATACCCCCCTTCGAAGCGCCGGTCGAGCCCTCCCGACCGAGTCCAGCGGGCGCCCTCCATCCAACCCAGCGAGGCTTACCCGTCCGATGCCGCGAGCATATAAGTTCCCGTCGGATGCTGCGAGAGTTCTCCTGGGTGAACGGTTAAACTCGTCCACAAATTCACGCTCGCATAATTCTCGCCTCAGCGAGCTGTCAGTTCAACTGCAGAATGGGCTTATCCGTCCGATGCCGTGAGCACCCAAGTTCCCGTCGGTCGTAGCTAGAGCCTTCCAGGTCGAACAGGCAAGCTCGTTCCTTGGTAAAATACATACCCTTCACTTTTTGGGGGGTTAAATTCTACGCTCGCTGTCCTCCGTTTATTTGGCATTTTGGGGAGTACTCTGGGGTCGGGCCGAATTCTGAGCTCAGAGCCCTCCCCCCGGACAGCAAGCCAAATACGCATTATAATATTATATCAGATTACATTAACATGTAAACTCGTGAAATGAAGTTTTATGTAACAAAGTTCGGGAGGAGCATGTTCAGGTAATCATCCAATCAGCACAAGAAGAAGCCAGTATAAATAAAGCCTTCCCTTACCTCCTGTCTCATGACTTCTTCTCAGCATCCCACCACCACCCCTTCACCCCACATTCGGCGGGGTCCGCTCATAGATACCTTTGACCTCTAAGGTTAGGGGGGAGTACTCTGGGGTCGGGCCGAATTCTGAGCTCAGAGCCCTCCCCCCGGACAGCAAGCCAAATACGCATTATAATATTATATCAGATTACATTAACATGTAAACTCGTGAAAATGTTTGAATGTTAAAACTCTGGTATCATGTTTTGTGTATACGTACGTTATGTGTGAATAAACTATCTGACAGTGCGATATTGGTTATTGACGTCTGTATTAAAGAAAAAAAATATTGTTTACGCTGAACTGAGATAGTTTAAGACGGCTAATTAAATCCTGTATATCTAAATATGTTTAGATCTTCACAATGTAAGGTAAAACTTCCGAAATCTCTGCGTAAACAATGAGTGATGTAAACACGCGCGAGGGAGCCCTTCCGGGGCATTCCGGCGAACGCCGTACGCATGCGCAGCCCGAAGCGCCCTGCTCTCAGATCAGTTGGACGTGGATATGCTTACACGAGGTAAAAAATATATAAATACTGTTCGTTTTCTCACAAAAACCACTCGTTTCGTGTCTTAGGGCATCAATGTGTACTTACATTTACGAGTCATTAAATAATGTTTAATTTTGACTGCTCTTTGAGGTGGAGCCCCTTCACCTCCATTGTATGACTGACAGACAACAACGGTTTTACCTAAAATTATCAAAATTTAAGATACTGTGGAAACAAAGACACCTACATCTTGGATGCACTGGAGGTAAGCTAAAACATATCAAAAATTAATTTCAAAGTGAACTATCCCTTTAAGTTCAGCTTTTTTCCTAAAACAAGTTTCCAAAAAATTACTATCACCCGAGGATTGATACATCTTTTGTAAATCTATTAATTGTTTTTCAAGAAATTCTACAGAACGATTAAATTCTTTTGTAACATTTCGAGTATATTGTTGGGTGAATTGCTTTATTTGAACCTTTCCATAATCCCACCATTGCTGTAAGTATTTAAAATACGATTAAGATCCCCCAAAAATAATTTATCATTTAAAAGACTCGTGTTAAAATGCCAATAAGCACTTTTGGATTTCACTGAATTTAAAATAAACTTACAACTCACCATACTATGATCAGTAAAAGACAAAGGCGTGATAAAACATTTATTAAATAAATTTAAATGATGTTTAAATACATAAAATCTATCTAATCTTGCCAGTGATATATATATAATTATCACGCATGTGGGCCCATGTTGTTTTTCATTACCATTTATCCTTCTCCATATGTCACATAAATTATATTTCTCAATCAGATAAATTAACCTCTTATGTGAAGCCATATGAGGTTCGACATGATTTCTATCCATATCCAACTAAGTACAATTAAAATCACCACCCAAAAAAATAACATCTTCAGAACCGCAATCTTTTAGTGTTGCACCAAGAGTATCCAAGAAAATTAATCTTTCTATAGGTGCCGTTGGAATATAAACACAAATAAAAACAAACACTACATTTTCATAAAAAGCTCTAACTTTTAACAGTCTGCCTTTCACAACTTCATCATACGAAGTTGGTTGAAACGTTTTATTAAATAAAATAGCCACCCCACCACTTTATATTTGAGTAATGACTTAGAACGAATAATCCACTAAATTCCTTCATCCAGTCAACCTCATTCTCCACACTACTATGAGCTTCCTGTAAAAAAGTTATGTCTATATTTTTCTGCTCAATTCCCTCAAAAATGTGTGCTCTTTTTTTTAATTGTTTGCCCCATTAACATTCATAGATGCAATATGAATTTCATTCATAAAGAAAGCAAAGAAAGAAAAAAAAACACAATACGCCATACCAACAGGAAAAATTATTCCTTTTCTTCCACTTATACAACATCATTGTTATGAGCGATATTTATGTTCCTCACTATTTTCTTTAACCTATAGGCTTCTTTATTGGTAAAAGAATCACTAGCTTTTACTCCTCTTTTATTTTTTGTTGACCTGAGAAACAATTGAATTTCTTCAAGATCATAACTACGTCCATTAAATTCAACTTGAGAAAGACTCTCACTGCATACAGACGAATCACTGTCACTTTCCGTCTCTTGAATATCCTCATCTCGTAGTTCAGTTGTCTTACTGATTTTTGCATCTAACACTTTATTTTTCATCTTTCTTTTTTGCGGTGTATTAAAAGAAAACTGCTCTTGTTCTGGCGTCAACTGTGCTTCTTCAGCCATTACACTGATTTGAAACTCTTCACCAGTGCTTCTTCAGCCATTACACTGATTTGAAACTCTTCACCATTTGCTTTTTCTGAAGGATCAACCACCCTATCAGAAACAATTAAAACACTACTTGTGGGAAAATTCTTAGGAATTGGATCTGATTGTTCAATCTAAGATGAAGCTTCAGCCTCAATTTCTACCGAATAATCTACCACATTCTCCACCTCTACCGAACCTTCTTCTTGAACATCTACATTAACCTCCTTTCCATCATTTTCCTTATCCTGTACAACTAGGCCTACTTCATTATTTTTTCCTCCCTCAACATTTTTTGGTTGGGCAATTCCGAATTAAATGCCCCTTATTTCCACATCCGAAGCATTTGACTTTACCAGTCGTAACAAAAATCGAATAACTAAAATTCTCAATACGAAAATTCAAAGTTAAATCTAAAATCTTCGTCATGAATTATCATGTATACGAAATGATGTTTTATTAACAAAGTTCGGGAGAAGCACATTCAGATAATTAACACGGGTGGAGAGAACTCAGCAATCATGATTAAAACGTGTATATAAAGACTCAGCAGTCTCACCTCATTTCTCTGACAGTTTAGCAGCGTTGGAATCTCATGGGTGTCAGGCCAAACAAACGGGTCCACGCAACCGCGGGCGAAACATTCCCAATCTATTTCTGTGTATTTCTTTAAACCGGACCATTTAAAATTCCTGCCATAGAAATGGACAACACGGCAATGCTGCCCTTAGGAAGGGTCTTCCTCCAGCGTCAGGCCGCCGCAACAGGCCCTAAGTAAGCCGTTCTGCAGATTCAGTCCCGGTGTCGTGCCTAATTCCGACCCCCGGGTTGAATAATACCCCCCTTCGCGTGCACGCGGACAGTACCGCCGTGTTTCCTGTAGATGGCGGTTAAAACACGCAATGTTCGGTAAAATGCTTCACTGATCCCTACTTCAAACGTTCAAATTGAAGAAAATCTATGGATTTTCCTTTAGATGGCAGTATAAACTCAGAAACGTAATGAATTGCTTTTCAACCCTAATCGTAAAGGAGACTGCATGTCCGTTGCAAATCTCTTTTGATAAACGCGTCGATGGCGTCTTTGTTCCAGTTTTTCTTATTCTTTTTTTCTTTTATTTTCTGCTTGGATGCAAACCTAGCTGACCTATGTATTGGCTCATATTGCTACTTACACCGAAATGTTTATAATATTCCAATAAACTTATATGAACTAAAATAATAATTAAAAACAATATTGCATGAATCAGAATTAGCTGTATTGCCAAGTGTGCTTGAATCAAGCCTTGAGCACACACAAGGATTGTGTCTTGGTACTGAAGCTTCCAGTGCACATACACAAATACAACAAGAAACAGAGTAATACAATGATAAGAATAAAATATTAAAGTATATAGACACGAGGTTTAGTCACAATGAACATTTAAAGATTATGAACATATTTACAGTAATTTCTTATAGTAATTTCTTCTCTCTAAATACACTAATGGTTCCTAAAATGGATCTGATACACCTACACCAGCAATACTGTGTGTAAAATGCTACATTTCACTCAATTAGCATGGGCAGATTTAGTTATAAGGGGGGTATTATTTGGGCAGGTCCGTTTTTACCCACCTGCCTGGATTATACCCCGCTATTTCTCCTCTCTAAATACACAAATGGTTCCTAAAATGGGTCTGATACACCTACACCAGCAATACTGTGTGTAAAATGCTACATTTCACTCAATTAGCATGGGCAGATTTAGTTATAAGGGGGGTATTATTTGGGCAGGAACGTTTTTACCCACCTGCCTGGATTATACCCCCCTATTTCTTCTCTCTAAATACACAAATGGTTCCTAAAATGGGGTTAAAACTCAATAACTTTCGGCAAGTCACTATACAGACACAGTTACAACTGATGGAATTGTGATAAATGAAAGTTAATAATATTAAAAAACATCAACTAGTTAACAGCAACTTCTTACCCAGTCAGTATCACCACTCTCCTCCCCACAGACATGGCACAAATTGCTCAGGTCGTCTAAAATAACCAATTCAAGTAAGATGTATTGAGAAGACTTATTAATGTAGAAGTACATTAAGTCAATCCTTGTACACTATGAATTGCAAAATTTATCATATTTAAATCCAATTAGCAGGAAAAGTTCTACTAAACTAATCTAAGCAGACTGTAAAGACAACAAATAATAATTTAACTATTAATTTTGATGCTTTTCTAAAATACTTTGCAAATAGTTTGTAAAAAAATTACTATTTTTAATGTTTTTGAAATAAGTCTCTTATGCTTATCAAGCCTGCATCTATTTAAAGCTATGGTATACGATTTCAAAGATTGTTCATTATTAATATCATCGTTTAGATGCTGGTTATGGTTATATAGTACAATCCTAACAATATGAATATAAAAAAGAATAAAAAAAAATCCATTCACTCTATTGGCTGTACAGGCGCAGAGAAGTTGGCCAATGTAAGCTGTCCGGCCGGACAGCTTACATTGGTCAACTGCTCTCATCCAATCACCAGCTACACTTGAAACTCCGCCTGGCGCTCGCGTCTCCACCCCACCACACCCGCCCCCCGCGCGAGCAAGCAGCTGACAGTCTATGGTAGCTAGCTAAGTAGCATCAGATCAGCAATGGATAAAAGAATAAACGACAGCAGCAAGCGGCCACTGCTTGCCCCTACAGTAAAGTTAGGACGAAAGAGAAATTCATTAGAGGAACGAGCAGAGATTAAAAAAACAAATGTGAAGAACGCCGAACTCTGAGTAGGATAAATATAGGGTCCACCATTGACCGTTGGAGGAAGCTTCAGGAATATCTGGGACTGAAGACCAACGCTGACACGGCTGACTTTTTGTTGAGCAGGTAAACATTTATTTATAACGTTACTTTTATGGTGTGACGTGTTACATAAATAGCTTTTTATCAGTTTGACAACTTGCTCATGCTGCCGGTCGGCATTGGAATGTTAGCCGTTTAGCATCGCCTATCACGGGTCAAAGTAATTATATTTCTTGAAGTCCTTGAATATATTTCAGTAGGCCTAGCGGGTTTCTGTTCGAGCCGATCGGAATTTGAACAAGATGCGCTGTGTGCTGCAATAACAATTACTGAAAACCTTAGCAATACTAGTAGTATTATACTAATGGTGGTGGTGGAGAGTTTAGAACATTTCATGTGTTGCTAATCTTGCGTTGACGTGAACTCAAACGTGACATTGAATTGTCGATGAAGCAACTAAGTTCAAGTGTCTAAAGGCAATTTTACATATGATGTGTCATTAGCGAGGTCATTTGAAGCATCTACATCTCAGTTCCGATGTTTACTACCGGTGATCATAGCTTGACTGAGTGACGTTGTTCAATTCGTTTCCCGGTGGGATCAGGTAGCACAGAGGGGAGGGGTGTGTGTGCGTGGAGGGGCGGGATGAGTTTTTTAAAACTTCACTACCATCTCATGCTTTCTCGACCGATTTTCAACATCGTATACTATAGCTTTAATCAAAATACATTACAAATACAGTAATATTGTGAAATATTATTACAATTTAAAATAATGGTTTTCAATTTTAATATACTACATTTTATTTTTGTGATGCAAAGCTGAATTTTTATCAGGCATTACTACAGTCTTCAGTGACACGTGACAACACTTTAGTTAATCCACTGCACATATCAGATCACTTCATTACTTTTAACCTCAAACTGACTGCTGACACAACACACACTCCTCCTTTAGGCGTAACCTATACGCTCACTCTTTCCTCCACTGTGCCACCCCCTCTGCCCCCTGGCTTTACGATGTTCTCTGTGAACATCGCTCTAGACTCAGGGCCGCAGAGAGGAAGTGGCGCTAATCAAAAAATTATACTAACCTTAGTATTGTTTATATCAATCTCTCCTCTCTTCCTTTTCTGTAAATGTCTCCACTGCTAAAACAACATTTTACTCTTAACAGCTGATGAGTCTGCAACATTCTTCATAAACAAAACAACAAACATCGGTGGCCAATTCTCCTCACAACAAACTGAAAAATACATCATAACTACATAACTAATATACACTCTCTCTCTCTCTTCCCTTTCTCCATAGCCTGACATTGTCATACTCAGATTGAAGTCAGAATGCGAGTCTGATACTGCTCCATTGGACTGTGATTATGGGGTGTGTTTCAACAGAACCAGGAAAGAAAATGCCTCTGAATTCAATTGGATAGACTTAGAACCAATCAGAGCAACAGAGTAATTGACATATGTTCTTCAGTCATCTTTCCGACCAACAAATACTTTGATCGTGGTTCTCTGTTCCTCTTTTAAAATTAATGCACTGTAGAGTTTGAGGGTGAACCAAACACAAATAAATCAAATTAATCTCTCATGGGATTCATTCAAATGTGATTCAACATTCTGCATCTTAACACCACATTCCAAAGTCACAAGACTGGCTCCAAATTGTCTAGAAAACCCCCCAGAGAAGACTTTTATGGCCTCACAAGCTCCCAGAGATAAGCCAAAACAGGAAGAACGTTGTCACTGTTTCATTCTTAAGCAAGACAAATCTCCTCACAAATGGTTAAACAGCCCTGACCACCAAGTGGCCTGACCACCTTTGACCTCCCTCAGCATCACGACTGCTGAACAGGACAGAGATGCAAAACAGACCACGCTTTCATTCGGAGACCAGCAAGACTTACACAGACTTTAAATATCAAATCCAGTAAAACTCACACAGAACAATGCTCAGTGGACTTGTAATCAAAACTATATAACATAACATAATTATATATGGTGTTTACAACCCCTGTATGTGTCTATTCTGCTTAGATCACATATAAGTCATTTGATTGTCATAACTATGAGATGCTTGAATGAAAGTGTGTCGTGTTTCCTATCATTATGCTAATATATTCTTAATTCATAAGATGGCTTGAGTGAAATCTGTATGAAATGTTTTGTATTCTTATAATAGTAATAATGTCTAAACTGTGGTCTCTTGTTCTCTACTGGTGCTGGAACCCAAGCCGATAACGCATGATTTACGATAAGAAGAAACTAGATCCACCTCCTAAAATGATGCCATTGTGTCATTGGTCAGAATTCTCCAAAAGAGGTTGGACCAACTTTAAGTTAAAGACCCGAACAAAGGAGTTACAGTTCAGTTGAGTTCGGTTCAGAGAGCAGTTCGGTTCGGTGTTGAATTAAGTTTGCGCCTCTCTCGAGCAACAGCAAGAGAGTGTTCCTGTTCGTGCTTCTCTCTGTAAACAACAAAGAGCGTGTTCGCACGCTTCTACATCGACCAGACCAAATTAGACCAGCAGACAACTAACCCAGCAAGATCGGGGTTAAAACAGCTCATTCAAGCCATCTAACTCGTCTTACTTTCATTTCTACCTTTATTTCTTTTTCGTAAAAGTCTCGGTTCAAAGTTAAGTTTGCTGCAAGGTTCGTTTAACGTCTCTCCTGCAACGCGCTTCGAACTGTAAAGACTATCCTTCGCCTGCACATCACGTGACCGGCGGTTCAGAAACTTCCATCCAGGCACTTCCAAGACAACCACACGGACCCGGCCGGGAAACCCCTCAGACCCGAGAAAGGGGAACCCCCAAAAGCAACGCAAAGTAAGAGTCGACCGATTCATCGGTTTTGCCGTTTAATCGGCACCGATAGTTGATTGGTGGAATTGGTGGATTTAAAATCCACACCGATAGTTTTTTCCGGGTTGCATCCGTTGCTGGAGCGGCTGAGAAGTGCGCGCGGTAGGGGTGTAACGGTACGTGTATTCGTATTGAACCGTTTCGGTTCGAGGCTTCCGGTTCGGTACGCATACAAACCGAACGATTCCTTGGTCCTTTTTTCCTGCCGACAAAATCCGCATTGGCGCGAGCGCGACCACCACAATGTTGCGCAACATCACATGGCAAACGTAATGAAAGCGGAACGAAACTGCGCTACTCATCATTATATTGTGCATCACGGTTCACGGACCGTTTATCAGTTCGGGCCAGCAACATAGATCTGTGCAGCGCGAGCTCTAAGAGATCCAGTAAAGAAAGCATTTGAATTTGCCACTGAAGTAATAAGTTAACATTGCTGCGAGATCTAGTGAGAAGCGTTCACATGTCTCTGTTATTAACCATAGATCTCAGCGCTGACATGGAAACCAGGTGAAACATTGTGCCCTGAATGAACTAGTAATAACGTTAGGCTTTAAGTCCACAGATCAGCAACATTCACCATAATAGTAACACTAATTGTAACCAGTTTGGCTGGAATAGTGAAATGCTTTCAAGTACTTCACACATCTTTTTCCAGCACTTCAAAACTCAAATATTATATAAATATTATATAAATAAATATATATTTAAATGTGATTTTTAATGTGATGACCAAAGCATTATTTATTCATCCTTCAAAAATTACCCCCATTTAAACCTGAGTTTCAAGATGTAGAAAAACTCACACTAATATATAAAAAAAAAAAATTCTTTTAATAAATAGGAAATTTCTCTGGCATTTCTTTCTTTTTGCTGTACCGAAAACGTACCGAACCGTGACTTTAAAACCGAGGTACGTACCGAACCGTGATTTTTGTGTACCGTTACACCCCTAGCGCGCGGTCATTACACAGCACTAGAGCGCTGAAGAGACTGCTGGCATTATACAGAGCGAGAGCGGCCTCTAGAGGACAAATAATAAACTATCACTGGCTGAGTTGTTTACGTTAACACGTGAGGCTGCGTGAGCACGGACCACGGAGAGAACACGCAGCAGAGAGAGCGCCGCTGACACTTCAGACTCGCATTTAAAACACAGTCAGCGAAACGGTATGAATACATAACACTAAAGTACATATTGCCATATCATTATAAAGTAAATCATTTATTGACTAGATGCTGCATCAGCAGAGAAAGAACAGTAGTTTGCCGTCGAGGCTTTGAGGACTCTACATTACCTCAGTCAAGCGTTAAAACAATGTGACAAAAACACACGCAGACCTGACCCAAATGTTTTATGGCGCAGTTGTTATCATTTGTTTGCATTATTTTATATCCGGCTGGTCACTTTTATGCATTCATTAGCCGACGAAGTTGCATATTTAAAACTAGTGACGTGATTGCTTTCTCAACATTGTTTACGTTTCTGTCGGCTGCATGAACATATCAAATCAGACACGCAATTGATTTAGGCTAAGATCTTTTTAATCTCTACAATGCATCTTGTTATTTTGATTAGATAATCATCAAGTGTTCTAAAAATAGAAGCAAATAAAGTGAGAGACTATATAGGCTAAATTACGTATACGTTATACAGGTCTTTATTACATTTTAATGGCTATCTTTAAGCACGACTCTTTGGAATTATATGAAATGTTAACACTTTACAATAAGATTCCATTTTTAGCATTAACTAAGATTAAAAACTCTTGTCACTGTAACAGACACAATCTCTCTCTCTCTCTCACACACACACACACACACACACACACACACACACACACACACACACACACACACACACACACACACACACACACACACACACACGTCAAGTCACTTACATTTTAGATGCAATATTGAATAAGCAGAAAAATCTGATTTTCTGCTCTGAAAATATAAATAAGCATACAAATTGAATAAGCACTTTGAATATTCTAAACAGGATAAGCACTAGTCGCTAATTAATAAGTACTAGTACTTAATGGAATAGATACTAATATCTAAAAAATAAGTACTAGTAGCATGAAAATAGAGACTAGTATGTTAAAATGATTAAATGTTAAAACGGCTTGCCATATTGGCTCAGAGAGAGAGAGAGAGAGAGAGAGAGAGAGAGAGAGAGAGAGAGAGAGAGAGAGAAAATGACATTTTAGGTAATAGTAACTATTAAAAGATACTAGTACTTATTCATTAGCTACTAATACGTATTCAAAAGAATATCTAAAGAATAAGCACTAGTATCTAAAGAATAAGCACTAGTCGCTAATGAATAAGTACTAGTACTTAATGGAATAGATACTAGTATCTAAAAAATAAGTACTAGTAGCATGAAAATAGAGACTAGTAGGTTAAAATGATTAAATGTTAAAACGGCTTGCCATATTGGCTCAGAGCATCAAAAGCATCAAACAAGAATATTAAAGTTTGATGCGTTGCCACGGCAACAGTATCTAAGATATCAATAATCCTTTCTCAGGTCTACATCTGCCGTGTGTTTACATTATACACATAAAGTTTGAAGCAAATTGGGTAAAAAAAAAGAGGGTGATTTCAAAGCATTTAGGAAGTGACACACTTCCTGCTGCCAGTTGGTGGCGCTATAACTTTGACTCACAATAGTCACATCCATGTGATCGGACACTTACACCGAACACACTGCTGAAGTTTCATCAAGATCAGTTAATGTATGCAGAAGTTATCACACACTTCCTGTTTCCATTATTCGCCATAAATTCGTTTCCTCGCCACGGCCAAACCGTTCGAGATATCAAAAATCCCCTGGTAATTTTTCATCCTTAATGTCTTGACTTCATGCTGACTGAGTTTCGTGGCGATTGGTTGAATTCTCTAGGAGTAGTATATCGAATTCCAGGGGCATACGCTTTCAAACAAACCATAATAGCCGACTTCCTGTTGGGCTGGGGTAAAAAGTAAAAGTACAAAGGATATATGAATCGATGAGATCTATATGTGTACCAAGTTTCATATTATTACATGCAAGCGTGTTTGATTTATGGACCAAGTTTTCGGACCCCGTTCCAGGGGGCGCTGTCGAGCCCCCCTGCCACGCCCGGGTACCAGCTTCAGCCTGGCCCTGAGGGCCACGGGTTCTGACCCGTGTGCAAAGATTCAAGAGTTTTTGAGCACGTTAAGGGCCCCAAAGGTGCGCTGAGAGTCTCAAAAGTATCCAAAAAGAATAATAAAGTTTGATGCGTTGTCACGGCAACAGCATCTAAGATATCAACAATCCTTTCACAGGTCTACATCTGGCTTGTGTCTACATTATACACATCAAGTTTGAAGCAAATCGGGTAAAGCGTGTTGGATATATGGACCAAATTGTCGGACCCGTTCAAGGGGGCGCTGTCAAGCCCCCCTGCCACGCCCGGGTACCAGCTTCAGCCTGGCCCTGATGGCCGCAGGTTTTGTCCTGTGTGCAAAGTTTTAAGAGTTTTCGAGCACGTTAAGAACCCCAAAAGTGCCCGAAAGCATAAAAAAGCATGAAAAAGCTTAAAAAAAGGAATATTAATGTTTGATGCATTGCCATGGCAACAGTGTCTAAGATATCAATAATCCTTTCACAGGTCTACATCTGGCATGTGTCTACATTATGCACATGAAGTTTGAAGCAAATCGAGTAAAAATAAGAGGGTGATTTAAAAGCATTTTGAAAGTGACACACTTCCTGCTGCCAGTTGGTGGCGCTATAACTTTGACTCACAATAATCACATCCATGTGATCGGGCTCTTACAACGAACACACTGCTGAAGTTTCATCAAGATTAGTTAATGTATGCAGTAGTTATAACACACTTCCTGTTTCACGTTTCTCGCCATAAATTCGTTTCTTCGCCACGGCCAAACCGTTCGAGATATCAAAAATCCCCTGGCAATTTTTCATCCTCAGTGTCTTGACTTCATGCACACCGAGTTTCGTGCCGTGTGTTTGAATTCTCTAGGAGGAGTGTTTCACATTCCATTGCATGCGTTTTCCAAACAACCCTTAATAGCCGACTTCCTGTTGGGCTGGGGTAAAAAGTTATTGTACCGAGTTTCATATTATTACATGCAAGCGTGTTTGATTTATGGACCATGTTTTCGGACCCCGTTCCAGGGGGCGCTGTCGAGCCCCCCTGCCACGCCCGGGTACCATCTTCAGCCCGGCCCTGATGGCCGCGGGTTCTGACATGTGTGCAAAGTTTCAGGAGTTTTTGAGCATGTTAAGGCCTCCAAAAGTGTCCAAAAGGTAGAAAAACAATAATAAATATAGCTGCGAGCAGTGATTACGGGCCCAAGCCGGTGGCACCGCAACCCTGGTGCACCAGGGTGGCGGTACCGCCGGCTTTGGCCCTTCATCGCTGCTCGCAGCTATATTTTATATATATATATATATATATATATATATATATATATATATATATATATATATATATATATATATATATATATATATAAGCCGGTGGCACCGCCACCTTGGTGCCTTTAGGGTTATTGTGCATGACGTGACACAAAATATCAAAATATCTGCTCGCTATCTGGCCAACGGCTCTGGTAGTTCCACTTCTGATGATGTTGTAGAAATAGTGCACTCTGGTTGGTCTGGATTATTCTGGATTTTTTATTTTATACAGAAATAAGTTATTTATAATTCAGATGAGAATAAAGTTAGTGTTGATTAAAATGAAGGGAAACAAACATATTGATCTGAAATATAGCACATTAATTTAAAATTCATGTAGGTTCAATTACCAAACATACAATCGTAAATTAAAGCAAACAATACATTTAAAATATATGGGTTGTAGCCTATGCATATTTTGTAAAAAAAAAAAAGATAGCACACGATGCAAGATGCCTGTTGTCCTCCAGCAAAACAAACGAGGCAGCTACATCGTTCATCGTCTCGTTCGTCAAACTGAACTATAATACATATAAAAGTCTTTTTTGTTTTTTTGTCATTTAGGACACTTTTATTCATATACACACACATACAAGTGTATGCATTCATGCACGCACACACCACATGATACGTTAAAGAGTAGCCTAACCTCCATCCGCCTCCCTAGTTTCATTAAAAATCATCCCCAATCTCCTCTTCTGCTCCACTTCTTTCGCCATGTATTTGTTCGTTTCTTTTATTATTTTATGCAATCCAAAACACTCCACGTTAACCTGCCGCGTTTCGTATCTCCAGAGCCTGTCTAACTTGTCCGCTTGTCCGGCACAAATGGATTTTTGAAGGACAAGTAAAAGAGAATTTTACTTGCCCGAACGTACAAGTCAAGTAGCCTGATTAGAGCATCAATAACAAACAAAATACATAACTAGGGAATCACTAAACCGAGAGAATGATTCTGATTTTATTACATTTATTGTATGTTGTTGCGATCGATTGTGGATAATAAATACCGGTAGGTTGCGCTGTTGACGCTCGCGCAGCCACTCGAGGAGAAATCTATATGAGCGCAGCACACACACACACACACACACTCAGTTAACAACATACTGTAACTGCCTCTAAAAATCGCAATGTGGAGTTTCTATATTTTAACATATGTGTTAAGCAGCCTCAATTATTTTTCCTGAATACCATATCAAAAGTTGACATTAATTTCCTACAACAGTTCAATAAACAGTTACAATTTAGTCACTTACATTTTAGATGTAATATTGGCTGTTTTTCTTCTGTTCCAGCAGCGAAAATAGTTCCAAACAAAAATCACAGCAGAACCACGGCACATCTCGCAGGAACACTCATTGTTTTCATTACTGAATGATTCAGCATTTTGACTCGAATCGGTTCAGTTGAGTCAAAGATTCAATGACCCATTCTTAAACATCTGTCTCATTCTTGAATGAATCAACCGTTTAAACGAATAGTTTGAATGAATGAATAAATGACTCACTCATTAATACGGCCGCCTGCCGCCACCTATTGGCAGTTTAGTGTTATGTTTATAAGTAGCCTAGTATACTTCTTTCCACTGTTTCTTATTTGTACATTTAAATCAATTTCATAACATTATTTTATGCAATTGTAATTTTTCAGTGTAAATGATTTAATTTGATCAGCCCTACCTAGGGTAACAGTAGCCTATGCTTCATCTTTCATTTTAAATTCCTAAATTTGATCAATAATCAATATTTATAACAGTCTGTTTTATTTTGAGCCTTGAATTGGACTCTCAAGGGTTGGCTTTCTAAATATGTATGTGTTATTATGTGTCTATTCAGAATGACTTATGAGCAGAAACCTTTTTATTTTGGATATGTCAGGAATGCATCACTAGCCAAAATTGGGGATGACTAGAAAGGGCAAATAAGCTTTAAAATCAAGAGAACAATAGGACACAATTTGACACAAGAGGGCAGTATAGCCCTATTTATGATTTTGAGTTTCACCCGAAGAGATTCTAAAAGAATGGTAAAGTTTGATGTGTTGCCACGGCAACAGTATCTAAGATATCAATAATCCTTTCACAGGTCTACATCTGCCGTGTGTTTACATTATACACATAAAGTTTGAAGCAAATTGGGTAAAAATAAGAGGGTGATTTCAAAGCATTTAGGAAGTGACACACTTCCTGCTGCCAGTTGGTGGCGCTATAACTTTGACTCACAATAGTCGCATCCATGTGATCGGGCTCTTACAGCGAACACACTGCTGACGTTTCATCAAGATCAGTTAATGTATGCAGAAGTTATAACACACTTCCTGTTTTCATTATTCGCCATAAATTCGTTTCCTCGCCACGGCCAAACCGTTCGAGATATCAAAAATCCCCTGGCAATTTTTCATCCTCAATGTCTTGACTTCGTGCACACCGAGTTTCGTGGCGATTGGATTGGTTGAATTCTCTAGGATTAGTATATCGAATTCCAGGGGCATACGCTTCCAAACAAACGATAATAGCCGACTTCGTGTTGGGCTGGGGTAAAAAGTAAAAGTACAAAGGATATATGAACCGATGAGATCTATATGTGTAGCGAGTTTCATATTATTACATGCAAGCGTGTTTGATTTATGGACCAATATTTTGGACCCCGTTCCAGGGGGCGCTGTCGAGCCCCCCTGCCACACCCGGATACCAGCTTCAGCCCGGCCCTGATGGCCACGTGTTCTGACCCGTGTGCAAAGTTTCAAGAGTTTTTGAGCACGTTAAGGGCCCCAAAAGTGCGCTGAGAGTCTCAAAAGCATCCAAAAATAATATTAAAGTTTGATGCGTTGTCACGGCAACAGTTTCTAAGATATCAATAATCCTTTCTCAGGTCTACATCTGCCGTGTGTTTACATTATACACATAAAGTTTGAAGCAAATCGGGTAAAAATAAGAGGGTGATTTCAAAGCATTTAGGAAGTGACACACTTCCTGCTGCCAGTTGGTGGCGCTATAACTTTGACTCACAATAGTCGCATCCATGTGATCGGGCTCTTACAGCGAACACACTGCTGAAGTTTCATCAAGATCAGTTAATGTATGCTGAAGTTATAACACACTTCCTGTTTTCATTATTCGCCATAAATTCGTTTCCTCGCCACGGCCAAACCGTTCGAGATATCAAAAATCCCCTGGCAATTTTTCATCCTCAATGTCTTGACTTCGTGCACACCGAGTTTCGTGGCGATTGGTTGAATTCTCTAGGATTAGTATATCGAATTCCAGGGGCATACGCTTCCAAACAAACGATAATAGCCGACTTCCTGTTGGGCTGGGGTAAAAAGTAAAAGTATAAAGGATATATGAACCGATGAGATCTATATGTGTAGCGAGTTTCATATTATTACATGCAAGCGTGTTTGATTTATGGACCAAGTTTTCGGACCCCGTTCCAGGGGGCGCTGTCGAGCCCCCCTGCCACGCCCGGGTACCAGCTTCAGCCCGGCCCTGATGGCCGCGGTTTCTGACCCGTGTGCAAAGTTTCAAGAGTTTTTGAGCATGTTAAGGGCCCCAAAAGTGCGCTAAGAATCTCAAAAGTATCCAAAAAGAATATTAAAGTTTGATGCGTTGTCACGGCAACAGCATCTAAGATATCAACAATCCTTTCACAGGTCTACATCTGGCGTGTGTCTACATTATACACATCAAGTTTGAAGCAAATCGGGTAAAGCCTGTTTGATTTATGGACCAAGTTTTCGGACCCCGTTCCAGGGGCGCTGTCGAGCCCCCCTGCCACGCCCGGGTACCAGCTTCAGCCCGGCCCTGATGGCCGCGGTTTCTGACCCGTGTGCAAAGTTTCAAGAGTTTTTGAGCACGTTAAGAACCCCAAAAGTGCCCGAAAGCATAAAAAAGCATGAAAAAGCTTAAAAAAAGGAATATTAATGTTTGATGCATTGCCATGGCAACAGTGTCTAAGATATCAATAATCCTTTCACAGGTCTACATCTGGCATGTGTCTACATTATGCACATGAAGTTTGAAGCAAATCGGGTAAAAATAAGAGGGTGATTTAAAAGCATTTTGGAAGTGACACACTTCCTGCTGCCAGTTGGTGGCGCTATAACTTTGACTCACAATAGTCACATCCATGTGATCGGGCTCTTACAACGAACACACTGCTGAAGTTTCATCAAGATTAGTTAATGTATGCAGTAGTTATAACACACTTCCTGTTTCACGTTTCTCGCCATAATTTCGTTTCCTCGCCACGGCCAAACCGTTCGAGATATCAAAAATCCCCTGGCAATTTTTCATCCTCAGTGTCTTGACTTCATGCACACCGAGTTTCGTGCCGTGTGTTTGAATTCTCTAGGAGGAGTGTTTCACATTCCATTGCATGCGTTTTCCAAACAACCCTTAATAGCCGACTTCCTGTTGGGCTGGGGTAAAAAGTTAGAGTGCGAAGTATATATGAAACGATGAGATCTACATGTGTACCGAGTTTCATATTATTACATGCAAGCGTGTTTGATTTATGGACCATGTTTTCGGACCCCGTTCCAGGGGGCGCTGTCGAGCCCCCCTGCCACGCCCGGGTACCATCTTCAGCCCGGCCCTGATGGCCGCGGGTTCTGACATGTGTGCAAAGTTTCAGGAGTTTTTGAGCATGTTAAGGCCTCCAAAAGTGTCCAAAAGGTAGTAAAAAAATAATTAGAAGAAGAAGAATAATAATAAATATAGCTGCGAGCAGCGATTACGGGCCCAAGCCGGTGGCACCGCAACCCTGGTGCACCAGGGTGGCGGTACCGCCGGCTTTGGCCCTTCATCGCTGCTCGCAGCTATATTTTATATATATATATATATATATATATATATATATATATATATATATATATATATATATATATATATATATATATATATATATATAAAGCCGGTGGCACCGCCACCCTGGTGCCTTTAGGGTTATTGTGCACGACGTGACACAAAATATCTGCTCGCTATCTGCCGAACGGCTTTGGTAGTCCCGCTTCAGCACTGATGATGTTGTAGAAATAGTGTGCTCTGGTTGGTCTGGATTATTCAGGATTTATTATTTTATACAGAAATAAGTTATTTATAATTCAGATGAGAATAAAGTTAGTGTTGATTAAAATGAAGGAAAACAAATATATTGATCTGAAATATAGCACATTCATTTTACATGTATTTAGGTTCAATTACCAAACATACAATCTTAATTTAATTTAAAGCAAACAATACATTTAAAATACATGGGTTGTATGCACATTAAAAAGAAAAAAAAAAATATTCAGAGCACCACTGTATATATATATATATATATATATATATATATATATATATATATATATATATATATATATATATATATATATATATATATATATATATATATATATCCAAAAAGACAAGGCTTAAAAACTCTTGTCACTGTAACAGACACAATCTCTCTCTCTCTCTCACACACACACACACACGTCAAGTCACTTACATTTTAGATGCAATATTGAATAAGCAGAAAAATAAAATTTTCTGATCTGAAAATATAAATAAGCATACAAATTGAATAAGCACTTTGAATATTCTAAACAGAATAAGCACTAGTCGTTAATAAATAAGTACTAGTACTTAATGGAATAGATAATAATATCTAAAAAAAATAAGTACTAGTAGCATGAAAATAGAGACTTCGTATCTCCAGAGCCCGTCTAACTTGTCCGCTTGTCCGGGACAAATGGTGTTAAGCAGCCTCAATATTTTTCCTGAATACCATATCAAAATGTGACATTGATTTCCTACAACAGTTCAATAAACAGTTAAAATGTAGTCACTTACATTTTAGATGTAATATTGGCTGTTTTTCTTCTGTTCCAGCAGCGAAAATAGTTCCAAACAAAAATCACAGCAGAACCACGGCGCATCTCACAGGAACACTCATTGTTTTCATTACTGAATGATTCAGCATTTTGACCCGAATCGGTTCGGTTGAGTCAAAGATTCAATGAGCCATTCCTAAACATCTGTCTCATTCTTGAATGAATCAACCGTTTAAACGAATCGTTTGAATGAATGAATAAATGACTCACTCATTAATACGGCCGCATGCCGCCACCTATTGGCAATTTAATGTTATGTTTATAAGTAGCCTAGTATACTTCTTTCCACTGTTTCTTATTTGTACATTTAAATCAATTTCATAACATTATTTTATGCAATTGTATTTTTTCAGTGTAAATTATTTAATTTGATCAGCCCTACCTAGGGTAACAGTAGCCTATGCTTCATCTTTCATTTGAAATTCCTAAATTTGATCAATAAATTCAATTATTTAGAATAATAAGACACTAATAGGACATTTAATAATATTGGGGGAGGGGATGCCCTTCATGGGACACTATTATGCGACAGTATCGCACTTTAAGATATATAGCTAACACCGTATTGCATTTAGGGTGATTGATAACATACATAATATTCAATATTCTTAGTCAATATCCACAACATTCAATGCAGATATTACAATATGCCGATTTAAATATCAAAGCTGATTGAACACTGATGAGAATATTGCTTCAGAATAAATAAATAAATAAATAAATCCGGACAAGCAACTTTTTTCTCAGACAAGTGAATGACAGATTTACTTGTCCGGAGGACAAGCACATGAAAAACAAAACTTGGTCCATCTCTCTCTCTCTCTCTCTCTCTCTCTCTCTCTCTCTCTCTCTCTCTCTCTCTCTCTCTCTCTCTCTCTCTCTCTCTCTCTCTCTCTCTCTCTCTCTCTCTCTCTCCTCCCTCCCTCCCTCTCTCCCTCCCTCCCTCTCTCTCTCCCTCTCTCTCTCTCTCTCTCTCTCTCCTCTCTCTCTCTCTCTCTCTCTCTCTCTCTCTCTCTCTCTCTCACACACACACACACACACACACACACACACACACACATCAAGTCTTTTAAATATACCATTGCCACCCACCGTCAATTTGATGTGTGTGTGGGTTAGTTTATGTGATTTATGAGGACACAAATTTGTATAATGGCATGTGTATAACACTGGTATTACAACGTATGGGTGGTTTATGAGGACATTTCAAAAGTCCTCATAAATCAAATGGCTTGAAAAACATAAAAAACAATGTTTTATTAAAAAAAATTAAATGCAGCATGTCTGTTATGCCTTTACTTTATTAAAAAAAACGTATTTAAAAAATACAAGGCTTAAGACATTTCTTTTCTTTTTTTTAATGAAGGCCAAACCACACAGCAGTGAAATGGTTAATCTAGCCCCACTCCCCCTCCCCACACTCACAGACACACACACAGAGAGCAGGCACATAGCCCCACTTCCCCTCCCCCTCCCCACACTCACAGACACACACACAGACTGCTGCACAGAGACGTAGGCTCAGAGAGAAATGACCATATTCAAACCAAAATATCTGACTTCCTCTTGGTTGTTGCTAATGACTGTAAATTAGAAAGTTGTCTGGCTGGAGGAGAACTATATAAATACAGATTTTTGTAACTCTAGATGAAACTAACCCCCCCACTTTTGTCAAAAGGTGGCGCTACTGAGTCCCTGCACCACGCACGTTTCTGAAACTTTGCACATGTCACCTGGCTAATAAATGTGATCTGTCTGTCGGGTTTCATGCAATTTTAAGCAATTTCAGGCATGCTAAGAGTCTCAAAAGCATCCAAAAAGAATATTAAAGTTTGATGCGTTGTCACGGCAACAGTATCTAAGATATCAATAATCCTTTCTCAGGTCTACATCTGCCGTGTGTCTACATTATACACATAAAGTTTGAAGCAAATCGGGTAAAAATAAGAGGGTGATTTCAAAGCATTTTGGAAGTGACACACTTCCTGCTGCCAGTTGGTGGCGCTATAACTTTGACTCACAATAGTCACATCCATGTGATCGGGCTCTTACAACGAACACACTGCTGAAGTTTCATCAAGATCAGTTAATGTATGCTGAAGTTATAACACACTTCCCGTTTCACGTTTCTCGCCATAATTTCGTTTCCTCGCCACGGCCAAACCGTTCGAGATATCAAAAATCCCCTCGCAAACTTTCATCCTCAATGTCTTGACTTCACGCTGACCGAGTTTCGTGCCGTGTGTTTGAATTCTCTAGGAGGAGTACTTCACATTCCATTGCATGCGTTTTCCAAACAAGCCTAAATAGCCCACTTCCTGTTGGGCTGGGGTAAAAAGTTAGAGTGCGAAGTATATATGAAACGATGCGATCTACATGTGTACCGAGTTTCATATTATTACATGCAAGCGTGTTTGATTTATGGACCATGTTTTCGGACCCCGTTCCAGGGGGCGCTGTCGAGCCCCCCTCCCACGCCCGGGTACCATCTTCAGCCCGGCCCTGATGGCCGCGGGTTCTGACATGTGTGCAAAGTTTCAGGAGTTTTTGAGCATGTTAAGGCCTCCAAAAGTGTCCAAAAGGTAGTAAAAAAATAATTAGAAGAAGAAGAAGAAGAAGAAGAAGAAGAAGAAGAAGAAGAAGAATAAATAATCCTAAGGAAAACAATAGGGCCTTCGCCCTTTGGGCTTGGGCCCTAATAAATAATCCTAAAGAAAACAATAGGGCCTTCGCCCTTTGGGCTTGGGCCCTAAATAAATAATCCTTAGGAAAACAATAGGGCCTTCGCCCTTTGGGCTTGGGCCCTAATAAATAATCCTTAGGAAAACAATAGGGCCTTCGCCCTTAGGGCTTGGGCCCTAATAAGAAGAAGAAGAATAATAAATAATCCTTAGGAAAACAATAGGGCCTTCGCCCTTAGGGCTTGGGCCCTAATAAGAATAAGAATAATAAATAATCCTTAGGAAAACAATAGGGCCTTCGCCCTTTGGGCTTGGGCCCTAATAAATAATCCTTAGGAAAACAATAGGGCCTTCGCCCTTAGGGCTTGGGCCCTAATAATCCTTAGGAAAACAATAGGGCCTTCGCCCTTAGGGCTTGGGCCCTAATAATAATAATAATAATAATAATAATAATAATAATAATAATAATAAATAATCCTTAGGAAAACAATAGGGCCTTCGCCCTTTGGGCTTGGGCCCTAATAATCCTTAGGAAAACAATAGGGCCTTCGCCCTTTGGGCTTGGGCCCTAATAATAATAAATAATCCTTAGGAAAACAATAGGGCCTTCGCCCTTTGGGCTTGGGCCCTAATAAATAATCCTTAGGAAAACAATAGGGCCTTCGCCCTTTGGGCTTGGGCCCTAATAAATAATCCTAAGGAAAACAATAGGGCCTTCGCCCTTTGGGCTTGGGCCCTAATAATCCTTAGGAAAACAATAGGGCCTTCGCCCTTAGGGCTTGGGCCCTAATAAATAATCCTTAGGAAAACAATAGGGCCTTCGCCCTTTGGGCTTGGGCCCTAATAATCCTTAGGAAAACAATAGGGCCTTCGCCCTTAGGGCTTGGGCCCTAATAAATAATCCTAAGGAAAACAATAGGGCCTTCGCCCTTTGGGCTTGGGCCCTAATAATAATAATAATAATAATAAATAATCCTTAGGAAAACAATAGGGCCTTCGCCCTTAGGGCTTGGGCCCTAATAATAAATAATCCTTAGGAAAACAATAGGGCCTTCGCCCTTAGGGCTTGGGCCCTAATAATCCTTAGGAAAACAATAGGGCCTTCGCCCTTAGGGCTTGGGCCCTAATAATAATAAATAATCCTTAGGAAAACAATAGGGCCTTCGCCCTTAGGGCTTGGGCCCTAATAATAATAAATAATCCTTAGGAAAACAATAGGGCCTTCGCCCTTAGGGCTTGGGCCCTAATAATAAATAATCCTAAGGAAAACAATAGGGCCTTCGCCCTTTGGGCTTGGGCCCTAATAAATAATCCTAAGGAAAACAATAGGGCCTTCGCCCTTTGGGCTTGGGCCCTAATAAACAGAGCAATTCCAAGAGGGTCCTCACACCATCGGTGCTCGGGCCCTAAAAATGGACTGAATAAAGCTCTTTACCAACTTGACGTGCAATGCCGCGCTGACTGACATGTATGACACTGACACTGTCACACGCACACAGAGCAATATTGTAAGTTACTGCATGATAATACTTTAACTAGCAGAATAATAATGCATACACATACCCTCACTTTTAGTTACGTCTTTTTATTATTATTATTTCGAAGGACAAAAACATGAACATGAACTGTTGGCTTTACTTCTTTAATCAGCTCTCACTTCAGCGCGAGGCCAGTAGCACCTCAGCTCCTCCCACGGCCCGCCTCTTTGCCCATTTTCTGTTATCCGTGAGTGTTCCTTAAAAAAACCGTAAGGGGTAAATAACACCCTTAAGTCAATGATGTCAATGACTCACCACCGCTGACAATCACACTGAATATTTTTATGGTGTCATCATGAGAGCTGCTGATCTTCCTGGTGATTTTTGTGCGGTCACACTTCCGGTTTCTGTTCAAGCTTTGCCTTTTGCCTGAACTTTCACTTCTGATCAGCTCTGCTTCATAACGTCCAGCGTGT
The DNA here is from genome assembly GCA_036326025.1 of Chrosomus eos. Classification (NCBI taxonomy): domain Eukaryota; kingdom Metazoa; phylum Chordata; class Actinopteri; order Cypriniformes; family Leuciscidae; genus Chrosomus; species Chrosomus eos. Next base: position 172,837 of record JAZAVI010000083.1, read on the forward strand.
TCAGATCTGATGTTTCTGATGGTCAGAGATCCGGTCTCATAGTCCACCTCCAGTCTGCCTCTGAATCTCCCGTCTTCTCCATCATATAAACAGCTCATATTGGGATGTCCGTTGATCAGAGCTATGCGAGTGTCTTCGAAATACCACAGCATCTTGTCACGTTGTTGTTTGGTAACACCAGTGTTTAGAGTAACAGAATCTCCCTCCATCACTGACACTGTAATCACTTCAACGCCCAAAACACCTGAGGACACAAATAAATAATTAGTCTACTTGTGTGTGTACAGGTTTCACCACATAAAAATATAAAACCTGAAATCAGCTACATTGTGCAGACCAGCTATCCATCCCGATGAGGAAAACAGATTAATAAACATGATAAAACAAACAAATTTGCATGAGCACCCTCAGTTAATATTGTAAAAACACCATATTGACAAAACAGATTTGCCAAATGCTTTAAAACATATTAGTGTTTGCGCTCTAGACTAGAATGTCAAATGTTTCTATTTACAGTGTGTTTTTGCAGCGGTGAGCAATGTAACCAATCACAGACATGTTTGTTGATCTCTTGAACGCAGTGGCCAATCAGAGCTGTTTAATTTAGTCAAAATGTACGTACCACTCAAAAACGCCAGAGTTTTTGTTCATTACTGTATACACCACAAATCCTCTCATTATAATAAACAAAGTGTAGACAAAATGTAAATAAGAGATTCATTGTGCAGTGTAAACAGCTTCATTGGTTATAACGGAACTTGTGAGATCGAGATGAGTGACAGCTTTGTAGGGATGCACCGAAATTTGGATGTCGAAAATTATCGTCCGAAAATGGCATTTTCGTTTTTTGGACGAAATAATAGGCTATAAAGCCCGAAAATATAAGCCGAAAATATACCGCGCCGACCCTCCATGTTCAGCGATCAGGTTTCAATCTGGCTGAACGTCTGATGCTTTTCTGGAAACACTTCAGGAGTTTCGAAGTCGCGATCTGATCTGGTTGAATTCTACAGGATGTCCGGGAGACGTGATGTCCTTATGCCCGTTTCACACATACTCCGTTTACAGTGCGTATGCGGTGCGTGTTGCGGTGCGTATACGGTACAGGAGCAGCACACGCTATAGGGCTTTCACATAATGCTGCGTTTGCAGTGCGTTTGCAGTGCAGTGCGTTGCAACTGATCCGCGGCTGTACCACAAACACACTCATTATTTTTATTTCAAATCCAGAAGATATGCAGCAACTTTTATAAAAAAAAAAAAGGTTTTGTCAGCATTGCGATTCTCTTTGTACACATATACAAACTTGAATGGACGTATACACGTTTAAACACAATTTAAACAACATAGGCCTATAATTCCATGCATTACTTCTATATATTAAGTTGCTTAAGAAAGTGGTCAAATATTTAACCATGTACTTATATTAAAATCGTAAACATTTTAAATTAAAACTTAAAATTGACAAAAACAGCCGATTCTCATGCCTTTTCTTTTGCATTTAAATTTTAATACAATAAATCTTGCATGTCACAAAGAACTTGTTTTTCCACCTCCACGAATGAGTGTTGTTCATTATTATGTCCTTGTTGGTAAATTGTCGTTTTCCTTGCTTAAAACCCTGGTTTTAAAGTAAAAAGATGAAAAGTAGTATTTAATTAAATACATTTATGGTGAGATTACTACATTTTATTGAATTAAATGCATTTATGGTGAAATTACTACATTTTCAGGTTAATCTGTGTTCATTTTGACCACGAACCGTGCGCTGTCACTTTAATTCTGCGTTTGCAGCACAGCAAAAATAGACTTGGTGCGGAAACGATCTCTGCACTGCTGTATACCAAGCGGCAACCTCCCCGTCTCTCTCTTGAAACCAACACGGAAGTGAATTAAACTGCAATTCACCGACTGGCCGCTTGAGGCAGGCTGCAAAAGTGAGTCAAATCTGTATCTCCCCCATGTTAAAATGCCCAACTTTACAGCAGAAAAAAATATGTTTACAGCCTGGAGCAAAAAGTGGTTTTGGTCTATATAGCTAAGTTTGCCCTTCATGACAACTGTGAGGGGGTGAATTATTTTACAACTCATCCGTTTAAATTATATAAAGCCTTAAAGTTCTGCATAATTAAGGGCGTGGCTACTTGAGTGACAGGTGGATTGAGGCTGCTGTAACTGCTGTTTGTCTGCTGTCTGTTAGCGCAGCTGCTGCTGTTCTTGTCATCTCTGCCGTGTTTGTGCTTTTTTCGGAATTATTTCATACAATTTAATACACGCATTATACCTTCGCCCACGCCGTTGTTGGATTCCGTCGTTGTCGAGTATGGAGAGAACAACCAGCGCTGTATTTACAGTTGTTTTCCTCGCATGCACTAATGGATGTCTGACAATTTCGTTGCTTTTTGGTTAGATTTAAAAACGTCTATATAGAGAGACTAGTCTCGTTATGCGGTACCGATGCTCTCATGGAACAGATATGCTTATTTCACTTTTTACTGTTAAATAAAAAGTACCGTCAGATGATATCCTGCTGGTGTCAGTGCTTTCTCTTGCAATTTCTCGTCCATGCAATCGATGCACACCCTTGAACGAGCGCGGATTTCTAATGCATTTACTTGAACTTCTGAGGTAATATCTTTGAGAAATTGAGAGGCGGCCAAAATCAGATATAAAAATGGACTGAATAAAGCTCTTTACCAACTTGACGTGCAATGCCGCGCTGACTGACATGTATGACACTGACACTGTCACACGCACACAGAGCAATATTGTAAGTTACTGCATGATAATACTTTAACTAGCAGAATAATAATGCATACACATACCCTCACTTTTAGTTACGTCTTTTTATTATTATTATTTCGAAGGACAAAAACATGAACTTGAACTGTTGGCTTTACTTCTTTAATCAGCTCTCACTGCAGCGCGAGGCCAGTAGCACCTCAGCTCCTCCCACGGCCCGCCTCTTTGCCCATTTTCTGTTATCCGTGACGTGAGTGACGAAAGATGACGCGGTGCCAAGATGGCGACGGTTGGCCCCGCCTACTTTAGGCTTCAAAAACGCTCTTCAGAAACCTACGGGTGACGTCACGCACACTACGTCCATTCTTTTTTACAGTCTATGCTGTATACGCACCGCAACTGGAACGGATCGACGGACTGCATCCGCGTGCTGTGTGAAAGCTCTAACCTGTTAACATGGGTACGGAAAAAAATACGCACCGCATACGCACTGCAAACGGAGTATGTGTGAAACAAGCGTTATCTTTATCGGTCCGCTTGGAAACAAATACAGACGGAAAGAAAGCCGTTGTGTTTACAACTGTGTCTAAGCGCTTACCAGGATCAACTAAACGCTGGATTTTCAAAAGTATATGAAGTTAGCGGCTCCATTGTTGCAGTAAACTAAACAACATTCTTGAATGAATAATTTGTTAGATGCACGCTGAACATCAGCATTATATTGTCACGTCATTGTGAATCATTGTGATTATGTTGCAAATAACTGAATGAAGAATGATATTTTGATATATAGCCTATATATGAATATATTGATATTTAATATTATTTTAATATAGGCCTATTTTCTGTCCATTTTTTGTGTTATTTTGAACAAAAGTGTGGCTATTTTATTGGCTTGCACTTTTTAAATTCAGATTCTGGAAAAATATTGAATTTAATTAAAAAGTCTAATAATCATAATACAATTTTACAAAAAAAATAATAATATAATATAAGAAATGAAAAATTATTTTTTTTAAAGGTAATTTTGCATCCAGAAATTACGGTTTCGGCGCACAACCAAAACCCTACTTTGTAGTGAATAATTGCGTGCTTTCTATGTCATATTCAGTTTTTAAAAACCATTAAGGTTTTTTTCTTTTCTTTTTGTGTGACAGAGACACCTTTCGCCGTAAATAAATACCTAGAAAATAAATACCGCCCACAAAACGGGAATATATATGAGCCTAAATGTAGACTGTTTTTATCACCAGTGGGAGGCAGCAATGCACTAACAGTGCCTACACTGTAAGAAAAGATACACCATATCTACTCAAAAATGAGGCAACAGATTACAAGCAATATTATTAATTAAATTTAACAAGGTGTGGTATTGAGTACATTTTAATTAAATTAGACCCTTAATAGTTATCCATTTAATATGAGTATATTCCAATAGAAAACACAAAAGAATTAATTAAAACCTAAACAAAATTATTGAGTTGGTTTGAATCAGAAACTCCCTAATTGTGTAAATTTTACTAATAAAAATTAATTTAATTCTACATATCAATGATACATAATTGACTAATAATCATCTATTTTAATCCGCACAATGAGTTAAATTTAATCAATGCAATTAGTTAAATCTAAATATTCCTTTCTTAGGAATAATACGGCTCAGAAAGTACAGAACTGAACAAATACTCTTAATTCTTAAAGAATTTTATTAACTTTTGTGCTTTAGACACATTGTAGCACAACTTTGTACTGCAACCACAGTCTTATTTCAAGTCAGAAGTTGGATCTTGCATTTCAAACATGGTGAAACAAAAATAAATGCCATATTACATGGTGATGTATCCAACCTGTTTCCATGCATTTTCACCTTACTTTGACACTTAATTGGGTCAATAATAATCTTAAAGATCCCACATAAGTTCATCTACCAAAACAAAAAGCAGAAAAGTGTAATTTGTATGGAGTACAAAACATTTTGAACATTGAACTAACCACTGACATTCATGGGATAAGAGTCCAAATCAGTGCTAACTTACAAACAGCACTTTCAGATGTGCAATTTCCAAGCTTTGTAAAACATTGGGTAGCACAACATGTACACCGCAACTAGTCTCATTTTCGAGGTTTGCTCAGCCATTTCAAACCAGAACTTTGAAAAGGACAAAATGCCGATTCCAACTATAAAAAAAAAAAAAAAAAAGATCAATAAAGAGCTTAAAGAGAAATACACTATAATGGCATGTGCCAAAACATAAATCATAAAGTGCAATTTGTACAGATTAAAATACATTTGTACTTTGAACATACAACAATTTAAATGCCATGACATTGGTGGGACAGATCAGTGCTATCTAACAAACATAGCACTTTCAAATATGCAATTTAGTAGATGGCGGCATTGTGTAGCACAAAAGTCTGCACTGCAATAGTCTAATTTCAACTATGAAGTTTGCTTTTGAGGGACTGGACTTTGTTTGACAGCTTTGAATCATCCAGTTTCAAGAAAACATTTTGGAATACCTCAAAGGTATACTTCAGCTGTCTGGGATAATTGAGATCAAGTGCGTAGGTCAAGCCAAGGAGGACAGAGCAAGCCATTGCAATATCTCCAAGTCCTGTGATGACTTCCACTCCATCTATGACGATTCCAATGTTCTTTGTAGAAGCTCCAGGCTTTGGGGTGAGAGTAATGGCCATTATGACCTGCTCAAGTTCCTCCAAGTTCTCATTGTCCTGCAGTGCAACATGAAATTGTTAGTGTCTTAGTATAAAACTTTCATAAATCTATTGCAAGCATATCACATTACTAGACAATACATTCATTATTGTTTTCATAGCTTATAAACCTATTTTATTAGATTTTATTTTCTCGCAAAAATAAAAAAGGTTGAACAAATTGCAACAGAAGCAAACTCAAGTGATTTTGTATCCTCAATATGTTCTGAGTAAGGAAAAAAAAAAGCCCCGAAGAATCCCATTAGGGGAACGTTTCGAAAAAGACCCAAAATATCCCATTCATTCGCATATTCATTCTTTTTCTCACGTGAAAAGGGTAAATATTTTAACCTTTAGATATCTTCATGAAAATCACTTAGTTGATTACTTGCATCAAGACAAACAAAAAATGTATTACAAGTTTTTTTTTAATTGTTTGTTAACATGGATACACGGTGCATAATATAATTACGTATTAGCTAATTTGCATAATTACCCAAACAGATCTAAACATTGGGTATAGCAGGAGAACATGTCTTGTTGAATCTTGTTGACATATAACAGTAAAAGACTTAATATTAAGGTCTGAATGGAACCCATTTAGGCTACCCATGAACATTAATGCAGGAAGAAGTACTTTAGAAACCAGCCTTTATTAATTATTATTGCAGAGATGGGGTTTAGCATTGAGTGCATTGTTTACGTAATTAGATTTTTTGATACAGACACTTTTTATTTCACCTACCTTTTGTCTTCTGCATTCTCCTTACCCATGTCTCCTGTTCTTCCCTCAGACTCATCCCCCAGAAACAGTCCCACAGACCCAGCTCCAAACCCCATCTCTGCCATAATAATTAATAAAGTCTGGTTTCTAAAGTACTTCTTCCTGCATTAATGTTCATGGGTAGCCTAAATGGGTTCCATTCAGACCTTAATATTAAATAGTTTACTGTTATATGTCAACAGAATTCTACAAGACATTTTCACCTACTATACCCAATGTTTAGATCTTTTTGGGTATTTATAAAAATTAGCACATATGTAATTAGATTATGCACCATTTGTCCATGTTAACAAACAATTAAAAAAAACTTGTAATACATTTTTTGTTTGTCTTGATGCAAGTAATCAACTAAGTGATTTTCATGATGATATCTAAAGGTTAAAATATTTACCCTTTTCACGTGAGAAAAAGAATGAAAATGTGAATGAATGGGATATTTTGGGTCTTTTTCGAAACTTTCCCCTAATGGGATTCTTCGGGGCTTTTTTTTTTCGGGGCTTGCCAGTCATGGCGAATCCTTCCCTGATTCGTCAGCCACCCATCAAATGACCCTTCCCTGGAAGAAAACATACAAAAACAGCCTGGACTATGTAACGTTAGCGACTACAACATGGATAACGATTTAAAAGCGTTACTGACTTTGATGTCTTTGTTAGCAGCTGTTGTGCAAGTACATTTTTTATTTTACAATGCTATAACTTGCCTACATGCGCCAGCACGCGCATACCCAGTGTTGGTGAATAGTCACGTGATCCGCATTTTCAGTCGTTTTAGTGTGGACGGAGATCAATTCTAATACGCAGCTAAAACGCTGGTGTGGACTGAGATCGTATTCGTTTTAATTCGTCACAGATCTAGATCAAGCACCTACTTAAGGAATTAAAGAAATATGGTCCTTGAATTTAGGTAATGCAAATTAAGTTCACCTACGTTGAATTCTTTGATGAGATGTCCCCCTTGTTCTCCAAGGTATTCTATTAGACACCGAAGAACAATCTCTCTGGTCCTCTCAATCGAAGAGTGCACGGAGTCCTAGGGAGGAATGCAACAAGACAATCACAATCACTGTAAACACATGACAATATCAATTCTCATCGTACTTTACATGCTTGCTTTACGTAATGTATAAAGCTTCGTCAGACCACAAGGCAGAGATTCATAATGGCTTTAAAGTAGAAAATGTACTGTTTATGATTTCGTGATTATCCCTTCCACACATGCACTGCAAAGCCTGACATTATAAAGACATCACCTGAAGGACATGAATGTGTGAGCACAAATGTTCACATCTGACAATAAAGGGGTCATGACCTGTATTTTTATTTTGTTATGTTCCCATAGGTGCAATCATAGTATTACTATAGTTTTTTGGACAAAAAAACAACAAAAAGTAGTCAGAAAACAGTGATTTATGACCTTTTCCCACCCTGCTTCTCATCCTCTGTTCCAAACAGTCTTTTTTGGAGGCGTTTCCCCTTTAAGAGTTAAAAATTGCCTTATTTTCAATGGAGTTCGGCGGCCGCCTCACTAAAGTCCAACTGTCAAACTAAACACCGCTAATGACATATGAAACAGTATTCTGTTCCTAAAATGTTTTCGGACGCTTATTGTACGGTTTAGCTGTAAAATGAGACAGTCTATGTCATGTTAAGCGCCCTCCCCTCCTGCTAACGTGCTAACCGCTGTGGACGGACATTACCACACTAAAATGAGCAGATTTATGCATGAAAAGAAATAAAATTGCGACTCTAAAACGTAACACTGATATTAGACTGACTTCACGTGGATTTATATAAGTTAACTTTACATTTGCAAATTGCAACAAAACAGTGAAACAACAGAGAGACGTTACGTTACCTGCCAGGGCGGGATGACGAGCTCCACACACAGGAAATAAGCCAACTGAAAAAGTGCGCCAAGTCTCGTCTGAAAAGATGCTCTTCCAGCGATAACCCCAAATATTCCTCTTTTTGGAACCTTAAAATTAAATCCAATGTACATATTTAAGCAATTTTATAAAAACATAACGTTACTGAGGATATACGTTATGATATCAACACGCAAAGAATGTAGAAACCATTATAGCGAAAATTCAAACCCACATCTTTCAAAATGAAAGTTTGACTTCGATATATAAGAATTCTTCCAAAATGTATAATGCTGTGTTCATATTATAGCGCAACAAAATCACACTACTACATTAATATAACGTTATAAGTTATCCTTGCCAACAGAAGACAACTTTGTGTTGCTGATTAAAGTTAGTCTCTTTTTCTGTAATAACTCGTTTTAATTGTAATATACCACTAACGTTACATGCGTTCTTCTTACAGTGATGACAAAAGTAGTTTTCTTACCTCAAATAGTAAAATTTGCAAGATGAGCAAGACGAACATCCACTGTTTGCGGACGGTGTACTCTCTTCAAATGTCTTCTTGAAGATGGTCAGCTAGCCAGCTGAATTAAAAAAAAAGGCGCAATTTGACAGGAAGTGCTTTTCAATTTAAATTTGCCTGATTACATTCATTTGAATTTACTCAACATTCTCTCCATTTGGGATTAAATAAATAAAATGCTTAAATTTTATTTAACTAGAATGTGTGGATTTTATTCTAAACATTTTTATTTGAAATTTAATTAAATATTTGCCTCAAAATCAAAAACACAATTATATTGAATAAATTTTAACCATAAACATTAATTGAAATCTACTTGACCACAGAATCATTTCTTACAGTGTAGTTTGTCGGAAAGGAAAAGAAGAAGAAGGAGGAAATATAGCTATATGCTACTAAATTATTTACAACAGTGACTAAGTAGCCTACAATACAAGATACGATTTTAGATTTTATTTTTTAAATAACATTCATCGATGAAAAGGGAAACCCTTACAAAAATAACCTACAGGAATCCTGCAGGATTTTCATTTTTTTTTTCATTATAATCCTGCAGGATTTTTTGCTTGTGCTGCACAGCAGTCCTGCAGGAAGTTTAAAATCCTGCAGGATTTTACAAAATTTCTGCAGGAATTATAAAATCCTGCAGGATTTTTCACTAGTGTTGGATGCATGTTTCTGTTGTACTGAGGGCTCATTCTAAAACAAGTAGGTCCTGCACATACTGCTGTGCAGCACAAGTGAAAAATCCTACAGGATTTTATAATTCCTGCAGAAACAAAATGTTTTCTTACAGGAGTTTTTTTCCTGTAAATGAAAAATAAATAAATACTTATATATATATATATATATATATATATATATATATATATATATATATATATATATATATATATATATATATATATATATATATATATATATATAAACTACAGGTTTGTGATTCAGTATAGACTATATGGCTATATCATATCTAGACTAGAATAAATCTCTGACAGTTGCTGTAGTTTTATTCATACAATTTTTAGTTAATTAGATTTAAGTACATTTCATTGAACTATTTTTTATATATTATGCTCTGGCTGTTGGCAGCAATACAAACAATGAGTTTTAACAAATAAATGAATACAATTAAGAGTAAGAATTGATATAGACAAAAAAAAAAAATTAACCATTACTCTAAATCATTTCAAAATGATGCATTTCTGCAAACATCCAAGACATTTCAACAATCAAGAGATATGAGTCTGTGTACTGTACACTTTTACCTTTTATAACATTAAGTCATTTTTAATCCAACTCCCATCTATTTGGTTGGATGCAAAAAAAAAATATTTGCTAGACCTGGCAGGTCCTTGAGATAGACACAAGTTGAATATATGTCTGTGCATTTGATAAGTTCAACTGAGTCTATCCCTCTTTCTTTTAGAATGCTTGTTGCTGTTATCCCTGATTCTCTGTCTTTGCTGATCTCTGTCTTTGATAAGATCTAACAAGTCACTCAAAGCTACTTTGGATGTTGTATGTCTGAGGCTGTAGGGAAGTATAGACAGTAGAGATTCTTCATTAGTGATTTTGGCATTTGGATATATTTTCTCCTCACTGGCACACCACTCCTCTCTTTCTTCTGTGCTTCCCTCACAAACTGCACTGTGGTTTCTGACAATCTAGAAAGTAATTGCACGTATTACAAGCTAACACATAAATAAGTATGTGCTTTAAAAAAAAAGTATGAGGCTATAGACTAGATACATATTCTAAACTTTATTCTCACATGAGTCTGTGAAAAGTTCTCATAAGCTGTGCTATAAACATCATCATCCTCTTCATCAGCAGAAAAGCTTTCCTGTCAGAAATTGTGTATTTATTACACATTAAAACAACAGATATGAACACAAATTTACAAATGTATGCAAAAAAACATTGGATAAAAAGAAAAGATCAGAAAGTCATTCTCACATCAGCATCTGAAAAGTTCCCATCAGCATCGCTGGCGACCTCATTCTCATCATCAGTAGAAACGTTTGCCTGTGAGAGATGTACAGCTACCACTAGTTTTATGCATGTACTGTATATACTTTTCAATTTTTATATGTACTGGCTGAAAAATGAACAAAGAATTGCCAACCTTATGACAATAAAGAAGCACAATTCTAAAGAAGATTAACTAAAAAACTATTCTCACATGAGCATCAGGGGAGTTCCTGTTAGATGTGCTTATATTGTCACCACTGCCATCATTGGAAATGTTTTCCTATAAGTATGAAATTATAAACATACAGGAGCATGTTAGACATGACTTCTTGACTACAACAAATGGGCATTAATTTATCACTGAAAATGTTTTTAGGCCAACATCAAAAACTGAATTACTTCAACTATATCAGGAATAAGCCATGTCTTGTATGATCTTCTCTTTTTTGCACCTGAAGAAGAAAGAGCAGAATTCTTGCTTATTTGATTAATGTCAATGTAATTGTACAATAAGAAACAATTAGCCTAAATTACAGTTATTTGCATATTATTCTGAATTCAGCAACCTATTATATTCTGTGTCCATCGCCTTTTTGTAGCTGCTGGAACAGGTGCCTCTTCATTTAAGTACACTTTATACTCCATTTGTATCCTTCAAAAATAAACAAGTTAGAGTTATTTCTTTGTAAATATAATAAAGAATATATTTTTTGCCTTAACCGAACAGCTTAAACCAAATTGTAATATGAGAAAATTTTCTAAAAATGACTACAATAACGAATCTGGGTATTTAACAAAATTGAATTAGAAACAGGATTAATATATTTTATTTTATAAGGCTATTTTTTAAAGAAAATAAAACTTTTGTCGTAAAAAAAACTTAGTGGTTTAAGGAATCTGTTAAATAAGAGTCTTTCACCTTGAAAAAGACGCTCGTGTGATTTACATAAAGAACCGGTCAAATATACCTTTTCCGATATACCGATACCTTTTCAATCAGAAAGTGTAGCTGTTGCGTGACCTGCCAGCAGGGGTCGTCTTTTCCCTCCGCCGCGTTCAGTTCCTGACCCTTTATCGTCCTGAGGTTTGCGCGCATCAAACACGACACGCTGCTCTTGGAGAAGGTTTCTTTCATCTGTGAATAAAAATGTTTTAATACCTATGATCTTTTTAGAGATTCGATTCACTGGTGACGTGTTTCATTGCCGCTCTACTCGCTACATGTAGCCGATTCACGTCATTCAACTGTCACTTTGTCTTGTGAAGGTAAGTCCGCCTTTTATTATATAATTGTATTGTTATAATGCTTTAAACTATTGTTCTGTTATACATTTCTAAATTAATGTGTATTTGTAACACTAAAACATATGAACACGTTCTTTTTTTTGTTTTTTTTTGCAGTCGATAATACATTGTAGCTTAATGATGTGACAGTTAACCATAACTTTATACCGCCTATATCAAAACTTTTTTTAATAAAGGACTATATAAAAATGAGCTTTATCTATTGTTAACAAAAAACAATTACTTTGTTTTGTATTTCATCACTAATAATTGATATTATTGTACCTTTTTGTTACCTTAGAATAGAAGTAAATTATCTGCACCGGAGGATCGTGAGAGTCGCTGGTTTGCCGTTAAAGGTAACACTGTTGTCATGGATACAGTCAGCTGAAGGCAATAGATGAATGTGAATGATGAGACTCTAGAGTTTTGTTCAGCTTTGGATTAATATTTATTTTATTGGTGTATACATGTATTTATGTTCAATTGTATGTAATTAAATATGTATGCATGTAATTATAATTAAATATATTTATTTATTTATTTAGAAAATGAACAAAACATGGGTTCTGGTGGAATGGAGGGAGGAGCCTCCGACCTATGATATTGTCCCTAAAAAGGACATATTAAAAAAAAAATTTGAACCTGGAGATGTTGTGGATGTGGTGTATGAAGAGGAAAGTTCCCCAGCCACAATTATAGATATTGATGGTAAAAGTTCAGCAAACAAGACTCAGTCATGATATAGAAGATACACTGTAAAAAGTTTAACTATTATTTACTCAATTTTTTTGGTGAAACATTTTTACACTCAAAAAAATTTAGTAAATTTTAAAGCTGTGAAATCAATGAAATATACTGTGCGAATTGAGTAAATGCAAGTAAAAAAATTAAGTAAATCGAAGTAACTGCATCTGGTACGTTAAGAAATAAAATTGAGTATAATTCAACATTTAAAAAACAATATTTATGAGTAATATTAACTGTTTTTATTTATAAGTAATATTAACCTCTTTTATTTCCTCTAAACCTTTGTAAAATAGTAGCCTATATCATACAACAACCAGTATACGTTAAATGGCATTGGCCTTTATTGTCATTGAGTACAGCAATACAGCACATTTTACACTGTGTTTAACATGTATACAATATTGCCTACATTTAAACTCAATTAACAAACATTTTTGAAGTAAAAATGAAACATTTAAACATTCAGGTAGCCTAATTCAAGTATAATCAACCAGTCTGTTATCCAATGTCCACCGGATCAGCGCTGGTTTTCGTCCCGGAGAAGGACTCGCGCTCTGCGGGTGAACTTCGAACTTTAGACCGCTGTCCTGAATACCGTCCCACTCATAGCCGAAAGATACTGCGAGCGACTGACTCCATAACCTGCCAATAAACAAACAGTGACAGTTCTGAGGACATTATCATCCAAATGAATTATATTCATTATCATTAGAAAGGAATAAAGTCGTGTGTTTTATGCAAGGCGTTTCAATCACGCGAAAAGACCATAACGTTTGTAACAGCTTGAACTCTGTTACCTTAGATGTTATACTTCTCAATACCATTAAGGGGCGCTAATCATCCTCATAGATGAGTACTTAACCAGGTACTATACCTGAAGAAGTAGGCAAGCATGTGGATAGAGGAAGCAATTGCTTTCTTGTGCTATTCCGTTTGAATTTATAAGGTCCTATGATTGAGGAACATGTTTCCTGTTGGGTCAATCTATGGACCTTTTTTATTCCTGGGTTTCTTACATGGGTGAAAGTACTTGCTTCAGCTAACTTTCGGCTTTGTGAAATGGTGCTTGGATTATGAAGCGTGGACGTTAACGTGAACACTAGAGGGTTTGGATTGCACTTGTGGAAGACAGGAGGACTCTCTCCTATTTTTCAACCTTGGGACTATCAAATTAAAAGTACTGACTGTTGCAAGGACTTTTCTTCCCAGCCTTGTCGACTTCACCATCAGCTAAGTTTAATCATTCACATTTTCCAGTCCAGATTCCCTGAACGCATAACTGTTCGTGTTTAATGACTGATGTAACTGATGTTTTTCTGTTTTCTACCTTGTTTATTATTTTCTTTTGTTTTTCTTTTGTATGATGTAAACATTTGAGATTGGGGGTTGGTGAATACATTATAAGCGTAAAGCTTGTGTCTGATTCTTCAGAAGTATAACTGTGTAAACCAAAGCAAACTAGTTTTTTTTACCTATACCTAAGCTAATTTAAAGTCTTGCTTTCCCTACTCTGATATATAGCTTAAGCCAAAAAACAGGTAACGGTTATATAAATGGCGCCCGAACAGGGACTAGGAAGGCTTTAAGGTACTTGTTTGCTACAAATTGGTTTCAATTAAATCATGTCTAGTTCAAAGGCTTTCGAAGGGGATGTTCCTGTACCCGACCCAGACTTTTCAACATCATCGTTTAGAGCACATCGAGAGCCATTAAAGGAGATGATCAATACTTTTAGCAGTTTATATATTTCAGATGAGGAAGATGGAGCTGGTGTGGAAGACCCGGAGGAAGATTTTCAGCTACCACCTCCTCCACTCCCAGAGGTCTATGAAGATCCTGAGACTACAGAACCTAAGGCAGAATCCACCATAATTAATGAGATTAGCAATCGCCTTGATTCTCTGGAAAAAAATGTCAGCAACCTTCGACAGCAGGTGAGAGAACAAATGTCCGTACAGGATTGTGAGGAGCGGTTTAGATCCACCGAAGAAAAAGTGTCATATCATGTTGATCGTGAGTGTGGAAGGGTGAAAAAATACCTAGAGATGCTTGTGAAAGATCTGGGTACATCTATGGTGGATTGTCTAAAAAGGCGAGACAAGCAGATAGATCGTAAACTACAGATGTACCACCCAACAAGTTCAACCCCTCAGCTATCCACGAGTAGACATGTTATACACAAACCTGCCAAAGACATTCATTCTCATACCTACTGTACACCTGACAGTATGTCAGGAAGTCAGTTTAATCCACCTGTCAAGCTTGAATTCCCTAAATTCAGCAATCACCCCGATGAAGACCCACTTGCATTCATTGAGCGCTGTGAGGAGTATTTTGCTGTCCGCCCATTAACAGATGAAGAAACGATAGCTTCCCTTACTGCTGTTTTGAGTCACACGGCCAAAGATTGGTGGACTGCGGAGAAGGAAAGGGTCCGTGATTGGCAGCAGTTTAAAGAGTCTTTTCTTCAAGCTTTCTTAAATGAAGATTATGAAGTAGTGGCCATGAGAAAGCTCATGGAAAGGAGGCAAGGGGTGAATGAAAGTTTTAGGGACTACGCTTTTCATTATCGGGCATTGTGTTTAAGGTGGAAAAAGGGAATGGCGGAAAAGGAGATGATTCAGGCCATATTGAGGAACTGCAACCCTCGGCTGGCCAGTCTTTTAAGAGGGAACCTGCAGTCAGTCCACGAACTGGTTAGGGTTGGAATGCAAGTTGAAAGAGACATTGGTGAGTCAAAGAAGTACTGGAACATGATGAACGCTGATGAGCAGCGGAAGAAGAATGTCGGGAGTCAGGAGTCACAAAGAAGAAACACTCCATCCTATACTAGAGTTGTGCAAAACATTAAAGAGGATTTGCAGCTTAATCCCAGAAACCTCACCATTCCACTTGAAATTCAAGGTAAACGGTTAACTGCACTCGTTGATACTGGTAGTACTTTATCGTTAATGCAAAAATCCCTTTGGAAACAGTTGAGTAAGGAAGAAGTTTTGTTGTCAAGCGGAGGACAAACGTTTCTTCTGGCCAACGGCCATCATCAAGCTGCAGTAGGGAAAGTACTCTGGATAACAAAAGTGCATGATATGCCAGTGGAGGTTGAATTCTACATCATGAACGATTCTGACCTGGCTGTTCCTGTTATATTGGGAATGGATTTTTTGTTGAAGTCAGGAATGGTGATAGATTTTCAGCGTGTTCAGTATATCTTACCCACAGACGGGGACGAGGTGGTTACCCATCCCTTTATTTGGCAGGATACCATTCCGACGATACATACTGTCCATTTCTACTTTGCCCTATCTTTACCATCACGCAATGAAGAGGATCTTCAGGCTATCCACAGTCTGACTGCCCAAGCAGACACTAGCATACCGGGGCAGATTCAGTTGGAAGGTCTGATGATGGGTTGGCCTACAGTTTGTACTCATGACATCGGTCATACAACGTTGGTTAAACATCGAATCCTTACCACTGATGAGGTGTCTGTACGGAAAAGAGCTTATCGAGTGTCAAAGGAGAAGCAAGCTTTCATTGATGAACAGGTAAAGGAGATGTTGGATAAACATATCATACGTCCATCTACCTCATCTTGGGCTTCACCGGTAGTTGTGGTACCAAAGAAAGATGGTGGGACGCGTTTTTGTGTGGATTATCGGGGTCTTAATGCCAAGACACCTTTGGATGCATACCCAATGCCACAGATTCAAGACATTTTGGAGTCCATGCATGGTGCATCTGTGTTCAGTACCCTTGATCTGAAAAGCGGATATTGGCAGCTAGACATGGATCATGACAGTATTCATAAAACAGCCTTTGTGACTTCAGCAGGATTATATGAATTCCAACGTTTACCTTTCGGCCTGAAAAATGCGGCAGCGTCTTTCCAAAGATTGATGGAGCATGTGCTTAGGGATTTGAAGGGGAAGTGCTGTATGGTATACATTGATGATGTGGTGATCTACTCAAAAAACGAACAAGAGCACTTCGAGCACATCCAGCAGGTATTTAATTGCCTATTCAAAGCTGGTCTCACCCTCAATATGAAAAAATGCAATTTTATTCAGAAGTCTCTTAAGTTTCTCGGTCACCTAGTTTCTGGGGACGGAATAAAAACTGATCCAGACAAAGTTTCAGCTATTCGATCGTTTCCCACTCCTCAATCCCTGAAAGAAGTACAAAGATTCTTGGGATTAGCTGGGTGGTATCATAGATTCATTCCTAATTTCTCAGAAAAAGCAGCACCCCTTCATGCACTAAAACAAAAAAATACAACCTGGATTTGGTCAGAACAGTGTCAGAAATCATTGGATCTACTCAAGATGGATTTAACCAAAGCACCCATTCTGGCAGCACCTGATCTCGAGAAACCTTTTAAAGTCCAGACGGATGCGAGTGAAGTAGGTTTAGGAGCTGTGCTTACCCAGGAAGTAGAAGGAATGGAGCGTGTCATTGCCTATGCATCACGGTTATTGAGGGGGGCAGAAAAAGCCTATTCAGTGTCAGAGAAAGAGTGTTTGGCAGTTGTGTGGGCTGTTGAAAAGTGGCGACCCTATTTAGAGGGAAGCCTATTTGAAATTATAACAGATCATGCAGCTTTGACGTGGGCCTTTCACCATCCTAAGCCATCGTCACGTCTGGTCAGGTGGACCATTCGGCTCCAAGGGTTCCACTTTGTTGTCAAGTACAGAAAGGGCCAGTGTAACATAGTGCCAGATATGCTTTCCAGAATCCCAAATGGGGATAGCTCACCTAATCTAATTGCCCTTAATCAAATACCTCCATCTGCCAACATGCCAGTCGATCTAACTCAGATTGCTGATGCCCAAAATAATGATCAAGACATACAGGACATAGTCTCTACCATCCGTGACCAGTCCCAGCCTCCTGATATTTCTAGAGTGCATCATATACTTGAAAATGGATTTCTTTTCAGAAGTATTCCTGATGGACAAAACAGGCAGAAGCTTCAACTCATCATCCCACCACTACATCGCCAGGCTTTCATCCAGTATGCTCATGATAATCCGCTTAGTGGGCATCTTGGTAAGCTCAAAACTCTTCTCCGACTGTTGGAAACAGTTTACTGGCCAACCATAAGGAAAGATGTATGGAATTATTGCAAAGAATGCCTGATATGTCAACGATACAAACCAACACTTTCTAAACTCTCTGGTAAGCTACAATCTACACCTGTAGTTGAACCTGGTTTCATGCTGGGGGTTGACCTAATGGGCCCTTTTCCTAAGAGCAGCAAGCAAAATGAGTATCTTATGGTCATTGTAGATTACTGTTCGAAGTGGGTGGAGATGTTCCCACTTAGATCAGCGAAAACTCCACAGATTGCAAGAATTTTGGTGGAAGAGATTTTTACTCGATGGGGCACACCAGCGTACCTAGTGTCTGATCGGGGAGCACAGTTTACTTCCCAACTCCTCAGTTTTGTGTGCAAACAGTGGGGTGTTGTTCAAAAACTAACAACTGCGTACCATCCCCAGACGAACCTTACTGAGCGGGTTAACAGAAATCTGAAGACAATGATTGCCTCATATGTAGGCGACCATCACAAATTATGGGATAGATGGATTCCTGAATTCAGGTTTGCCCTCAATACTGCCTTTCATGAAAGCACTGGATTCTCTCCTGCAGAAATAGCACTAGGAAGGAGACTTAAAGGCCCAATGGAGCGTGCGTTTCAGAGACCGCCAGATCCTAGTCACCCTGCCTATACCACACTTGATAAACAAAGTGAACTTCTTAATATTGTCAAGTCTAATGTGGAACGAGCTCAGGCAAAACAGAAGAAATACTATGACCATCGTCGAAAACCAGCTCATTTCCAAGAAGGTGATGTGGTTTGGGTGCGGGCTCATCCCCTATCGAGAGCTGAGGAAGGTGTAATGGCTAAATTATCTGCCAAGTGGAAAGGTCCGGCCAGGGTTAAGAAGAAGTTAGGACCTGTAAACTATGCAGTTGTTTTTTATCTCAGACCCTGATAAATGTGACACCTATCATGTACAAAATCTTAAAATTTGCCATGGTTATGACAAATTTTGCTCTGAGCGGAGGGGTATGTAACAGCTTGAACTCTGTTACCTTAGATGTTATACTTCTCAATACCATTAAGGGGCGCTAATCATCCTCATAGATGAGTACTTAACCAGGTACTATACCTGAAGAAGTAGGCAAGCATGTGGATAGAGGAAGCAATTGCTTTCTTGTGCTATTCCGTTTGAATTTATAAGGTCCTATGATTGAGGAACATGTTTCCTGTTGGGTCAATCTATGGACCTTTTTTATTCCTGGGTTTCTTACATGGGTGAAAGTACTTGCTTCAGCTAACTTTCGGCTTTGTGAAATGGTGCTTGGATTATGAAGCGTGGACGTTAACGTGAACACTAGAGGGTTTGGATTGCACTTGTGGAAGACAGGAGGACTCTCTCCTATTTTTCAACCTTGGGACTATCAAATTAAAAGTACTGACTGTTGCAAGGACTTTTCTTCCCAGCCTTGTCGACTTCACCATCAGCTAAGTTTAATCATTCACATTTTCCAGTCCAGATTCCCTGAACGCATAACTGTTCGTGTTTAATGACTGATGTAACTGATGTTTTTCTGTTTTCTACCTTGTTTATTATTTTCTTTTGTTTTTCTTTTGTATGATGTAAACATTTGAGATTGGGGGTTGGTGAATACATTATAAGCGTAAAGCTTGTGTCTGATTCTTCAGAAGTATAACTGTGTAAACCAAAGCAAACTAGTTTTTTTTACCTATACCTAAGCTAATTTAAAGTCTTGCTTTCCCTACTCTGATATATAGCTTAAGCCAAAAAACAGGTAACGGTTATACGTTACTGTAAAGACAGGCGCGACTCTGTTTAGGTGTTGAATTACGCCTCTGTATGTTGTTTTGCATTAAATAAAATGATTTAAAGCACAGTAATGATTGTATACACAAGTTTTTGAGCCGTTTCCGCTCTACATCCTAAACTCCTCCCATTTATGCAATCCACTTCCGTTCCGTCGGGCCGCGGGCTGGTTATGCTACCTAGCTCCATTGTGCCGACAAAGCACTGATATCGCAGTGACAAAGAGGATAACAATTAACTTACAACATGAATAAAAGTTGTTCGGGAACGACGTGTTCGGTAGTTGGTTGCAAACACTCGAGAAAGCACCTGAACGAGTGGTTAGATAGAGAGTGCTACGACCACAATCCAGCTACGAAGAGGCAATGTCCATGCGCTCCATTGTTTACATTTTTTTCGCAAGCCTGACACCGACTCGGAATCAAGGACCTGGCTGAATCTTTAGAATATTGCCTTGTGTTCCTGTCTACCAACACCCAGCCATGATGTTCATTAAATACAGATAAACACAACAAATACTGCATGCATTGTATTTTTTTATATGATATATGGAAATGTTCACAGTGGTGTAATTGTGTGGGCTGCTTTTGTATTTTACTTTTTAATACCTGTTAGGATTAAATACGCAATCTTTCTTATTGAAGCCTTTTGTTTGGTTTCCTCAAAACAATTAATTCATCCAGTGTTATTTATGTACAGTATGAGCTTACTATGAATGATGAACTGTGTTAAAAGAAATTGTAGCACTCTAAATAAGTAAAAAAACTTAAACATGCGTTTCATATATTTAAATAATATAATGTTTTTATTTATTTAAAATATAGATTATTTCTCTCGAACATTATAATGCTGCTACGCCAGAGCGTCAACAAGCTTCCCCGTACTTTAGACAAGCGTCCTCGACAGGGTGACCAGAGCTTCGGCGGCGGTGTGAACGCACAGTAAGGAACATAAGGCCTATCTTTCATGATCGTAGTTCAGTGCAATAATTAAATGAAAATACATCAAACTTTATTTTCACTCAAACAGTACAGGCACACTAATACATAGCACAGCATATATATAGCACAGCATAAAGAGATAATGTAAATTATGCATTATGTAACTTAAACAATGGACATCTGTTGGCATAATCTAAATAAGGCTAGGCTCTACATTTTCGTTCGGATAAACAAAACGATCATGTGTGTATGACATGACACACACAACCGACTTTGCTGTGCAGATATTGATATGCCTCGGAGGCTTTCAGATTGGCGTGCGCGCACCCCGTCCGGCAAGACGGCCATGGATTGCACGAAGTAGGAGCAAATGTACGTTATGCTGGGCCACGTCGTCATGTTATCCTCCCAGTTCTGCACTGAATTCGGGTGGGGGATAGTAACCCTATCTCCAGTCAAGTAGTAGAACCGTCCGTGTTCCCAAGCTAGCATCTTAATCGCTGTGTTTACACCGGCAGACGATGTGCAAACCACTTCCGGCGGAAATGAATTGCATTTGTGTAGAGTAATGGCGCCGCCCATGATTTGGCGCGTAAACTTGTCTATAGATAAGATAATATATACACAAACCTGAATTTCACAGAGGAAATGCACCAAATCTGCGACGCTGAGAAGAGAGATTGTTGTACTGAGACCGGAGAGTTCAAACAGCCCGCGCTCACTCACCAACCGTCGAGTTGTCGTCACGTCAGAGGGTGGGGGAGGGGTGCATTGTTTTAATTGAGTAAACTTACTAAATTTCTTAAGAGTGTGAAATATATTAATAATATTGATTTGAATTAAGTAATATTTTTTTGTTTCTTGAAACAGATCAGTTTAATTAAACATTCTCATATTTTTTTATAGAAATTTCACAAATATATTAAGTGTATTATAAAGAAATAATTGGTTAGTCAAATACTAAATAATTTTATTGAGAAAAACTTAAATATATCTGTAAATTCTAGATAAAATTAACTGTTGGATTTTTACTAAATTATTTTGGTATGTTTAACTCAAACAATCAAGTTAACGATATTCAGAGATTTTATTAAGTTAATAAAGTTAAATATTTCTGTAATATTTACTATGCCACAGAATTATTTTTTACAGTGTATGTATTTCCTACTTGAGTATTTTTGTCCCTTTAGAGAGCAAAGAAACCCTCAGGAGGAGGATGTTCAGGCTAGAGGGGAAAAGAAAAAGACAGCCATGTTTGCTAAATGATGCAAAAAGAGTGGCAAAGAAAAAAAAACGTACACTCCAACTCAGTCCCCATCTCACTCCAAAACGTCCCCATCATCTGATCAAGAGCCTACAGTCAAACGTCAAGTAATACCTACATCTTTTAAATGGCTACATTTGTTTTTCATTATGCTTTTTTAAATCACAAATATTAATTACACCAAGATACTAATATTGTGTGTCCATCTTTAGGTCATCCACAGAAAGGATAGTATTTTAATGCAAGAAATTAACAGCATGGGCAGTCAAGCTGGAGAGCCTTCAAGCCGAGAAACTCTACTTGAGAAAGAAATTCTCAAATTAAAAAAAGAAAATGAAAATCTAAGAGCTCTTAATATATCTCTGCAACAAGGTATTATTATTATTTTCATATTTCTGTATTTCTGTCTATCCATCTCAATTTATCAGTGTTGTAAGTAATTTTTTTTCTGTTCTTTTTTTTAAAAGAAATTCTTCCAATGCTCAAGTGCATGAACCAGGACACTCTTGTAACTGTTCATCAACAACCACAAGATAGTGCAAGCCAGAAGAATCCCCCTGAAAAGGTGAATATAGCCTATATTCACGTAAAGTGTTGTGCAGAAGTCGTAGAATGCATGTTAACTTCTTCATGTATCATTTAACTTTTGTAACTAAATACAAACTTGGTATGATTACCCCCCTTGTCTATAAATCAGCTGGCACACTAAAGGAAAATATATCACTTTTTTGTTGAAGAATCTAACAAGCCTAACACTTTTGCACAGTATGTAGTTGCATGCTTTTAGATATAGTGTCCCTACCTTTTTTTTCTTGACAGACACATGGGCTAGGAATTAGTCCAACTGTCCTGACAAGTTGTGGACGGGGTGGCACATCATGTTCTGCCATGGTGAAAGATCTGGCGGTGGCAGTGTTTGGAAGTGAGATGTTGGCCACACATGGGCTGTCTGGAAGAGCTGGCAATGCTAACAAAGGCGCTAATGCAAAGCCAGCTCTTGACCAGGAAAAAGTTGTGCTGATCCTAGGTGAGTAAAATGTCCTTCTTTTTTCTTTACGCAAACATGATGTTGCAGTTACAGTGCAAAATTGTAATTATATGTTATCACATATGATAAGTGGAATTGCATTTGCAGACACAGTACAAAAAAAGTTTCCTGATGTTCCAAAAAAGTTCATCAGGGCAGCACTAAGAGAAAAATTAAATGATGAGCACAAGTTACGTGTAAGGTAATAATTTGTCATACACACCACACCACACCACACACACACTCATGCTCACTCACACACACACACACACACACACACACACACACACACACACACACACACACACACACACACACACACGCACACGCTCTCTCTCTCTCTCTCACACACACACAGACACACACACTCATGCTCACTCTCACACACACACCACACACACACACACACACACACACACACACACACACACGCGCACACGCTCTCTCTCTCTCTCTCTCTCTCTCTCTCTCTCTCTCTCTCTCTCTCCCACACACACACAGAAACACACACGCTCTCTCTCTCTCTCCACACACACAAGACACACACACGCTCATTCTCTCTCTCTCTCACACACAATCACATTTTTTAAAACTCTTTTTTCCCCTTTTTTTCAGGAAAACAGTGTAGAGGCTTAATTTAGGCTGTGAATTGGACTACGCTTCTCTCTGCCCTGTTTCAATAAATAAAATCAATAATTTGTGAAAATACATTGTTTGTTGTGAAGTTATTTCCCCTGCATGAATCCAGCAGAAGACAACTTGCAAAGTCCTGCATAATTGCATATATATCCTGCACAACAGTCCTGCAGGAAGTTTGAATATTATATTTAAAAACCCTGCAGGATATAATTCCTGCATGTTTTCCTTCATAAAATTCCTGCAGGTATTTCCTTCATAATATTCCTGCAGGAATTCCTTCAGGAAAATGAGCTGAAAATCCTGTAGGAATCCTGCATAATATTCCTGCAGGATTCCTGTAGGTTATTTTTGTAAGGGAAGCATTAAACTACAAAATAAAATAGTGTAATGTCTTACCATCAACGAGCAAAACGCAGAGAGTGAGCACAAACCAGCGTCCCATCATTTCATCTGCAGTGAGTGTTGCTATGGAGTCTGTTATGTCTTCCTGCCTCACAAAAACGCCCTCAAGAATTTGATATAGTGTAAATATAAATTTCGGATAAAAAATACACGACCTATTTAATATTTATCCACATAAAATCACATTAAGCACTATTTCTTAGACCAAATGAAATAGCCTACTGCATGGTTGCTGCGTCGTCAGGAAAGCGAAACCAAAAATAGACCTAGGCTAGCTGGGGATTCACGCGGATTTATTTTGCTTTAGCTTTCCTTACGAGAATTAACAGCAACCAATATTATAATTGTTTACAATTTTACAATTATAAACTATATCATCAAGTAAACCCACAGTGCAAAATGCATTATTTTCGACACAAAATCTTGTGAGAGGTATTAAAGGTTGTGTAGGTAAGAAATTTATAAAAAACTTTTTTCCAAATTTGTTTAAACTTTTTTATATATATATCAATGCATAATTAAAATCTAAGTACTCTGAAAAAAAGAGTATAAAAATCGATTGACTCTAGACCGTTTAATCTGCATCAAACACAGCTCATTATTTCGAACCGGGACGAAACAACGGATTGGCCTAGGCGACTGTCACTCTCTCGCAACCATGGCAACCACCCCTTCGCCACACAGGACCGAGTAACCCCAGAGTGCAGTCTGGACGATGGGGCGGGGCGACACTTTTAGGCGGGGCGACACGTGTCGCTCCGCCCACCCCCAATTTAATTGGTTTAGAATACCTCAATCTTATTGGTGTAGACGATTCAAGTCTGAGTATGCGCATTCTTTTATGTACGATTTTGTGAATGATTTGGCACAAAAGAAATATTAAATGCTAACTTTAATCATATCTTATTATAGGTTTGCCGTGGTAATTTTTGTTATGATCTATTATTGGCTAATACTTTATTATACTTAAAGACAGAGAACAGATGTAGTTATTGTTTAAAAACTATCGCTTGGTGACGGCACAGGTCTGTACTTTAGGGAGATATTTTACATTAGTGCGTCATTCACTGGCTTCTTATTTCTATCAGCATCGCTGGATCAGCACAAACTCAGGATTTTACGCAAATTATGATAATTCACTGTAAGAATGTAAGCAGAGCTGATTTTAAATTCTAAAGCACGACCGTTTTTTGTTGTCTTTTTTTAACGACATTTGTTGTCCAATGCTTGCATTATTTGGTACAAAGTGCAAATAAAATGTTTAATGGCAAACATGTTTCCTGGTTATTTAGGCCTACTTGTTCATAAAATATGATGGCCTATATTGTTTCTGTAAAGCTCTATGTTATAGTTTTTAAAGATTCATGTTTTCTAATAAGTGTCCGGTTAACATGTAGGCCTACGACTGTCTATCTGTGACTGAGATCGGCTATATTAAAAATCCAATTGTTTATTCATCCAACATCGCATTGCGTGTTCATGTGTTTTAATAATCGTATAATAATAAATACTAATAATTATATAGGCTAGTATAGGCTACTGTGTAGGCTACGGGATAAAATGGTTTCAAATATATTAACACTAACATAGGCTAGCTAGCTACATATAACCATAAAAAAAAAAAAAAAAACTACTGCTGTAAATCTGTGCAATTATAATATAAGAAAATAAATAAAATACCCAGCAGAGAATTGATATGAACATGTATATGCCTATTGCTTAAATACGCTCTTGAGCACATACATTAGGCTAGGCTATAATTGCCATAGATCGACATAATAACATCTGTTTGAGTAAAAAAATTATTGCAGCGTTGCACGGATTTTATTCCCATTGTACACACCCAATGCCCAGAGCTTGTGCTATTTGGTAGCCTATTATTGTCTTATTGGTCACCGTGGTTTTGCTTTAAAATAAAATAAAACACACTTTCAGATTTATCCGATGTTTTACTGAAATACAGGGAATTATCATCATTTGTATAAAATCCAAAATTTGTGTTTATTCACTGATCCTAATGGAAAAACGAAGAAGCATAAACGAATGATGTAAAATCACAGAGCCTTGCATGATATGCGAAAACATATTGTCTAAATCAGCCTATATAGAAATGATCTCTCCTTTGATATGCCAGTAATTTCACGCAGTCATGCTGCAAAAGTGGCACTGACTTATCTGAAGGGTATAGTATAGCTAGGCTACATTTTAAACAGTGTATCATTTATCAGTAACATATTTTGTGATATCGCCAAGCCATAAAACTGCTCAATATTAAAGCTTATATGACTTTTTGTAAAGCTGCTTTGAAACGAATTGAGCATGCTATGAATACATTTTGACAATAACTTAATCTAACTTGATCTGTAAGTTCATCAAAACATTATCCAATTGATCGTTACTGAAATCGCAATGGTTAATATGGCCAAACAGCGTCGTACTACTAGATCATTCATAAATTCGTACCATTCGTACATAAAGGAATGCGCATGCTCAGACTTGAATCGTCTACACCAATAAGATTGCGGTATTCTAAACCAATTAAATTGGGGGTGGGCGGAGCGACACGTGTCGCCCCGCCTAAAAGTGTCGCCCCGCCCCATCGTCCAGACTGCACTCTGGGGTACTACACAGGACCTGCCCTTTTGCGCGCACATCGTTTGGTTTGTGTAATTCAAGAGCCACGGAACCTACGATTACCAAAACAATGGCAGAGAAAGACCAATCTAAGTCCACATTTGCAGTTCACGAAGGCAACCCAGTCAAAAAAAGGAAGTCATTTACATTACAAGAAAAGGTAATTAACAAAAAGTTGTTGGATAAACAAAGAAATAAAACTCGGGTGAATATCGGCGTGGCTTTCCAGAAGGGAGGGGGTGAAGTGAATGAAAATAATGAGCTGTCTTTAAAACAGTCGTGAGAGGTCTACAGACACTCGATTTTTATACTTTCTTTTTCAGAGTACTTAGATTTTAATTATGCATTGATATATATAGAAAGTCTAAACAAATTTTGAAATTTTTTTTTTATATAAATTTCTTACCTACACAACCTTTAAGTGTCTTTGAATAAAAGCTACACATTTTAAACAGACCCACAAAAAGCCACAGTGTTTTTCCTCAGCAGAAAATTAATGTGAATCACTGAATGCCTGTGACGCAATATAGATTATTCAGTGTGGAACTGCTATAGTCTTAGGTGTTTATAGAACTGTACGAATGAATTATTGAATACAGACTACTGACCTCGCTATTTGACTCACTCCACGCAAAGCACCATTTCAATTGAAAGATGAATCCATCACTGATTTTAGGGAAACATTCAAATAAGTCGAAGCCAGGATTAATGCATTCCCCTATTCATGAACTTTTAAGTTTGTGGACGCTTGTTTTTAACCATACAAACAACACAATGCAATGTATAATTCAAAATACAGGTAAGGCCTTTGAAAAATCAGTACAGAAAATTACTCTATAAATATGCTGAAGATCATTTTCCACCTAAGAATAGTAAGTAGTAAAAGCTTGAAAATGCATCGTGAATGCTGTGAATTATATGTGGTCTTCCAGTGATGGGTGGTTATGTTGTGTTGGGGGAGGATTTGAGGATTCACACAGACACACACACACACACACACACTAGATTTTATCTCACTTCTGCTGTGTAGAAGCAGTCTGTTTTCAGACACTTCCAGCGTTCTCGTGTTATAGTGCTCAAAGAAATGGTTCATGTTGTTGTTCTGTTCTGCTTGTGTTTGTGCAAACTGGCTGGTAAGTAATATGTGAAGTAAAATGTGTTTCATATGTTTGTATATAGTTTGTATGTATATACTGATTTAGGTCATGCTTTAGTTTTTATACAGAGTAACATGCGTGCATTTGTTATTATTTTCAGATATTTTGAAAATGAACAAGTATAACTTATACATTCTGGTTTGGATTCCGGACTATCATCAGAATAACTTTAGGGACAGATTCAGATTCCTTAAACTTTTATCATTTTTAGCTTTTATGGTCATTTATTTGTTCTTTTGTTTGGCTTCTTCTGTTCTTTAATTTTACTTTTACATACTGATCCTAAGTAAAACCAACATAAAGTTATTTGGGACCCTTTGATAAACTCTGTTCTCCAGGAGTGTTTGCTGGTACAGACACAGTGAAGTAAGTGTCAGTGATGGAGGGAGATTCAGTCTCTCTAAACTCTGATCTCACTGAAATGATGGATGAAGATCTGATTCTGTGGAGATTTGGAAATGAAAACACTTTAATAGCTGAAATCGATGTACTGTCCAACAGCATGACTGTATGATGATGTTCCTGCTGGGAGATTCAGAGACAGACTGAAACTGGATCATCAAACTGGATCTCTGACCATCACACACACCACAACTGAACTTACTGGAGTTTATCAACTAGAGATCAAAGATCATGTGAGCAAGAGTTTCAGTCTCACTGTCTATGGTGAGTTAAATCATTTTTACACACTTATTTTTTACTTTCCTTTTCAGCCTATTGAATACTTTCGTTTTGAGCAGTCTATTGTTTGTGAATGACATCACAAACTCTCTCTCAACTCATTAAAACACTATTAAAAAAAGCTGCCCTTTTATTTACTGATATGATTTATTTTTAATGTTCTAATCTTTCTCAGCTCGTCTGCCTGTTCCTGTCATCATCAGTGACTCTTCACACTGTTCTTCATCATCTTCATCATCTTCATGTTCATTGGTGTGTTCATCAGTGTTGAATGTGAGTGATGCGACTCTCTCCTGGTACGCAGGAATGAGTGTATTGTCCAGCATCAGTGTGTGTGATCTCAGCATCAGTCTCTCTCTACCTCTGGAGGTGGAATATCAGGATAAAAACACCTACAGCTGTGTGCTGAACAATCCCATCAGCAACCAGACCACACATCTGGACATCAACACACTCTGTCACACATGTGCAGGTACCACAGCACTGATGATACTGTATATGTGTGTTTACTGACCTGATCTCTGATCACAGATCACACTGATGCATTCACTTCTTTCTGTATCATTAGAACGGGACGGTCAGTCTACTTCACCGTTCAGTGTCTCTGATAGTGTTGATCTCTGCTGGATCTTGATGATTGTTTCTGCAGTCGTGATTTTTGTATTCATGGAAATGTAGAAAAACTGGCAAGAAGGCAAGTGTTTGGCATTTATCTATAAAATGACACTGGGCAGCGCTCTTTACTTGTCTCACTCAGAAAAAACACTTTCTGCATTTCTCAAACTGCATCAGTTGGAATTACAAAGACAAGATTTTCACTTAGCATGGCACATTTAGTGGTGTGACAATAAAAGGTGATTTGAAGACAAAATGCAAATCTGCATTCATGTAATGATACAATAACACAATCTACATGTGTAAAAGATGCAGCTCTCAGCTGGTGTTTAATTAATTTCCAGAATAGCAGTGATATAGATCTATGTGAGACTATAGTTTGAATGAATCCCTTTTCTTTGCATAACAAATTGGCATTACAGTACAGAACGGCTCTTTCAGCATTATCCTGAACATTGTATAAGCATTCATTTCATGTGTCATTGAACAGAGAAGAGGGTCTCGGGAGTGCATGTAACCATCACATCCTTTTCATTTTCCCGCCAAAAATGTTTCAAGTTCTTCACATACAGGCTTTTAGCAAACAGAGTCATGGAAAGTCTGTTTTTTTAAGTTTCGTTACAAGCTATTCACACATTGGCAATAAAAAAGGTGATAAATAGGCCTATATTACAATTCTTACATATAGCCCTTAATCCTGTAACTTTGACAGCCATGATACTAACACATACAGTATGTTGTGGAAAAACACATCTAGTTGTTAAATGTGTCTTTTATTATTGTTGAAACAGATCAGACTCTTGAAAAAGAGATCATATACTCTGAGCCAACGTTCATCAAAAGAAATGCACATCAAACGGTAAGATAATTTATTCCTAAGTTATAACACAACCAACACCATCAGATCACTTTTATTTTTTCATTGGCTGTTATACTCAGGTATAGCAGCCAAAAAAATCTAAAGGTAATGATTTAAGGGTCAATAGCCAACTAAACCACACACTGATCAAATAATGGTAAAAATAAAATTCCAGTTTTCTCCTCCTGTGATTCTGCTTGTTAACATCAGGTGTCTTCAACAATGCTTAATCATCACTCATTATTCACTTAATTATCTCATTAACTTTAACACTGCTTCAGTGTTAATTTAACACTGAGGATTTTGCGTTGTATGCATGTACAGTATCATGATACAGAAGAAAACACAATAGCACCATATCAGATAAATAAAAGCTATAAGATCATAATTTATTGAAAGAAGACTCATATCCCAAAATCTATCACCAGTAAAAAAGTGTTTTATTATTATTATTGTATTTTATTATTATTATTATTATATATTATTTTTATTTTTTACAGAATTTTAAAGAGGAAGCTCAAGTAGAGTATGCACCAATTGCCATGAGAAGATAATTTTTTTTTTTTTTTTTAACAAACTGGACCCGGAACCTCCAGCAATAACATGTACAACTTCTGCTGACAAGTTCTTTAAAACTTGTAGATGAGTTTTGGGATTGTTGACAATTTAAGTACATGTGTCACACAGGAGAGACATGCAGTGACTAAAGCCGGCCACTATCTCCGACAAACAACAAACTAAAAATTTTTGATCTGTTATGAGCTTGGGGTGCATTGAAAAATGTTCACTTTATAACTTTGCAATAGTCCGTAAGGACCGCCATAGTGCGAGGCGAGAATTACCAGTTTTTTTCCAATAAAAATTTATTCTTAAACACTTATTCTGTAAAATGGATGGCTATGAATAATTATGTAAAAATGTTGTAAATTGTTCAATATAATTTAGAGCCTTTTCATGTTTAACTCTTAAAGTCACAAGTTCTAGAGATGCGTTTTTTTTAAAGTTGAACTTATTTTTATCTTGAGCACCATGCTTTTAGATCCCGGTCTCATGCGTGATACCATGGAGAGACAGGAGCAACGGTCAAACATATCCGTCACAGTGCATTTACATAAACTAAAAATGGAAAAGTAGCTCAGTGGAATGGAAAAACACATTCTGTGTGAACGGCCCCATAAAGAGTCAATATGGACCTAACAGAGAGCAGAACGATCGCAGTCTGACTCAAAGCAGTGCATGCCATTCAAATTTTGAGACTTGAGATGCAAGAGCGATCGTGATTACTGTCCTGTGCAGACTGCAAGTGCACATGAAGTGTGCTTTGGACAAGGCCAAAGTTGTTTCATGATTGGTCGAATTCACGAAGACAATGATCACATGTGTTTGGTGTTTATTCTGACATGGAGTCCAAATTCGCATACTCTCTTGAGTAGGTACATATTTAAAAAAAGTTATTTGCGACCACTGAAAAATTACATTTATAGTATGAATGTAATCCAGACGTACTACATCTGCCATGTTGTCATTATCATGTGATCTACCAGCGTCAGTTGCGTCGCTTCACTGTCATTTATAAATCCTCTCCTGTGGCCTCATGGGATATTAAAGTGTCCATAATCTGCACACTTCAGAATCTCACCGGAAGAAGTAGCTCATCCGGGTCCTTTGTGCCTATTCTTATATGAGTACTGTGAATTCGGACATACTTCTTTTGTCACATGCTGTTTTTTTGCCTACTATAATAGGCAAGTATGCGATTTCAGATGTAGCCAATTTTCTATAACAGTAAAAACTCATTTCATGTAGCCTAATCTTAATGTAATATTGAGTCATGTTTATCAAAATAAAACTTATAAAAGAAATAGTACCACTTTATTGGTATTCAAATAGTATAATCTTATGTTGAACTTTATTCTTGTACATACAAGCGCTGTATTAACCAATACACAAAGTACTTGAATGAAAAGTGTCATGAAAATCGTCTGAGATGTCTGTGTATTTGGC
Source organism: Chrosomus eos (assembly GCA_036326025.1). Classification (NCBI taxonomy): domain Eukaryota; kingdom Metazoa; phylum Chordata; class Actinopteri; order Cypriniformes; family Leuciscidae; genus Chrosomus; species Chrosomus eos. Next base: position 204,574 of record JAZAVI010000083.1, read on the forward strand.
AAACAGGCTTTTGCATCTAATCAACTCCATCTGTGATAATATAGCCAATGCAAAACATCTCTACAGGAAACAGAAGGTGTTTGACTTCAAGTCTCTGTTTTCAATTCCTCCTCAACTGAAAGCAGCAAATCTCACCGGTTCAATCCAGCAGAAGTCGTACACAACTAATGTTGATTTGGCTAAAACAATGAGGATACTCGTGATGTAGTAGCGGTCAGATGACACATGGAGTTGACCTTGCTTTGGAAACCCCAGTGAGTTTGAGGCTCTGGCCCACTAACACCTCAGTTTGAGTCACATTGAAACTTATTTACTGCTGATCTGTACACAAGTTGTGGTTCGAGTTGTTGGGTGGATAAACAGCGTGTTCATGAGAATGTATACTGCTGGATTTGTGTGTTTGTGTGTGTGTGTGTGTGTGTGTGTGTGTGTGTGTGTGTGTGTGTGTGTGTGTCGGATGTGTGAACAGCGTGTGGTTGAAGGGCTTTTCCATTCCTGCTCACTTGAAGCTCACAGTCGACACAAAACAGCTTCACTGCTAAATGCTGAACCCATCAATAAAGTCTGACAGATAAAATATTCTCTTAGACATTGATATGTTACTGTGCGAATATGAAAAATGTGAAAATATCATGTGTAAATTATACTTATTACTTATCAATACTTATGCATACGCTTCCCTCCATGACCTCACATACTGTATAGTCATGACAGACAAGCAGTGCTAGTTTCAGTGGTTATTACTAACTCCAGTATACGAGAAACCGAAGTTATTTCTAAGCAGATCTATTCTTGACATCACAGCATTTTTATAAAGTTCATATCCTGTTTTTTTTCCCTGTCAATGTCTGGGGACATTAAAAGTATAAACGCAATGTATATACTGCTGCAATGTTTAGACTATAATTCTAATGTCAGATTATTAAATCATTTCTTTAGTTTTCATCAGTCTCGGGTGTAACTAATTGTAGCAATTTGGCTGACAATTTTCAGTGATACTGAGTCATAATGCCATGTAACTGATCACTCTATTAAAACCTTTACAGGGAAAAAAACCTAGTCTATTTTAGTCAGGCACACCTGAACTAATCAGTTTGTCCAATAATGGCAGACAATAAACAAAGGAGCTGGCTGAAGTTCAGGAAGTAGTGCAGCTGTGCATAGAGCCTATTGAATGATTCATTTGACCTGATGTTGCCAGATGTTTAAAATTGTTATTATTTAACTCAATGAATTATAATTATTATTGAAAGATTTCTGTACTAATTGTGTGTACATCTGTACATCTTACCCCAATGGTCTACACTTTAAACTTTCATTACAGACAAAAAATAAAATAATAATTGTGTGAATTAAATCACATTTATAGCATTTACCTAGCCTGACGTTGTCATACTCAGATTCTAGTCAGATTCAGACTTCCCCTCTCAAAATGTGTGGGCGGGGCTAAGTTCGGCCGGCATCCAGGCTAGCATTTACCCAGACAGACAGTGCAAATAATGTACACATCATAACACAAAAATTTGTTCTAAATATTATTAGTTTATTGGTTCTTTATAGTAACCTAAAGAGTGCAACTGTCAAAGAACAATTTTCCAGTGACTTTTGTAAATATTTTCCCCATTTATTTTGACAATAGAGATTTCACAGATATAGTTTTAAGCCTGAATCAAATCATCAACCTCAAATTTGAATTACACAGCATACATTTCACTATAGCGAAAATAAATGGGATTGTATCTTCCAGAAAACTGCTTTGTCTTTAACAGTTAAAGTGCTGCAATACCAGTTTCAAAGTTATATATCATAGTCTACAGAAATGATAACCCGCAAGACCTAAAAGGCATATGAAAAAGAAATACAAAACCTAATTTAAATAAATCAAGTTGATAAAAAGATTGTATCCAATATAGGGCTGTCAAACGATTAATCGCGATTAATCACATCCAAAATAAAAGTTTGTGTTTACATAATATATGTGTGTAGTGTGTATAATTATTTTGTATATATAAATACACACACATGCATGTATATATTTAAGAAATATTTGCATGTATATACTTTATATATATTAGATTAAAAACCTGAGGATGAAGAAGTCAATAAAAGAATGGTTTCAGATTGGGAAGAAGAATGATTGGGAAATGCCCATTCTGAAGCTAGACCTAAATCCAATCAAAAAACTTAAAGGTTGTCTTGAAAAGGGCTGTAGACAGACAGGAGATCCCCTGCAATATGATCAATCTAAAGGAAGAGTGGTAAAATCAAGATGTGCTAAGTTGATAGACATTTTCAAAAAGACTGGCTGCTGAATTAAAAGCAAAAGGTGTTTCAACCAAGTTAAGTTAAAGGGTGTGCACACTTCTGCAACCAGGGCCTGTATTCTTAAAGATTCTAAGAATCCTCTCATAAAACTCCTAATTTAGCTTAAAAACTTCTACGTAGGAGTTTTAGCTTAAGAGCGATTCGGGACCAATCTGAGAGCAACTCTGAGCAAGGAAAAGACAAAAGGCTTGTTCGACTTGAACCTGCGCTGCATAGACCGATCAGTGAATGACATCAAAGTACCGCGAGAGCAATTCAAAAGCATAAGGAGCCGTCAGCTCTCTATTCGCTCTCGCGGTACTTTGATGTCATTCACTGATCGGTCTGTGCAGCGCCAGTTCAAGTCGAACAAGCCTAAAAACTTTCATCTTAGTGAGGAGGCGGGGCTGACCCCGTTGCTATGTATGACACAATCTTTTGAAGACTGTGATTGGTTGGTTGTCCAAGAAGGAAAAAAAAGAGAGATTTTATGTATAGGGTCCCCCAGTGGAAAGGAAATGAACTGCGACACAATAAGAGGTTCTGAAAGTGCTGTAATGTTTGTGTGATCACTCTGCTTACAGAAGGTTGTGACAGACCCAAATCATCACTGCTGCATTGTTGCATTTTCCCAGTTGCCAAATATCTTAATGTAGTGATTACTTTAATTTATGGCGCTATGGCATTTCTGTGCTGTGTCTGAGATGTTAGCGTGTCTCTAAGATCTGTCACAAACATGATCCCTGCACGATCTAATCTATAGCTTAGTGATCTCACATCTGGTCTTATTAACTCACAGTCATCCATTGTCTGCAACACATTTCTTCTCCCTCTTCATCTTTCTGTCATTTTCTCCTCTGCTAAAGAAACTCTTAAGCCTCTTAAAAGTCCTCGTCCGTAGTCCTAACAAATTTGAAAGATGCTTTCTGAATAACTTTTTTCTTTACTAGGATTTTGTATTTAATTTTAAGAGTAAACGCCCACATTTCTAAGAATTTTCGTAGAATTTTCTTAGAATTTTGTCACTATGAGCTACTCTTTGCATTAAAATTCTTTATGAATATGGGCCCAGGTCTTTTATTTGTAAAAAAAAAAAAAGATCTTAAAAAAAAAAAAATCTTAAAAGTTTCTATTTGTTTGTTACATTAATTTTGTTGGTTTAATACCACATTAAAGGAGGACAAACTTCTGACATGATTTTACTTGGATTATTTTTTTTTACATCTCAATAGCCTAAAATTGTAACAGTGGTGTGTAAACTTTTTATATTGTAAACATCCAGTAGCAGGTCATTTAAATCTGCTTTTAAAAGTGCTTTATCATGGTAACAATGGAACAATGGAACAACGTTGGGTCATCACAATCTGAAAGACATGAAAATAAATCACACACAATTAAAAATTAATTTTGTACAATAAAGATGATGTTTTCCTCTCACTACAGTATCTGTAAATGATTCTTGACCTTTCTGGAGCTCCTGTGGTGATAGTAAATCACAGCCACAGCGACAGCTAAAGCTACAGACACCATCAGAACAGTAACAACTATTCCTGCTACAACACCTGGAGACAGACCTGAATCTGAAACAAAAGAGAGACATTAGTGTGACATTAGTTCATTGGTGTGAATGAATCTGTCAGACTAACAAACACTATGAGATATCAGAGGGTGTTACAAATGTTTTAAATGTTCAATTTAAGTTCCAATACAATAGTATGCAAACTGTACACAGTGTTTTCCATTTTGAGGCATCAATGATGACATTAACCTTTTGTCAGCTGGGCCTTTGTCTCTATGATAATGTTAAAGTTTGAGTGACCTAATCAAACTGATTGGATTAGCATCTCAAGGTTCTGAGCTCCACTGTCATGCTGATGAAATCAGGTAACCAGCTGAATCATGTACTCTCATTTACATGCTTTGTTCAAGAGTCCCCTCCTCTATGTAAAATCCCTCCCCCTTAAAGGAGCCGTATGTAAGATTGTGGCCAAAACTAGTACTGCAATCACTTTCAAATTACTGTAGAGCGGTGTATTCTGGGTTTTTCTATATCTGAGAAAATAGATCACAACAACGGTCTGAGAGAGTTCATGTGAATCTCGTTCAGTTTAAAGTGGAAAACTATTTCATACAGTGATGTTAGAAGTACCATCCCAGCTAACACATTTTTGTTCTATGAATGTTTTCCAAACACTAAGTTTTGGTGGAAACAGTAAAATAGTTTCAACCAGTTTTCCTGAAACTTTAGTTGAACGTTTAAGGTTACTATGATGTTCCTGAAATGTTCAACTTGATTGTAATTAACAACTCAACATTCTAGAATGTTGATTTGTAACATTCCAAGAACATGATAGTCCAGTTTCCTTAATATTAATAGAATGTCATTAAAATGTTAAAATGATGTTCCTGAAACACTTTTAAACATTCAAACACCTGCTGTTAACAAGCAGAATCACTGAAGGAAAGAGAAACACAAGAACTGACTTCAGACACAGCCTTAGATGAAATCAACTCAAGATAAATTAAATCTCTGAAGATCTCAGAAGAGGAGGATTAAACAACTCCATAAACAGCATTACCAGCTTCACTTATAACCAGATTGACTTTATTTCTGTCATACATAGGCTCTTATTGAGAATTAGAGGTTTAGATGTTGATGATTTATTGAAAATATTTCATTTGAAGTCAACATTATCCCAACTATAGTAAACATGGATGTTTCAACACTGATTCAAATGTTTGTTCCTGCTTCAGTGTTATTTTAACTCTCTGTAGACACATATGGACACTGAGTGGTGTTAATGAATCACAGAGGATCCTGCTGTGTAACATTCAACTTTAAGCCAATGTTTAAGCCAGAAAGTTGGTTATTTTTGTCCTATTTAAAGGACGTTCGAGGAATGATGTTCACAGTATGTTTTCTGCCAGCATTATGAGAACATTCATCAAATACTACTGAAAATATGTGGTGATTTCATTGTTTTGAAAGTGTTTAATTCTAACACTTGCTTAACCTTTACATAAATTTAAGAGAAAAGGTAGGAAAAATAACGGGACAGGCTACAAAACTTTCCCACGTTCCAAGGATGATCTTTTAAAACAGCCACACAACGTTATTAATTAGAAGTTATTGTCATTCTAATGTTTAAAGGATATTCTAAATGTTGTTCTAAGAAAGTTTTCTCCCAACATGAGGACATTTTAAAAACCTTAACGTTTTTGTGCAAACCTTTTGAGAACATTAATGAGGTTCAGACAACGTTGAAAATACATTCTATTAATATCACTGAAAAAAGTTGGTTCATAACTTTGAGAGAACATTGCCAGAACATTATCCAAAGTTATGAGAATGTTCCTTGTTACCTTGGGTTGCTTCAGTTCCAAGTCATCAAGATAGTATATATATTTTTTAAATGTTACAATATCATGTTTCTTTATATTCCACCATGAGGGTGTTTTCACTGCCAGATGGACAATTGCATGAATGACTAAAGTACACTCACCAGTGACTATAACGGCAAAGCTCTTTACACTGCTGATGCTGCGGCGACGACGACGAAGGCTACTTCTGCTGATCTGTAGTTTATATTCTCCAGAGTCTTCAGTTCTGGTCTGTGTGATGGTCAGAGATCCAGTCTGATGATCCAGCTTCAGTCTGTCTCTGAATCTCTCAGGACAATGAAAATCTGTGCAGGTTTTATTGGGATCTCCAGTGATTTCAGCGATGGGAGTGTCCTTAAAATACCATATCATCACATCATTTGGGTTGTTTATTACACCAGGATCTAAAGTGACAGGTTCTCCTTGCTTCACAGACTTTGTCTTCATTTTATCTTGTTCAGCAGCAGGAAGACCTTAAACACAAACCAACAGCTGATTGTAAGTTTTTAACCATGGTTATCATCGATAACTTAGGGACTGTTCAGTGAAAGTGTTTTTCGTGACTTTTTTTTTCCTGGCCTACAATGACTAATTTACTGACAAAATGTATCTACGTATTTCCAAAGGTAAGTGGTGTTATAATCTAAGAAACTTAAAAAAAAAAAAAAAAAAAAAAAAAAATATATATATATATATATATATATAAAAACACTTAGACATTTTTTCATCAAGTGTACTTTGAATTCCTGGTGAACTAGGAACAATGAGTATAAAATATTAAGATGCATTTAATAAGATGATAATAAAAGGGGATCAGAGATGGTATTATGAGAAACTGACATCTCCAGAACAAAACTAGAGCCCTTTATGCCTTTATTTACATACAGTATTACGGGGCAGGATCAGAAAGGACCGCGCTCAGAGTGATGCCCACAAGGATATTGACTATGAATTCAAAACTATTAAAATTATCAACTTGACAATGAAAAGACAATTGAGATTTAATTTATACTGTTCTAAAAAAAATTGAAAAATGTGATTTAAACGCATATAATCTGCATTTAAACATTTGTTACATGACTCACCAGTAACAGAAACACTGAAGATCTTTTCACTGATGCTGCTGATGCTGAAGATCTGCAGTGTATAAACTCCAGAGTCTGTGTTTCTGATGTTTGTGATGGTCAGAGATCCAGTCTGATGATCCAGCTTCAGTCTGTCTCTGAATCTCTCATTACCTTCATTACACTGAACATCTGTACAGATCTTACTGAGATCTCCATTGATTTGAGCGATGCGAGTGTCATTAAAATACCATCTGATTCTGTCTTGTTGGGTTTTCACAACACCCGTGTTTAGAGTGAGTGAATCTCCTTCCATCACTGACACTGACACTCCAGCTGTATCAACACCAGACACACCTGAAGAAGAAATTAATTTGTGATAATGCGGAAAAAATACAGTATACAATAGTAAACAAGTACTGTGAAATTACATAAAACCACACATATCATAAAGATTGTGGGTGAAAAAAGAGCCTGGATTAAAAATGTACATGACACATGCAAACAAACATAACAGATTTACATATTCACTCCTCAGACAAACTTATGGAGTCTAATTGATCATATTAAACAACTTAATGAACATCATAAAACCCACATCCTGATTCATATTTTACCCCCCTTCCCTATACATTTCGGCATTCATCTGAGAAATTCACAACTAGATTGCACAAAAAACTCACCACAGCACTTTCCTAAACATCTGCATTTCACTTTGTGCATCATGATCAGCAATACAACATTGATGCTGCGCTAATGTGATCTAATATTTAATGCTTTTTAAATGCTATTTAGGTTTATGTAGCAAATGAGAATCTATTAAATTACTAAGGGCAGATCTAAAAAATTATTTAAGACAAGGGGTGGAAACATAAAAGCAAATGTGGACCTTACACATTTGTGTCTATGCATTTTAGTAACAGTTGCAGTAATCATCTATGATGTTTGAAATAATTAAAATTAATTACAAAATATTAATATCCAGGGCACCAAGATCTATTTAAATACATCAACAGATTCTAAATGTCTTTGAGCTAATATGGTCTATCATGAGAAACAGAAGTTTGCTGTATTTGGACATTTTGGAAGGTCACCCAGAACACCTTAGCAACCATTTAGCAACAACCTAGCAACCATCCAGACTACCCTAGCAATGGCATAGCAACACCCTAGCAAACGCCTCCGGTCTCTGCATATGACCTTCAAAATTTCAAACCATTTTATATTTAGACCATGCACCCTTTCAAAGCAATAAGTCAAAATAGTCAATTATACAAAAGTCAAAATAATCAAGGAGAATGGTTGTGGAAAATATTACAATAGATTTGTAACTCCTGCCCTCACTGCCGTCAATCAATGTTCAGTAAAAATAAAATAAAAATTCTGCAAAAATATTCCTTAAGGTCTGCTTTTGCCCCTTTTGTGCCCTACATATCAGAAAATTTATTTATGAATAATTTTAACCATGAAGACACAAATAGGCTAATGTGTTGTTTTATATTGTTTTATATTCTTCTTTGTAATTTGAATGTCCCATCTAAATAACATTTGAATTGTATGCATTTGCTGCAATATATCAATATCAGCAAAAATATCTGCAAGATGGATGAGATGTTTTCATACCAAGTCACTTAACCTAATTTTCAATGTTTTGTACCATAATAAGTATATAAAGGTCATTTTCATTGTCAATAACGATCTGAAGTTTCTCTTTGTGCCAAAGAGACCTCAAAATTGTGTCGAAAATAAATGTGATATCACAAACACATTTCACTTAAATTTACCCTCGAATTAAAACAACAATAATTAAGAAATAATTTATCTCTTTTGAATACAGTGATTAGAGCTGAGTCAGCTGATCAGCACGAGTTTTCGTCGTTCAAATCAAAAGAGAGATTGTGATTAGGCCTAATAAATTAATAAATGTTTCATTATACACACAAGCACACACACACACACACACACACACGATAAATAAAAATAAGCTGCTAATAAAATACATTTCCATCGAATGTAAAGCAATTAGACCGGACACTAAATGAAACTGCGTCGTGTTCTTTGTTCGTTGTATCGACCGTAAACGAGATTGTAACAAATAAATGTCTTACCTTCTTCAAGAAAAAACAAAAGTTCTGACAGCAAAATAACGAGAAGCTTCATTTTCACCATATTTTGTCCGACAATTAAACACAGATTCTGTGGGGGAAAAAAGTCGGGCTCTTCCGCATTAATGGCGAAATGAAAGTAAAACTCAGGTAGGCTACTGATAGGAGTAAGCCTACATATCTGCGCGGTGAAAACATTTCACTGTCAACACAATAAAAAAAAAATGTCAGAGAAAAATGTATTACATATGACATCCGTCACTAAAATGTACAAGCCAAAACAACACAAATAAACAAAGTGTTGGCTTTATTGTAGATATGGCCTACTGGAAAATGAAATAATTTGTACCCTTTTTTTAATTGGATTTTTTTATTTGGACGGGACAGTGCATATTGATGAACGTATACAATATAAATTGACGTAAATACGCCAGATTTAGCACAATGTTAATTTCCATCTGTAGTCCCAGAAAAAAGAAAAAGAAAAAAACACATGATAGCAAATAGAGGTAAAAATAGTTAAAAGTGACTTTGCTTGGTTAAAATACTAATAGGCCTAATTGTTTAAAATGCATATTGTAAAGTGCCTGTGCATGTGCATCCTAAAGTGCTTGTTATGAATGTACCCATTTTAAAGTGCATATTTTAAAGTGCCTATGCATAGTTCTTACCTAATGTTCATAGTTTTGATTGTTATTTAGACATATTTTAAGCTGTTTCTTAAATTAAACAAAAGTGGGGCTATCTCTAATTACTGTTGGCAGAGTGTTCCAACTTGTGAAGCCTTTAATAGAGAGGATGTTTTGTGCAAAACTTTTTAAAGTGTACTTCACAATCAAATTAAATTGTATAGTGTTGGTTATACCTTTATGTGTTTTTAGAAAGATATATTTGAGTCTAGAACCCCAAGGTACTTGAACTGAGTAACCAACTTCAATTCCTCTTGTTATGGAAATTTTAATTTTCTCTTGAATTCTCTTGAACCTATTCGTGATGTGTGTACGTGATGTGTGTACGTGCTGGAGTGTGACGCAGTCATGGCTGCGGGATGAATGACAGGAAGCAAATGCAAGTTACTCTTTTAATGAGGCAATAAATGAACACACAGACGATCACACAGTGCAGCCGATGGTGGAGTGACGCAGGGACTTCGATGGTCAGTATCCGTGAAGTGCAGTGAAGAGGTGATGACAACGATAGGCATTACCCAATCCACACGACAACGAAGAACAGGAACACCAGGCGGAACAGGACACTGAACACCAACATCGTAGACATCAAGACAAACGATCTGACAAGGATGAGGAAACAGCGGTAAGTATAGAGTGATGAGATGCCTGTAGTGCAGTGTTAAATACATTTGGTGTAACTGCATATTTACTCCACTAGAGGGCCACCTTGTTTCATATTATGGTGGTTACTATGGAGCGGTGAAGAAGAGTGTTACTTTGGTCACATGCTGGTGTGCAGCACACGCTGCTAGTGTTCAGTAATAAACAACAAGTTCGGAGATATATCGTTATGTGTCGGTAGTTTTCTAAATGCACTACACGACAGAGATATAGGAACACTACATGGTGTCAGAAGAGAGTCGTTTCATGAACTCATGGACCTGCATTAAACAGCACGGACACGCGACGGAGAAAGCCAGCGCATCGTGACTGAAAGTGAGTCTGCCGAGTGAAAAATAAGCATGGATCAGTTCAGATTGCCACCCCCATTAGTCCTGTCTGGAAATACAGGTGAAAATTGGAGGAGATGGATACAGCGGTTCAAAATGTACATGACTGCTACAGGATCTGACTCAAAAAGTGAGAAGGTAAAAATAGCCATTCTACTACATGCATTAGGAGAGGAGGCCTTAGAAGTGTACAATTCACTGTCTGTTGAGCCCGAAGAGGAAGAGGAAACAATGCAATATATTGTAACTGCACTTGAGAAGTATTGCTTGCCGAGAAAGAATGTTGTATTTGAAAGGCACCAGTTTTGGGCTTACCCCATGCCTGAGTCAATAACCATCGATAAGTATGTCACAGAATTAAAACAAAAGAGTAAAGACTGTGAGTTTGGCTCAACAGAATCTGACATGTTAAGAGACAAGATCGTGTTTAGCATCGGTGATCAGCGTTTAAAAGAGAGGCTCTTAAGAGAAATAAACCTGACCCTCGAAAAAACTGTGGACATTTGCAGAGCAGCAGAGGCAGCAAAAACACAGATTCAAGCAATGGGAGAGCAGAATAAAACTGTTCACGCCATTAGAAAGAAGACGAAAGATACAAAACCGAACAAGAGATATGAAAGAGCGACATCTCAGCTGCAAAAAGTTAATGTGAACTCTTTCATCTGCAAAAAGTGTGGAAAATCCCACCTTCCACGACAGTGTCCAGCCTTTGGAGCTACATGTCATGCCTGTGGAAAACGTAATCACTTTGCCTCAGTGTGCATGTCTGAAAAAAAAGACACTCAGCCTAAACACAATAGAAATGTCACTGTTGATTCATTATTCATTGGGACAGTGGAATTAAAAGAGACCTCCACCTCTGCACAGAAAGCGTGGTACACAGATGTAGACATTGGAAATGTGACAGTGAAGTTTAAATTGGACTCAGGGGCTGAAGCCAATATTATACCACTCGACATTTATCAATCTCTGCATGAAACAGCGTTGTTGCAACCGACTTCGACTATGCTGGTGGCGTATGGTGGAACTAAATTAAGGCCAGAAGGTGTGGCCAAGCTGCAGTGCGTCACTCCGAAAGTGCAAGTTTGCTTACCCTTTTACATCACCAGACACTCATCCATTCCAATCCTTGGTAAGGACGCATGTGAACGGATGCAACTGCTGAAAAGAGTGGACACTGTAGTAAAAAATCATCCTACCTCTAAGGAGGACCTGATAGCACAACATTCAGCAGTTTTTGAAGGTCTTGGTCAGTTTCCGGGTGAACATCATATACATGTCGATCCGAAAGCAGTCCCGGTCATACACGGCTGTAGAAAAATACCCTTAGCTGTGCTGGGCAAACTAAAGGATACACTGGATCAGCTGTTGCAAGCAGATGTTATAGCGCCAGTCACCCAGCCCACTCCATGGGTTAACAGTCTTGTCATCACTGAAAAAAAAAATGGGTCATTACGAGTATGCCTGGATCCTCGTGACCTTAATAAAGCTGTTCTTCGCCAACACTTCTCTATCCCAACAACCGAAGATGTACTATGCAGGCTTGCTGGAAAGAACATTTTCTCCATCTTCGATGAAAAGGATGGCTACTGGCAAGTCAAACTTGACACAGACTCCTCCCTGCTATGCACATTCAACACACCGTGGGGTAGATACAGATTCAAACGTCTGCCATTTGGTGTCAAATCTGCTAGTGAAGTCTTCCAGCAGTACAATAATGAAGTGTTTGGTGACATAAAAGGTGTACACATCGTAGCTGATGACATGATTGTCGCCGCTGCTACAGAACAAGAACATGATGTCATAGTTGCTAACATTATGGAGAGAGCGAAAACACACAATGTGAAATTCAACCCTGACAAGATTCAGTATAAGGTGAACAAAGTTAATTTCATGGGACATGTGATAACTCCACAGGGTGTGAGAGCAGATGATGGCAAGATACAGGAAATAGTAAACATGCCAACACCCACAGACAGACAATCCCTACAGCGTCTTTTGGGCATGATCAGGTATCTCGCCCCATTCATCCCAGGTGAGGCATCACTTACAGCGCCTCTCAGGCAGCTGCTGAGAAAAGACATTGCATTCCAGTGGCAACCTGAACATGACACGGCATTGTCTGCACTCAAAACTGCACTGACCAACACACCAGTTCTCAGGTACTATGACCCCAACACAGCGCTCACCATACAAACAGATGCATCCAAAGATGGCTTAGGATCATGTCTGCTGCAGGAGGGGCAACCAATAGCGTATGCATCTAGGGCATGGGTCACCAATTCCGGTCCTGGAGGGCCGGTGTCCTGCAGAGTTTAGCTCCAACCCCAATTAAACACACCTGAACCAGCTAATCAAGGTCTCACTAGGCATAATAGAAACTGTCAGGCAGGTGTGTTGGACCTGGTTGGAGCTAAACTCTGCTGGACACCGGCCCTCCAGGACCGGAGTTGGTGACCCATGATCTAGGGCTTTAACGGATACAGAAAGGAACTATGCCCAGATCGAGAAGGAGCTACTGGCGATTGTTTTCTCGAGCAAAAAGTTCCATCAGTATGTATATGGACGCAGTGTGAATGTCCAGTCGGACCATAAGCCATTGGAGGCTATCTTCAAGAAGCCACTGAGCAAAGCACCAGCGAGACTCCAACGTATGCTCTTACAGCTACAGAGATATGACCTCATTGTCCAGTACACGCCAGGGAAGGACATGTTAATTGCTGATGCATTGTCACGTGCCGTTGCTGAAGGACAGCACTCAAGTACAGACGACCTCAGCGATGAAAGAGTTGTATATGCACTTGAAGCAACACAGGCTCTCAGTGACGACATGCTAAAGCAGCTTACAGACGCTACTGCAAGAGACAGTACTCTCCAGCTGCTTATGAAGATGCAAAAGACAGGATGGCCGACGCGTAGAAAACAACTTGATCTCTTAACTCAACAGTACTGGCCTGTTAGACACACTGTGGCTGTGCAAGATGGTGTTTTAATGGTATCTGACAGGATCCTGATTCCTGAGACAATGAGATCAGAGATGCTTAAGAACCTACATATCGCACATCAAGGGATGCAACGCACGAAAGCACATGCCAGAAAGTTCATGTATTGGCCTGGTATGACCAGACATATTGAACAGATGGTGGAAACATGTCCAACGTGTCAACAGTTTCAGCCCAGGAACCAGAAAGAGCCACTCATCTCTCATGAAGTACCAGAGCTCCCATGGTTAAAAGTTGCAGCCGACATCTTTGAGATCAGAGGTCAATCGTTTCTTCTAATTGTTGATTATATGTCAAAGTTTCCTGAGGTGATGAATATCAAGGACAAAACAGCATCCACAGTCATTGCAAAGATGAAAGCAGTGTATGCTAGGCACGGCATCCCTAAAGAGCTAGTGTGTGACCATGTACCATTCGCAAGTTACGAAATGAAGAAATTCGCAGCTGAGTGGGGCATCAAACTGACACACTCGAGTCCGGCCTACCCTCAGTCAAATGGGTTGGCGGAGAGAACTATCAAAACTGTCAAAAGTGTCCTGAAAAAAGCGGAACAATCAGGGACGGATCATCACCTTGCTTTGCTGTCGATAAGGAATACTCCTGTCACTGGCACGCCTTATTCACCAGCGCAAGTTTTGATGGGAAGAGTATTGAGGAGCACATTACCAGCATCCAGTGAAGTCCTGCGACCAACAACTCCCAAAGGTGTTCATCAGGCGCTCCTAACCCTGCAAAAGAAGCAAGCATGTCACTACAATGTGGGAGCAAAAGCCCTGCCAGAATTGCATGCAGGTAATACCGTACACATTGAAACAGACAGAGGGTGGCAGCCGGGTCTCATCGTTTCTAAACGAGATGAGCCAAGGTCATACAATGTTGTCAATGCAGCAGGACGACAGTTTCGTCGCAACAGGCGCCACCTAAGGAAAACAACTCACAAGCACTCAGAAACATTTGATCCTGCAGATGAGCCTAATGACGGTGCACACTCTATCATTCCAGTGGCACACGAAGTGGGAGATCGGTCTTCACAGGGTGTACCAGATAATTTTGTACACAAAAACAATACCACAATCACCAGGAGTGGTCGGGTTGTGAAAGCTCCTGTGAGGTTTCAGGACTACTGTATGAACTGACTATAAGTTTGCCTTGTATTTAAGGTTAGACATGTTAAGCGTTAAATTGCTTATTTGACAAAATGTTTGCTACATCTGAGAAAGACAATGTTCCTGTTACGTGGACGTTAAAAGCTATATCTAGTGTTTTGTATCCTATTTAGAGCTAGTATTGTTTCCCTGAGAAAAAAGGGGATGTAGTGCAGTGTTAAATACATTTGGTGTAACTGCATATTTACTCCACTAGAGGGCCACCTTGTTTCATATTATGGTGGTTACTGTGGAGCGGTGAAGAAGAGTGTTACTTTGGTCACATGCTGGTGTGCAGCACACGCTGCTAGTGTTCAGTAATAAACAACAAGTTCGGAGATATATCGTTATGTGTCGGTAGTTTTCTAAATGCACTACACGACAGAGATATAGGAACACTACAATGCCAATCATTCACGCCCACACGCACGTGCCCTCATACAACAACATAAACACAAGACTAGAAGAGACCAGAGATAGGGGTGTTTCTCAAAACCAATAATGCAAAGAACAGACTTGTGTTCTTGGGGAGAACGCTCTTGCTAGTTGTTTTTGGAAGAATGAACTTGCAAGGTGACGAGGCACACATTGCGCTGCTGACAGTTTGAGACGATGTGTTCTTGCGGGTATTGCGCAATACCCTCATACAGAACTCAAACATTTACGACTCGCCATACATTTTCGTAAAAATGACAATATTTGAAATCTTCACAGTTGATTTCTCGCATCAAATGTTCTCAGAAGTGAATTGAGTGATGAAATAGCATACGAAATTGTATATTTTAGGCAACAATCAAACGAAATATGCTACAACTCTGCCTTATAACTAAAACGAAATATTTTAGAAAACACCACTCTGCTTCTTTTCATAAAAAAAAAAAAAAAAAATCTTAAACATTAGCCTAAATTGCCACACAATTGTGGTTCAGGCAACGTGTACATTAATTATCTTCACTGCATAATATTAAGGGTGCTTTCACACCTGGATCGATTTGTTTTGTTCCGGAACAGATCCGAAACAGAATACTTTGTTCCGAATCATTGTCACTTTGTTCACACCACAGAACACACTGTTGTAAATCGTTCCAAATCGCGCACCCTTCCAGGGCTTTCCTTACGCCATTACGTCACTACCTCATGCGTGCAGGTCGCGCATTTCATTGAGGGACATCGCCATGACAACAGTAGCCTAACACAAAATGAATCGCGGGTTGACTTGGTGCTACGAAGAGGTGAAATGCCTCAGATATTTGGTCGGAAGAACACATCTCCCGGATGTTGGACCCTACACACAAAGGGTGACCAGACGTCCGAGAGGGAGAGAGAGAGCGAGAGACCTTGCGTGTGTGTGTGTGTGTGCTAGAGTAGATGCTACGCATTAATTACACACGCGCACGACAGAGAGAAGGAGAGCGCGAGAGACCTTGCGTGTGTGTGCTAGAGTAGCCTACGCATTAATACGCACGCGCCTCCCCCCACCCCCTGCAACAAATCAGCAAAATACACTGATATTGGCGTCTGTTGCCAGGCTACATATTGATATGTTCCGGTTCGTGGGTCGGTTGTGTTCTCACTACAAACGAACCGCTCCAGGGTTCGTATGGAATCGAGCCGAGACCACAGCTGCGTCCCAATGTGCATACTACGCCCTAAATAGTATTTAAAATTACTAATGTCACATACTATTTAGGATGGATAGTATGCACATTGGGACGCAGCTCACCTCTTCTAGGCGGCCTCGGCTGGGTTGTTTTGTTCCGATTCAGAGTGCGATTGTTGTGTTCACATATGACCAAACGAACCGGGCCAAAAGGGAAACGCCCCTTTGTTTCGGAACAACGTCTCCAATCGATCCAGGTGTGAAAGCACCCTAAAACACAACCCTGCTTCTTTTTTTATTTTATTTAAAAAATATGAAACATTCTTGATTTTTATTGAAATTTGTCAAAGAGAGACAGGGTTGTGTCATTTTATTTTACATATAGTGAAGAGAATGTTAAAATAAATATAAAAAATAAATCTATTTTAAAGTATATAAAATAACAAAACAACCCTGTCTCTTTTTGTTAAATGTCATTTTTACTGATCAATAATATCCAATATAAAGAAGCTAACTTACCATGATAAATTAAGCAAACAATTAGGCTACAAAGTTAAAGTTAAATAGCCTAAATATATAAAGTTATGAAACTTCACTTTGCCCTCAGCCAAAACGATTTGCCATGGAACAAATAGATTAAAGGGTACCTATCATGGAATTTTGAAAATTACCTTTCATGTAGTGTGTAACATAGATCTAAGTCAACAAAAACATCCTGCAAAGTTTTAAATATGAAAGTTCACTGTATACAAAGTTATTGTCTCTCAAAAGTAAGAGTCGACTCTGCGTCGCTGATATGAATCGATAGACAAACGATGCACTTTCTCTAACTTTCGTACGTCACTTGTACAAGTTATTTGAATTCGACACGCCCACTCAGTGCGCGTGCCGAGCAGACAGAGAAACCTGACAACATGTCGACGAGACTCTGTTCTGAAGTGCGAATCAAAAGCAAACTTTTTTTTTTCACTGCCCAGGGACAAGCATGTGAAGACTCAGTGGCTAGAGTTTATATTTACAACTATACCACACAAGTATAGCCACCTTGAGCTGTGTTCGCGTTATTTTAATGACGATCGCTTCACAAACACAAATGCTTTCACGTGTGGATTCGCGAGTCGCCTGATACTGAAGGAACGTTCAATACCAAGTTTATTTAGATCAGCTTCCTCCTCCGAATCACAACCTGTAAGTACTATTAATAATTGTTGCTTTTATGTGTGTGTGTGTGTGTGTGTGTGTGTGTGTGTGTGTGTGTGCGTGCGTGTGTGTGTGTGTGAGAGAGTGAGAGTTACGCTCAGCAGCTTCTAGGTCTCCAATGTCATTTTTTTTGTTTTTTGAAATATGTGAAATTATGTGAAGCGTATTGTAGTACTGCAGTGCTTTATCAATATGTTTAAGCTTTGGGCTAACGCAAAATATAACTGACTGGGTCATCTGACCAATCACCGCCGATTAGCGTCACGCAAAGGAGGGATTTGGACAAATGAGTCGTCAAACGAATCATTAGGGAGTCGGTGAGCAAATCAGGTAAAAATAAATACATATTATAAGACAATAAAAGTGTTTTTTGTCATTGCATGCATGTAAAACTGTTGTTGGGGACTCCCAGAACATTATTAGGAACATTTTAAATGCCATAATAGGTACCCTTTAATGAGTGAGACCAAAGATCGACACAAGACAAATATACGTCAATATTACAATCCAATCCAAGATGGCAGCACTGTGTTTGTCTTGTCTGATCTCCTGATCTACAGTCTTCTTTTGTTTTGTTTAGATGTGAAGAGTTTTATTCCAAGAAGGCGTTTAAAAAAAAAAAAAAAATGATATCTCTTTCTCGAATTGAGTCTGGATTAAGTCAGATTTCTTGAAACGTACTTTGAGCTACCTACAATCTGCTTTGTGTTGGGTGAAGCGTGCTTACCTGTTAAACGTTATCCTACCTCGGGTCGTCATCCACCTCGCTTTCGATTTCGCTTTGGGAAGCGTTTGCGTTAAACTACGGCAAATCGGACAATTGGCTGCGCTGGGTTAAGCGTGCTTACCTGTTGCACAATTCCGGCTTGACATCTCATCATCACGTTGTTGCTTTGGAAAGCATCGGCGTTGAACAACAGCACGGAAAGGCACGGCAACTATTTGAGGAACCCCGGATTCATGGATCATTTTGGCGGTGGGGATTATAGCAGTCAAGGTCGGTGATGTTTCTTGCCTAATTTAAACTCTCCAGCTGCTGATTGCCCGTAAATAAGACTCATATCTTCCTCAATATCGCTCTGCTCTTTGCCCTTTTGTCGGGGTCGTGGAGCTGTTCGAGCGAGCTTAATTTTGTCTCGGATTTAGTCTGAACGATTTTGACTTCAAACGCTGGTAATATGAAGGTGTTGCTTTTTTGCATGGTAATCTTCATGCTTGGACTATGGGACACACCAACAAAAACGGAAGAAAAAACGATGTATATGTCGCGTTTCCATATGCTTCTTCCATCCAAATGTACGGACATTATTTTTATATTCCGGGCTGTTATAAATTTCGCGCAAATGGACACAAGGACAAAAAACTTACTCCTCTTTACTTTCATCCCTAAGATCTCTGTATTGGACTCTCGAAATGATCAATGTAGTACTACATCTAAAAATGTAAGGCAGAGATATTTGATAATGTTGCTGCTTTTGTTGGCCGGTATAAATCCAAATCCTGGTCCGGCGGGAGTAGTTTCAACTCCTCTAGATTTTTCAAATATATCAGGCCTCAAAATGGTACATCTAAATGTTCGTAGCCTGTTGCCAAAACTAGATC
Organism: Chrosomus eos; assembly: GCA_036326025.1. Taxonomy (NCBI): domain Eukaryota; kingdom Metazoa; phylum Chordata; class Actinopteri; order Cypriniformes; family Leuciscidae; genus Chrosomus; species Chrosomus eos. Next base: position 223,658 of record JAZAVI010000083.1, read on the forward strand.
AATTACATATATGGGCCAAGATGACTAAAGCAGATGTTTTGGTTATCTCTGAGACGTGGCTTAAAAAATCTATCTCAAGCCATGATATTGCATTAGAAGGGTATAATGTGTTTCGAGCTGATCGTAAAAGTAAAGGGGGTGGAGTTGCAATATACATTAAATCGAATTATCATGCAACTGTTCTTAAATCAGTCTCTTTCCCTAAACAGTTTGAATTACTGGCCATCGACCTGAAATATGGAAAGGATTGTCATTTATGTATAGTAGGTTGTTATAGACCACCAGCAGCCATCAGTGATGCTCTCACCTCACTGTCAGCTGTCCTAAACGACATAGTCTCTAAAGATCTTGTATTATTGGGTGATTTGAATTGGAATTGGCTGACCTCAAATTCAGATCAGTTCAAAGCATATTGTGATTCTGTGAACTTCACTCAACTCATTGAGTCACCAACACGGCCGAATCATAAGAACCTAAGCAAGTCCACTTTAATAGATCTTATACTAACAAATAAACCCCATAAATACACCTATACAGGGGTCTTTCCTGACGATGTCAGTGATCATTGCACTATAGCGGTTATAAGAAATTGTAAAATTCCCAAAGTAAAATCTAGAATTATAACTAAAAGAAACTTTAAATTGTTTGATATTCAGGGGTTTCTACATGAGTTGTTTACATCTGACTGGGACAGACTGTTTTTAATACCTGATGTATCCATTGCATGGCAGTATTTTCACACTTTGTTCTTGAAGATTGTGAATAGACATGCACCTGTTAGGACTTTCAGAGTAAAAGGCCGCGATAATCCATGGTTTTCAAATGAATTATCTGAACTCCTTCATGAAAGAAATTTGGCTTGGGCCACTGCGAGGAATTCAGATACAGAAAGAGACTGGGTAGCATTTAGAGTATTGAGAAATAAATGCACAGCTCTTGTACGTAGATCTAAATCTGAATATTATTTAAAAGAAACCTCACAAAATCTGAATAATCCTATAAAATTTTGGAAAACCGTCAAATCACTGTCTCCCTCCGCATTATCTAATGATTTTCCTGACCAAATTCTAGCAAACGATATTCTCATTAATAATAATATGGCTATGGTAAATATTTTTAATAAGCATTTTATTTCTTCAAGTTCTATTTTTAAAGAAATTCCTGTGAGTGTAATACCAAATCCATCTCTTCTGAGAGAAGATAGTCCGATTTTTAATTTTCTCCAATTTCAAGAAGTGAGGTCTTAAAAGGTTTAAAAAATATAGACATCAAGAAGTCTGCAGGGCCTGATGAAATTGAGCCATATTTTTTTAAATTGGCTGCCGAGATCATTGCTGGCCCATTAGCCTATATTTTTAATTTATCATTAGAACAGAATATTGTTCCTGATGTTTGGAAATCTGCTCTGGTTGTACCCCTGCTTAAAGGCGGTGATCCAACCATTTTAAATAATTATAGACCGATTTCGAAGCTATCAGCTGTGGCTAAAATTTTAGAATCTATTGTCGCCGAACAGCTAAAGGAATTTTTAATTAACAATAGTATTCTATCTAGGTTTCAGTCCGGTTTAAAAAAAATCATAGTACAGTAACTGCTACTATGAAAGTCTTAAATGACATTACCTGCGCCCTAGATACTGGAAGATCATGTGCTGCAATGTTTATTGATTTGACTAAAGCTTTCGATACGGTCAATCATGGTATTCTTTTGTCGCGTTTACATTGTATCGGTCTTTCTGAAACTGCATTAGGTTGGATCAGGAACTATTTAAAGAATAGGTGTCAAAGAGTGCAAATTAAGGGATCTCTTTCTGATAAGCTCACCATTGAATCTGGTGTGCCACATGGGTCCATTTTGGGTCCCCTGTTGTTTACATTATATATTAACAATCTTGGTGATAATCTACCAGATGCAAGTATCCATTTATATGCCGACGATACCATTATCTATTGTTTTGCATCTTCTATTGATATTTGCATTTTAAAGTTGCAGAAAGCATTTGAATTAGTTCAGCGTAATCTATTTTCTTTAAAATTAGTCCTAAATGATAAGAAAACAAAATACATGGTCTTTTCTAGGAAGCATAAGACTGATTCTTCACCACCACCAATTTACACTTTGCAGGGTAACTCTATAGAACTGGTCTCCTCTTACAAATATCTAGGGTTTGTGTTGGAAGAGGACTTATCATTCAAGTTACATGTAAAAAAACTGCTGTCTAAGTTAAGGTTACAGCTGGGGTTTTATTTTCGGAATAGTGCATGTTTCTCACAGTCAGCCAAGAGAAAGTTGGTGGAATCTACCTTCTTACCTATCTTAGATTATGGAGATGTTTTTTACAGAAATACCACTAAAGCTCTCTTACAATCAGTAGATTCTGTTTATCACTCTGCTCTAAGATTTATAACCTGCACAAAATATCACACTCATCACTGTGCACTGTATGAAATGGTAGGTTGGCCTTCACTTCACATAAGAAGGTACAAACACTGGCTCATACTTGTATACAAGGCATTAGTCGGCCAGCTTCCTCAATATATGAATAGCTTAATAACTTTTAATAGTCAAGGGTATAATCTACGTTCGAGTAGATATATTCTTTTAAATGTTCCTTTAATGAAGACAGAGTTTGGAAAAACTGCTTTTATTTACAGTGCATCAGCTGCCTGGAATGAGATCCAAAGTTCATTGAAACTTGATGTACTTATTTCAATAAATGAGTTCAAGTTACATTTAAACAAATTATTCAAATCTGTCTGCACTTGCTCTTAACGGTTAATCTTGTTTTATTGTTGTATATGTGTGTGTTGTGTAATCTGTTTTATGTAGTTATGTATATTGTGTGCTGCTACCTTGGCCAGGGCTCACTTGTAAATGAGATATTTATCTCAATGTGATTATTTCCCTGGTTAAATAAAGGTTAAATAAAAAAATAAAAATAAAAACGTCATGTTTATCCACTAGACTAGAGACACCAGAGCCAGCGGCACACGTCAGAAGCACTAGCCGAGGAAAGGCTGTTCCAGTTGGGTTAATGAGCGCTGAACGCCCGCTGATCACCTGGATCTTACAACTCCGAAAGCGCCAGATACATTTTTCAAATAGGCGCTATCTTTATAAACAAACCACAGATTTGAGCTTTAAACAACTACATTCTCACCTGAAACACTCTTAAAATTACATTTCATGACACAATAACAGTAGTATTTTGATATTACGCGGGTTGTCTCCTCTGGTATTGACGCTTGCTGGTTGGTGCGAGATGCATTATGGGATACATGGCTGTATCAAGTCCGCACAAATCACCTCTTGATGCATCCTCGGTAAACGGGGCGGATCAAGAACACATCCGGGGATTTGAACTGTTCTTGGCTAGATGTGAACTTTGAATTGGGACAGTACTTGGGCAGCGACTGATGACGTTTCACAAGTCCACAAGAACACAAGTAAAAGCAAGAACACATATTGAGAAACGGCCTATGTCTACCGTGACAGACGCTTCAGGAACATGTGATAGGACCTTTAACCTTAGTGGGCAGTTTGTGTCCTTAAGTAGAAACTAACGTTTCAGGGAATATATGTGTTTTGAACTTTGGCCTTAGTAGCTGACAGTATTCTTAAAAGTAGAAACTAAATGCAGTGGGTACCTTATCTAAATGGGTCGAAGGTACAGCTGGTGGGGAGAAACCTTGAAACAGGGTATAAAGGCTGTCCATCTCACATCCGACGTAATTGCTAAGGCAGGGGATTTGACACCATCTATAGTGACACATTGTATTATGTAGCATCTGTAGAGTTAAAGTCTGTAAGTTTGGTCAGAAGTACTTGATGGTTGACTGTGTCAAACGCCTTCTTGAGATCTAAAAATATGGCTCCCATGGCTTCTTATCCAGTAAACACTTGATCTTTTCAATTAGAAGCAGTTTGCTGTCTCTGTGGAGTGGTTAGGCCGGACACCGAACTGAATACGATGCAGTGTGGTAAAATCTTAATACAGATGTTTAACCAGTTGGTTTGCTATCCACTTTTCAGCAACTTTAGACACTGTTGGCAGGATGCTGATTGGCCGGTAGTTGGCAGATTTAAAGACAGGTATAATAGTCCCTCTATCCCAGTGTTTCTCAACCTCTCCTGCAGGGACCCCATGACAGGCCATGTTTCTGTTTTAACCCTGAAATGGCACACCTGATTCAATTCATTAGAGTAGGAACAGTAGGATAGTCAATTAATCAATTAGTCAACTACTCATTAAGCCTTTAATTAATTGAATCAGGTGTGCCATTTCAGGGTTAAAACAGAAACATGGCCTGTCAGGGGGTCCCTGCAGGAGAGGTTGAGAAACACTGCTCTATCCAAAACGATGGATCTGCTTTGTGACTGATTGACAGATTAACCATAAGAGTGATGGGTTGAACCAATGCATCAGTATGGGTTTTTAAGAAGATGGAGCCAATACCATGCACATCCTTTGTTTTGGAGTTTTTGAGAGCAGGAATAATTTGTATTACCTCGGTCTCTGATATATTTTGTATCTGAAAGATGGGCTGATCTTCATTTATAGGGCGAGGTAGAATAGCAAACGGAGGGAGAGGTCTTGTTATGTCAGATACTGTTTATAAAATAGTCATTACACGTGTTTGCCACGATCGTAGGATCTTTAATGTGATCCGGTATGCCTTTATTGTGATTTTATAACTAACTAACTAACTAACTAACTAACTAACTAACTAACTAACTAACTAACTAACTAACTAACTAACTAACTAACCTATTTAAAGAACTTCTTTAAGACTTTCTGACCAGTGACACTTGTTTGAATGCTTGTTTTATTTAATTGTACATCAGTTCTATCTCGAGAGGAAGTCAGACTGTGAGGTTAATAACTACTAGGACAGGAAGAAGCTCTCCAACGACAAGTTACACACACAAGTTTGTTCAAAACTTCACATCACATTTCTGAAAAAAAAATCAAACCACAGCAGGTTTCAGTTTGACTGATGAATAGATATAGTGTCATACAAAACTGATAATGTGAGGTTTTCAACTTTTTTGTTTTCCCAAAACAAATTGATGATTGAGTTATTATAACAATTATACGTTCTGTTGTGATTATATTCAGAGTGATTCACTCAATATTCTTCTACTTGTGTGTTTAACACAGCAAGGCCATTTAAAAAACAGTGTTTAAATTATAAAGAATTAGAAATGTATGTTTTCTGCCATTAAGTTAAAGTCTTCAAACCGTTATAGCCGTAATAAGGGCCAGAATAAACCTTAACCATATTTTATCATACGCATCATGTGTTCAGAGTGTGTGTGTGTATGTGTGTGTGTGTGTGTGTATGTGTATGTGTGTGTTTGTGTGTGTATATATGTGTGTGTGTGTGTGTGTGTGTGTGTGTGTGTGTGTGTGTGTGTGTGTGTGTGTGTGTGTGTGTGTGTGTGTGTGTGTGGTGTGTGTGTGTGTGTGTGTGTGTGTTGTGTGCGTGACCTATAGGAGGGGGCGAAGTCTGTCAGGGGACAATTCAGATTCACACCTCGGATTAACAGTTCGAGTGTTTTTGCTACATAGTTCAGACAAAGAAAATGTTTCACGTGTTTGTTTTGTTCTGTTTGTGCTGTTGGCGTCTGAATGGTAAGTTATAAATCAGGCCTTGGTTTGTGATCTCTCTTTGGGTAGAAATCAGGGAATTTTGAAAAGTCAAGGAAATGTGTAGAAATTGTAATAATTAACATTTCACATTAAAAATCACAGAAAAGTAATGGAGATTTCTCCAGAATGTAAACTAAAACTATTGGAGGCTTTGTAATCCTCGGTTGCTTTCAATTGTCAGGTTTTTGTGTGGGTTTTAAAGGACTGTTGCACATTACATGAAAATGGAAATCCTCGACAGCCATAAAGATTCAGTTATTGGTTCACATATATCTGTTTGTTCTTTTACATCATCTTTCATTTCCGTATGCATGTGTGTCTGCTGCTGTTCTACAAATTACTGCTAATTTCAGGATTTATTAACAACATGAACCTTATTCTGTGATACATATGATTTTCTGTTTGTTCTCCAGGTGTGTTTGGTAATTCAGTGTCAGTGATGGAGGGAGATTCTGTTACTCTAAAATCTGGTGTTACTGAAATACCTGAAGAAGACTACATACTGTGGAAATATGGAGCTGAAAACTCTCTGATAGCTCAAATCAGTAAAGCTGATGGAATCTTCTCCACATATGATGATGTTCCTGATGGGAGATTCAGAGACAGGCTGAAGCTGGATTATCAAACTGGATCTCTGACCATCACAAACACCACAACTGAACATACTGGAGTTTATACAGTAGAGATAAGTGGAGTGAAACGATCATCAAAAACATCCAATATTTCTGTCTATGGTGAGTAGAGATCATTTGTCCTTTACATATTTCATTTTGTACATACTGTAAAGTTTTCAAATGTTGTAGTTTGAGATGACAGACGTTATAAACACTCACTCAACACAATTAACTGAAAATAAGTGCATCGGGGTGAAGAATCACACGACAAAGGGAGCTCAAGCAAAGTGCCCAAAGAGTGGATTTATTACAAAATGAAAAAAAAAACAATAATAAAATCACCTGGCGAAGTGTGTTGTCTCTTCCCTGTGGTACAGCGAGTCTGGCCTGCGCTTCTGGGAGGCTGATCGTCAACTGCTGATTTTTGGAGACAGATAGAGAACAGGCATTAGCGTTCTGTCTCGTGCAGAGATCTCTCTCCCTTTGACAAAGTCCATGTGGCTTATGTAGCTGTTTGCTTGATGGTTTCCAGGGCGATGCTGATAAACCCTCGGGGTGCTCGTCACATAAGATTGTTGATTAGATTTACCCATTTCTGTTTATTCTCTCATATTTTTCAGCTCGTCTGCCTGTTCCTGTCATCAGTAACTCTTCACAATGTTCATCATCATCATCATCATGTTCATTGGTGTGTTCATCAGTGTTGAGTGTGTGTGATGCGACTCTCTCCTGGTACGCAAGAATGAGTGTATTGTCCAGCATCAGTGTGTGTGATCTCAGCATCAGTCTCTCTCTACCTCTGGAGGTGGAATATCAGGATAAAAACACCTACAGCTGTGTGCTGAACAATCCCATCAGCAACCAGACCACACATCTGGACATCAACACACTCTGTCACACATGTGCAGGTACCACAGCACTGATGATATATGTGTGTATTTACTGACCTGATCTCTGTCTTCTGTTGTAGATCAGACTGATGCATTCACTTCTTTCTGTACAGCACCGGACACACACTCTTCTTCACTCTCTCCAGTGTCTCTGATAGTGTTGATCTCTGCTGGATCTCTGATGATTGTTTCTGCAGTCGTGATCTTCTGCATCTGCAAGAAATGTAGAAAAACTGATCAAGAAGGTAAATGTAATCTATAATTTTAAACAAGCATTATAACACATAATACTTTTAAATGTACAGTCTAAATATTGTAAACAAGCTCTAATTATAATTGAATCACAGTTATTCTCATACATTTTCTAGATAATGCCCTACTTCGTTTTTATGGAACAAAACCAAATTAATATAGTGTTATACATTTAATGTAATATAGTGTATACTAATGTTATTAAATTTGGCAATTATTATGCATTAAAATACATGTCCATGTCTGAATAATATCACTGAATGTCTCACTGGCACATTTCTCAATCTGTATTAAAAAAAAGAATTGCAAATCTGCTATTAATTCAATAATAAATCAACTTCACTGCGCTAAGTTTTAAAGAAACATATCTAGCTAAGAAAGTTGTGTTGTTGTAATGGATCTATTATTACTGTATAGTTACAGAAGAGATCACTTACGCTGAGCCAACATTCTACAAAAGAAAAGCACATAAATCGGTAAGATCATTTGTTCCTAATGTATGTTGTGTCTGTGTGTATCGTTTCAGTGGTGAGTCTGATTTAGATATATGCGCTGGTCAGCAGGGCTTGACATTAAAACATTTTGTTCACTGTGTCTATTGGTTTTCCCAAGTTAGCCACTCAGCATTTTCACTGGCCACAAGTTTGACATTGATAACATGGGGGAGAACTGCCATATAGATATTTGGCCGCAGGTTTATTAGGTGATGTCACTTTAAGACTTGACGCACAGATCCATTACATTGTTACACATGCGTTTTCTTTTCTTTTTTTTTTTTCTTACAATTGCGAGTTTATATCTTGAAATTCTGCAAAAAAAAGTCTCCTTTGCAAGACATCGTCTCAGAATTGTATGATAAAATGTCACATTTCCCTTTAATTTTTTTCCCACAGTGAACAAAAAACAAACAAACTGGCAATTCTTATAAAAAGTCTGAAAATGTGAGATAAGTGAAATAAAAAGTTACAAAGTTGACAGAAACAGGCTTCAATAGATAACCTTGTTTTATTAAAATGTTTTTTTAATATGTTTTTTAAATGTTATTTAATATTTTTTTATGATAAAATGTTTTATTATTATATGTTGTGTTGTTGCTTTCTTAATACAGAAAATTAAAGTGGAAGAGGATGGTGTGGTGTACGCTGCTGTCTCCATGAGATGATCAAACATAAACCTTTTCCTGAACACCGGATCCAGCTTTCTCTACGAACCTTCGGTCTCTGCAGAGGTTTGGGATTCAGGATCACCACATGTACCAACAGCATTCAGCACAAATTCCAGTGGTGTAAAGAACTTGAGTAAATGTAGTTACTGTCCTCAAGTATCTTTTTGGTTTCTTTGTAGCAATTTTTACTTTCTACTTGAGTACATCTTTGATGTGTAGACCTATACCTTTACTCAAATACATTTGTAGTAATGCAATTACACATGTGAGCCGTTTCTCAATATGCGTTCTTGTCTGTACTTGTGTTCTTGTGGACTTGTGAAACGTCATCAGTCATTGCCCAAGTACTGTCCCAATACACAAGTTTGCATTTTGGCAAGAACGGTTAAAAATTCCGGAAGTGTTCATGACACGGCCATTTTACCGAGGATGCATCGGAAATATCCCAGCATTCATTTCGGCAGGATAACAGCAAGTTGACAACAACAATTTTGAATGCTATTTCATCACATTTGATGCGAGAAATCAACTGTGTAGATTTCAAATATTGGCATTTTCATGAAAATTGATGGCGAGTCGTAAATGTTTGGCTTCTGCAGATGACGTCTGTGTGGGGGTATTGCACAATACCCGCAAGAACACATCGTCTCAAACTGTCTCTCAAACTGTCAGCAGCGTTCTGCGTGCTCGTCGCCTTGTAAGTTCATTCTTCCAAGAACACAAGTTCGTTCTTTGCATTCTTGGTTTTGAGAAACACCCTACATTTTGCATGGCACCTAACTTTTTCTGCAGCAGTTTATTTCTGTTATAAAGAAGTGATATCGCCATCTGTAGGGCATTGGAGGAACTATAACTTGTGCGTTTTGCCTTTATGTTTTTAGAGGCTGTTGTGTCGACCTTGATTTATTACAATATTGAGGTGTTCAGTTTTATTTTGATTTTAGAAAATTAACATGATCGCTCTCCTCACTAATCGACTGTTTCTTGTCTTTCACTGGCCTTTCTCTTGGTTGTTGAGTAGTTCATATTTGAGCCTACGTTCAGTATGAGTAATAAGTAGGCTACTGTTAAAATCAAGTAACTCGTAATGGAGCCCTTTTGTTGTAAGTTATCTGTACTTTTACTCAAGTATGGGTTTCAGGTACTCTTTACACTTCTGACGAATTCTGAAAGAAAGAAATGTCAGAAAATCCCAGCAGAGAAACAGACGGATGACTCTGAGGGGTTTGAAGTTGCGTTGAGAGATGGACGAATGAAACACTCTCCAAAAGACTTTGATGTGTAATTCACTGACTTAGCAAATTATCGAAATCTAGTGCACATTGCAGCATGCATCATGTTTGACTTTTAAAGCCTCAAAACTATTTAGTTTTTTATTAGAAAAAGTCTATACTGAACAACAAACACTTAGCTTTCTCATAATCAAAAACATATAAAAAAGCAGGACTATGTCAAATGAATGTAAAACTGCATTAGTTATGATAGAGTTATGATGTTTGATGGACAAACATATTTTGCATGAGCGTGTGTCTGGAGGTTTGTGGTTGTTCATGCACATATATCTTGATGTGACAGTATATGCGGTTGAAGAGTGTTTTTCCATTCCTACCCACATGATGTTTACAGTTAAACTGCTGCCATTCATTTAACAGTTAAACAGCTTTATTACAAAAACACTGAACTCATTCGTTCTGATGTCTGACAACAAAGGATTGCCTCAAGTCAAACTGTAAAATATGGAAATATCACACTGTTATGAGCTGCCCTGAGTCATTTGTTCATTTATTCCATTGTGTCTTGTGTGTATTGTCTCTGTGACTGTGCATGTTTGTGTTATGTGGGGGGTGTCTTGAGATATTTGTTGCTGTGCAGATTTAAGGCCGCTGAAACACTCCACTCACCTTGTGTTTGATTGTAGACGGTTTTGCTATTCCTTTGTGTCGTCGCTTTGTCTAGGCTAGACTAGATCGTACCAGAGAGATTGTGAGTGTGAGTGTGAGTGTGATTTTGGACCTGTGATTATTCTTGTTAACCCCTTAACTGTCACTTAACTGTTGAGAATGGACGTTAAAATGCAATATTCAAACTTAAATGGTTGTAATTCAAGAATGCTTTGGAATGTAGACCTAACTTTGGTCTTATTTTAAAGAAGTATTGCTGAAGTGAAAGAACTTCAAAAAAATGAAAGTTATGCAAGTTTAAACTTTATATTGTTTCTTCTTTATAAAATATGTATTTTACTAAATAAAAATACTATAAAATTACTATAAAATCAAAGCCATGTATCTAATCAAGTGTTCCAAATTTGAAGTTGATGTCACAAAAATGTAAGTTCCCATGAGATTTTGTTAAGGCGTAGTACAAAAAGAAGCCACTGGGTGACATACGTTCCATTAAATTTAATTGTATGCATATTGCCATAACAAATTAATACATTTCTGTTCAAATATCACTTCTGTCACAAAATATGGAACCGTGAGACTCAGACCTTTATGGCAATTTGTGTTTTGTCAAGATTAGAAAAGGTTTTGATCATAAATTATAAAACATGACGGCCCCCAAAAGGGGAGGAGCCTGATAAAATAATTTAGAGTACCGTTTCTATGGTAACGCAACTTGACCCACGCCTGATTGACTACAATTTAGGATTCTGATTTGGCATTTTGTTACGAACTTGTATATATCTTCTGTAAATATTCTTGTATTTTTGCCAAATTAAGGGGGGTAGGTAGTGATGTTATGTCTGACAGCGACGCTCCGAAGCTTGCTTCAAACTCGATGGGTCCTTGCAATGAACCACTGCTTGTGACGTCTGAAAATGACGTCTGAAGCAAACACACTGGTTCACTCCTGTAGTGACAGGAGGTGTAGTGATGCATTGGCCGTGAGACCCAAACAAAAATGTAATATATGGCCATATATGTACTTATATTTTAAATAGTATGACATATATCTATACATATATTTGACTTATCTGAGAACACAATATATGCCTATGACATATATCTATACATATTTTTGACTTATCTGAGAACACAATATATGCCTGCAACATATATGAACATTTATGTGTCCAAACATGTGAAGAAAATATTTGAGTTCATCCATATATGATACCATATATCTGCATATATTACAGTATAGTATTGGTTTCTCACATATATGGACAACATTAAGTATAAATATGTGACATACATATTTGTTTTACACATATTTAATAAATGTATGTAAACATACATGGATGCGATACTGATGCATTTTTAAAGCTGTGGCATATTGTTATGGTACTTTGTGGATTTTGTCAAAAATGACAAAGAAAAACTGCATTATTGTATTAAAAATACTATATTTGGTATATACAGACATAGCATCTCCAACTATATAGGCATTTAATTGCAAGGTATTCAAATACACTCTCAGAAAAAAAAATGAACACAGTACAAATAATGTTCCTCAAAGAACAGTTTTGTACCTTTTCAATAATAGTACATTTAATGGTACAAAAACATCTGACTGTCTGTTTGGTACCTTTTAGGAAATGAAGGTACTTTTCTTCTCACATCACAGTGATGGCCAAATTACTGTTTCATTCATGATTGGTTGATGTGTTGAGTATTTGGCATAGCAACAAGACGCTGATTGGCTGAAATCGCTTCAGCTACTGAATTTCCAAACTGACAACGGGAAGCAGACTAAGGCCTGGGACACACTGGCTGCGTGGCGTGAGCGTGGCGTTTCTGTTGCGTGTCAGCTGCGTGGCGGCTGCGTCGCGTTTTCTGTGTCTTTGCACATCAGAAGCGTGTCTGACGCGGCGCTGCTGACACGCATCACCCTTGTTCAACATATGGGAGGAGAGTTGTGCAAGCCATACTTCGTGCTAAGCATAAATATAAAGCCTACTGATAAAGACACTGTCAGCACAGCAGTTTTGACAGCAAAATAGACTACAGAATATTTCGTTCTGTATTGAGAGGTGCAATATTTGAAAAATTGATAATTAGGTCAATTTATTTGTTTGTTTTTTTAAATAAGGCCTATATTTATTTCTAAATTTGTCAAAATCTAATTTATTAATATGTATTCGTGTACAAAATAACATATAAACATCTTTTCCTACTCTATTTTGCCTGGAAACGCTTCCAGCACGCTTGCGTGAAAAATAGGCGTCGGTTCTATTTCTAGCATGCACGCGTTTTCCGCGCGGCTCATGCCGCGCCTGAGACGCGCATGTCACGCAGGCAGTGTGCAAGCTCTAACCTGTTAACATGGGAGCCGAAATAAAAACGGACACGCCACGCAGCTGAGACGCTTGCGCCACGCAGCCAGTGTGTCCCAGGCCTAACGTTACACGACTGCAGCGCGGTCGAGTTTATTTTAAATATCAAACTTATCAAACTTGTAGAATACGACATTTAAAGGTGAGTTCTGACCATTTATGTTTATATTTAGTTCACAAGTCGAAAATAAAAAGGTTTCAGTCACTTATTTAGCGAGTTAAATTAGCTTTGCACCAAATGATTTTTAGCCATTTGATATGTATAAAGTTAACGTTACACTTTTTTATATTTTTAATATAATTATTGACTAGTATAAGTCTTCGCGTGTACATTATGACGTTTTTTCTCCATTATCCACTATAAATGTTAACTTTGCTATTAGGCACAACAACATATGAACTGATTGGCGCTGCAGCCGTTATTTCATTTTCAAATAGACCGGAGAGCGGGAAGCCGATTAGCAGCACGAGCGCGGAGCACCACCACAACCATGGCTGCCCTCTTTATCGTCAGAAGAACTTTAGAGGCTGGACTCGAAATACAAGACAAAGATAAGAGGACACGCAAAGGTGGGTTTTATGTTTATGTTTAACCAATTAAAAAAAAAATGTATAAAACGTTACAGCTAACGTTACTCAACATGACAATAGCGAGTGTAAATAAGTTAGCTTAATGTAACGTTACGAATCCAGTCGGTGATATTAGCCGTCTGCAAATATATTTAAAATCAATTGAGTTTCTGTGTCGTCGTAAGTTAAACATTTAATACGTAATTGTTGTAAATGAATGCTCAACCAGAGGTGCCATGTTGGTGTATTTTACATTAGTCCACAATACTTTATGCCGTTGTTGAACAACGTGATTGAATGCCACCGAACAGTGCACAGATAGTTTATCACATTGTGTTTAAATGAATGCTTTTATCATATAACTTTGTTGAAACTCAGCAAATGTGTCTTTGATTTTTTTAGATCATGAAGATGCTGGGAAAAACTGCCTGGTCTCACTGATCATCACACGTCTGAGAGTCTGACTTCATCCTCAGCTGTGAGGCAAGTATCAGTACAATGGGTTATTTGTTAAGATTATTAATCTTAATCTTGTGACATTCTTTTTTCTGATGAGGTTGAATTTTTATTCCTAAGACAAAATGTTTGCCATAATGACAGTGATGTCAATCTTGATAAAGCACAGTAAAACTGCACTTCAAATGAAATCTGAAAGATTTCTGTCACTTAATTGAAAGTATATTCACAAAAAATGAAATGTAACATGCAAAATGGCAAAGCAATGTGTAAAATGGCAATGTATTTCTGTTTTTATATTTACATATTATACATGTGCAACATCTGGAGCAAAACAGTTATTCTAAATCAATAATATAATAAATTGGCATTACTACACTAGCTTTAACATAAAATTAAAACATACATTTGAACATTTTATAAGTTTAAAAATTATAATTAAAATGTATTCCAGAAATTAGATGTTTAACATGTTCAAGCAAATATTATAGCAAAATGATAATTTAAGTTATTTTTCCTAGTTGCATTTACACTCAAAGTTAAGGCACTTTATGCAATGATTGACAGGGCGGGGCTTTGATCGGCTCGGAATCCTTTTTTTAAATCCACATTGAATTTTGCTACGTTAATTGCGGGTATTTAATAAAAATGCAGTCGTAAGTGTCTTAACTGTGAGTGTGAATGCGGTTAAGAAAAATAGCATTTAAAATTATAATTTTGCTACAATTTTAGCTTGAACATGTTAAAGGGCAAAATTGTTCACCCCAAAATTTTAATTCTTTCATTAATTACTCAGCCTCATGTCGTTTCAAACCCGTAAGACTTTCGTTCATCTTTGGAACACAAATGAAGATCTTAATAATGAAATCTGAGAGCTTTCTGACCCCCCATAGACAGCTAAGCAACTACCACTTTGACGCTTTAAAAAGTTCATAAAGTGATCGTAAAACTAATCCATATGTATGGTTTAGTCAAAATTTTGTGAAGACATGATCACTTCCTTTATGATGAACAGGTTGAATTTAAGCTTTTATTCACATATAAGTATTCATCATTTCACACATCAGAAACGGTAAACGGAAGCTCAAGCATGTTCGCTTGACATGCGAGAACAAATGAGGTTCACTCTCGTGTGTTGCGCAGCACGTTTGAGAAAGAGGTTTGTTCTCGCGTGTCAAGCATGTTCGCTTGAGCTTCTGTTTATGTTCGCTAATCAATGTTTAAATGTGAAGAAAAGACTAAATTAAATCTGTTCATCATATAAAGCAATCATGTCTCTTCAGAAAATTTGAACTAAACTGCTCAATTCAAATGGATTGGTCTTACTATCTCTTTATGAACTTTTTGAAGCATCAAAGTTTTAGTTGCTTTGACTGTCAGTGGAGGGACAGAAAGCTCTCGATTTCATTAAAAAGATCTTCATTTGTGAAGATGAACAAAAGTCTTACAGGTTTGGAAAGACATGAGGGTGAATAATTAATGAAAGAGTTTTCATTTTTGGGTGAATTATCTCTAATCATTTTTGTAATACATTTTAATTTTAATTGTGCAACTTGTACAAATTTTAAATGTATATGTTTAAATTATATGTTAAACAAGTGTAAGAAATGGCTAATTTAATTTATAGTATTTAATTTGAATTGTCACCCAAACATTGCACATATGGTATGGAAAATGTCAATTTAAATAATAAATAAATTGCCATTTTATATATTACATAGCTTTTTTCCATATTACATTTCTGTATGCTACCATACTAAAAAGATCGTAAAATAATTTGAATCGAACTGTTTAGTCCAAATTTAGGGTCAGAGCAGTAGTTGCATAGCTGTCAATGGAAGGACAGAAAACTTTCCCATTTCATTAAAATATCTTCATTTGTGTTCCAAAGATAAACTAAAGTCTTACAGGTTTGAAACTACATGAAGGTGAATAATTAATGACAGAATTTCCATTTTTGGGTGAACTAACCCTTTATTTACTAAAAATATTGTCCATGGGACTTGTTTGTCTTATTTTTTTTAGTGAACATCTTGTCTTTCACCATACAGTAGCCCTAGCTCTACTTTGCACATTCAAGAGTGCATGATAAATCCTGTTCACAATGGCTGTTCTGAAATTATTCTAAAGTTAAAGCAATATTTTTGTGTAAACACAATTTCTCAAATGTGGGAACAAGCTTATATTATAGAAGTGCAAAGTATGGAGAGGAAAACTGTAAAATAGGGCTGCAGCTAACATTTTACTCTTCTGGGTATTTTAAATGAAGCTTTAAGTGAATCATTTAAAACTGCTTTTTTGTGGAAAATGTAAAAATGTAGAAAGTTTTTTTTTTTTTTGGTGAAACTGTAGTTTTCTTATCTGCATTTCAGTTCTCCAGAAATGGGTCGAATGCATGCTGTGGTTGCATGCCCCCCCCCCCCCCCCCCCCCCCCCCCCCCCCCCCCAAAGTCTCACGCAAAGCTGAACTCAAAAGTTGGCAGGTATGTATGAACATTGTTACATAAAAATGTGCATCAAAGACAGAATCTTTAAAAACCCTCTGCTACATTATACAACTACAACCAGTTACACAAGCACATCCTTTTCAACATACAAAAATATCAGTCCCACCAGTTAACAAGTTAGAGGTATGCTTCCCACAGCTATAAAGCTTTCACACATGATACTGCCCTGATAAAAAAAAAAAAAAAAAACTATAGACACCATTACAGAAATTATATTGGATTTAATGGTTTTCATGGGAATGTTATTGATTTTAATGTGGGTCTCTACTGATATGTGTTGGGTTCTATTGGTGGAGGCATTAAATCCTAATGGAATATGTCCCAAACACACAAAAAAAAAAAAAAAAAAAAAAAAAAACATTAGAATTTCTGTGACGGTTTCCAACTTTTTTTAAGCTGGCCTGATCTTCTGTCCTTGTCTAAAGAAGTAATTACACACACACATCATGCTTAATGTTTTATTATCAAGGTGAACCCATGAAATTCAGCAGTATCTGTAAAATTCAACTACATAAATGAGTTTCACAGCACTAACAGCACTAACACTGTTTCAGCTTTGATCGCCTCGGTAAACACGTCATAAACGGGGCGTTAGCATAAGCCTACTTGCATTTTATGGTTGTCAGCTTTGTTGTATTACATTTACTTCACCAGGAGATAGTGCTGCAATTTCTATCTGAATGAAGCTTCGAGTAATGAACCATTTTCAACACAAGAAAGCAATAATGCTTCGAAATGCTTCATTTGGCCATCACTAGGGGTAGGGGCTTTGATGCCATTTTATTTTGAATGTCTATTTTTCACTTCTTCTTTTTTTTTGGTTTAGGGAGGTAAGTTTAAATTGTGTTCTTTTTTTTCTTTTCTTTTTTTTAGGAATTGAAAAAAAAAAGATTTGATTTGGCCAAAGATGATTTTGGCCTTGTCCCTTGGCCCCTGCTAAACCCTTTTAAAAATAATACTTCATTTTTTGGCATCTCTGGTAGTGAGACCTTTTCTTGCTGTGACTCTGTAATGACTCTGTACGCAATTGGATAGTCCTTCAACTAATCAGACCAATGATCCGGGTGACGTACACTACCGTTCAAAAGTTTGGGGTCGGTAAGATTTTTAATGTTTGTAAAAGAAGTCTCTTCTGCTCACAAAAGCTGCATTTATTTGATTAAAAATACAAAACAAACCCAGTAATATTGTGAAATATTATTACAATGTAAAACAGCTGTTTTTATGTGAATATATTGTAAAGTGTAATTTATTCATGTGATCAAAGCTGAATTTTTAGCATCATTACTCCAGTGTCACATGATCCTTCAGAAATCATTCTAATATGATTATTTGATGCTCAAGAAACATTTATGATTATTATCAGTTGAAAACAATTGTGCTGCTTCATATTTTTGTGCAAACTGTGATTCATTATTTTTCAGGATTCTTTGAAAGTTCAAGAGAAAAGCATTTAATTAAAAAAGTAATATTTTGCATTATTATAAATGTCTTTACTGTCACTTTTGATCAATTTAATGCTTCCTTTCTGAAGAAAAGTATTCATTTCTTTAAAAAAAAAAAATTTGTATTGACCCCAAACTTTTGAACGGTAGTGTAAGTGTGTCATCTGAGCTGTAATGTCTCATGACTGATGACTCAATATTAAAACTCCCTCAGTAGACTGGAAAAAACACGATACACACGTGGAACAATAAAAGCTCTACTTCTGTATATGATGTTGATCAGATACTGTGACTCAACACTGTGTGGTTGGTTGTTTACTAGTCAAAAGAGTGATTGAGGGGGAACTTACACCTGTCGTATAAGGCTGAAACTCCTACATGTGCTGCAGATGTACAGTAGTAAACACCCTCAGAAATGACACTATTTGACCACTAGAGGTATGGCTCATTATTCATACAGAATAAATTATGCTTCAGGAATGTTATTTGCTTAGACAAAAGTTCACCATTACTACTGCTTATATTAGAATTATTCCAAATTTTCACCAATTCACCACAAAGACAAACAATAGTTTCAATAGTAACACCAATAGCAACAAAGTCATAGTATAGTTTTTACTTCAAATATAGTTATTGTACTCATTTAAAATCATTATATAATATGTGATGTTCAGACTGTAAGATTTTTCCTTAGATTGGGAACATTATCCCACAGTGTGCTTTTGTGACTGACTGGTAACTCATTTATAAATAGCAGTATGCATATTATCCTACACTGTAAAAAAAAAAAAAAAAGTTGAGAAAACTTAAAAGTTTAAGGCAACCAACTGCAGGAAATTTTTGAGTTCTCTCAACTTAGGGTCATTAATTGTACAAACTTTTTCATGTTGTTTTCATGTTAAATAGTTGAATAAACTTTAAAAACAGAATTTGTCAAACAAAATGTAAGTTGGATTTTTCACAGTGTATTTTTTTTTTAGCCATCTAGTGTCCTAAACAAGAGCACACCATAAGTGCCACCATCCAATAATAATAATATAATTAAAAAGAAATAAAAATAATTAAACACAGTTGATTTGACTCTATGCTTCTGATTACAAACTCAATAATTCCATGACAAATTCAGTCATTATACATTTTTTTTTTCAGAAAAAGGGGCTGCAAAGTATTAAAAGTATTTATATAAAAAATAAGAACTCAAAGAGTTCTGCATAAATACATACAGATTTTGAGCAGATGTATCATTATATCACAGCAACGCATTCATTGAAATGGAGACTTTCCCCTCAATTGGGAAGATAATACGGTACACAATGTTTTTTATGAGATTATATAATAATATATAATAATATATAACAGAGATAAACAGTGTAACATCAATTAAAAGTACAAGAAGTCTATTATAGAAATTTACTCAAAGTAGTATAAGTATTTTCAGCAAAAAGTATACTATCAGTATAGTAATAAAAATACCACAAGAATTTCTGACTGTCATCTGACAAGTCTGCTAGCTGCACACTAATCCTGTTACAGTTTGGGTTTTGTTTCTGTGTTATGTCATGTGATCCCTTGTTCAAGTCACGTGATTCTGCCATGTGTTCCCTTGTCTGTCATGTTGTCATTGGTTTATTGTTCACAGGTGTGTCCCTTGTCTTGTTAGTCTTGTTTATTTAAGCCCTCATGTTTGACCTGTGACCTTGTCTTGAATGTTTCCATGCCCCTGCAGTCTCCGGTAGTAATGTTTCCTGTTAATAGTGGTGGGCAGATTGAGGCTTCGTGAAACACTGAAACAAATGTGCCATATTGTGCCGAGGCTTTGAAACAACCCGACACTCATCTCCACGGTGACCCTAGTGGTCAGAACAATGGAAATGCAACAAAAACCAGGACCAAACATGCATAAAAGCTCTATTGCAAATGTTTTTTTGAAAGTAAAATCTTTCAATTGGAATTATCTAATCATCTAATAAGATTATCAAGTGTATATGGTATTTTTTTTATCAATTGTCAGGGTTTGTTTTGTTTGTTCTATAAATGTCTCAGCTAAACAGGCCAATAAGACTCTAACAACCATTATTCATTTTAATTATACTAATGTCTAATTAAAACGTCTACAAATGAATAAAACTGATCAGAGATCAGGTCAAACCAGAGGTGGGACCAAGTCATTGTTTTGCAAGTCACAAGTAAGTCTCAAGTCTTTGCATTCAAGTCCCAAGTCAAGTCCCGAGTCAAGACAGGCAAGTCTAAGTCAAGTCGCAAGTCCTCGAGTTTAAGCTTCAAGTCTTAAACAAGTCATTAGTGCTTTTTGCACAAATTAGTGTCTCAGTGTTAATTACTATAGACAATGAAATGTATATAATATATGACGAAGGCTTGTAAAATATGTTCATGACTTAGCAGTTTAATTTCATATTTATTGCGATAAAATTTTCTCTAAGGGCACCCATCTATCTCAGTTAATTTTAGGGATTGTTCTTACGTGTGCCAAAATAAGGAAAAAGCAATGAAAAAATATTAATTTGGCCTATTGGTTACCCAGTAACAAAGGCAAAATCATTTAATAGAAATAACTGCTACACATTTTGTATGTGTGTGAGAGAGAGAATGGGGCAATGCAGATTTGAAAATAAAAGTAACTGTTAATTGGTAAAATTAATCGTGATTTGCTACACATTAATTTTAAAATATTGAGTCCCTGGATAAATTATTTTGTTAACGGAACAGTAATTGTAGAACATTCCTATTTCCATGGCGACGAATCAATTTTCACGTGACACTTTTTGGGGCTACGTGCCTGTCATTTACAAAACGTAAATCCATCCATTTCTCCCAAAAGACATGAAAGTGAGTGGCTGCCTGGCTGCTGAACAGGGAGAAGACTTTATAGTTATCTAGGATAAAATGTGTGTTTGTTGTGGGAAAAAAAACACATTTATTTATTTCCGCGTTTTTTTTTTTCTCAAATTATAAATGGTTTGCTAGTACTTGTGTATTTAAAGAAAAAAAAAACTTATTTGGTTGAAACTGTCTGAACGTGTGATAAATGACAAATGAGAAGTGCTGCTGAACGCACTCTATCACGCGCTCTCTGGCTCAGTGCCAAACGTGCGAAAGCAGCGCTAATCAGCTGTGCCTGTGATCATGCGTCAATGATACAGAGCTATACTACAGTGATTATTACAACTCTGATCTGTGGTTTTAGAAGGTAGGTCAAGTCTTTCCAAGTCACAGGGCTCAAGTCCGAGTCAAGTCGCGAGTCATTGTTGTCAAAGTCTAAGTCGAGTCGCAAGTCATCTTTGATTATGTCAAGTCGAGTCGCAAGTCATCAAATTTGGGACTCGAGTCCGAGTCAAGTCCAAGTCATGCGACTCGAGTCCACAACCCTGGGTCAAACCCACAGACACTTGTTCATTGGTTCTCAGTGACTCCTCATGATTCATGGGTTGACAGAGATAATCGTTTGGAAACAGTTATGACGTAATGAAGACTCGTTCACTGAAATCATATGACTCTGGCATCGAAGTTCCATGAAGCAAGGTTTTGAATTGCCATCACTCCCTGTTATGTTGTTTATGTTCTTGTTTTTGAGTTCCATACCTTATTATTCCTTTGTTTTATGTTTGATCACGTTTTGGAATAAATTGCGTTTGGGTCCTCAACTTGCCTCCAGTGGAATCAATCATCACAGATCCTCTTGGATTCTATCTGATCATGTGACCTATTTTTTCCTGGAAGAAAACAATGAATTACAGAATGTAAAAAGAGCGAAATTAACATTATAATTTAAATGACATCTTTGATTGAACAAGTTCTATTTGAATGTTGTTTTTTTCCATATAGAGATGCTCAGTGAAAGCAGAGAAATCTACTTGGTTACTCACGTAGCCTCAGTTCCCTGAGTTAGGGAACGAAGAATTGCGTAGCTATACGCAGTGGGAAAACTCCTTTTCCTCTATTTACTGAACCTCTATGTTAAAACGCATTTGCAGCTGCACAGCTATCCAATGGCACGGGCGCCACTGACGTGCGACCATTGAGATCACTCTACTTTATTACACGTCAGAGCCTGTCATAGTTCAAGTTCAAGGCTATTGTATTCTTTTTTTATGTACATAAATGGACCATGGTGAATTTATTTACAGTACTCGGGTTTTCCAATCCGTTCCCAAGGGTTTGTAAACTAACGGATTTGTGGCCTCTCCCCCAGTCTGTGCCAACCTGGCCTCCTGTTTATGCGGGATGCATTTAATTATGTTTAACTTAATATTTCTTGAATTTTCAAAAAAAACGACATTTAGGCCACTTGTCTTTAAAGTCAAATTTTATAGGAGAAAAAAGATCAGTATAATAGAATAAGCCTATAAGCAAAAAAAGACTTCACATTTAAAAAAGAAATATAACACAAACACAAGATTAGGTTATATAAAAATAAAACATTCATAAATTATTTTATGATTAACATATTAGCCTACTGTCTTCAGTGAACTCAACGCAAATGATAATAATATTATTAGCCTGCATTTAGGCTACACATTTAGAATGCGCTTTTTTCCAAAAAAGGAACAAAGAAATTCGTCAAATGTAAGTCATAATACAGGGCTAAGATTATCACAAATAAACACAAGATTTTGACGCAAGTGTGTGTGGAGCGCGCACTGCATGGCACGGAGGCGCGACCGCGAACACTTGCATTATAAACAGTGGAAACAACTTGAAAAATACTCTAGTTGCGAATGATGTATTATTCTTTTCGGTATGTCCAGAAATTATACTTTTATTTGTCCAACTCGCATAACAAGAAAACGTTGTCCTTTTGTAAAAGAAAATAAAGCAATCAATCACGCTTTCATGATCTCCGTGAACTCGAGCGCGTCTCAAAAATGAACTTAAACAAAATATACCTACCCCTAAAGCTTGAAATGTTCACTTAAACGAACAATTAAAATGCCACGTAATTTATTCTGACACATTTATTATCATAAATCATGGTTCCAGAGACATGGCTCTTCTCATTCAGCACTGCGGAAAAAATATAATTTAGGCTACAGGTTCTAATCTGGCCTGTCTAATCGACATTTTTTCCATAGTAATTTGTGAATATTTTAAATGTTTAATAAAGGGGCAAAAAGTCATAATTTTTTTTTGTGAAGCATTTGTTTAGCCTACAGTTCAAATGTTGGTGTTCAACTTTGCCTTTTAAAAATACAACAATCGTTCATTTTTAGTTTTTCAATTAGGTGTTAAAAAAAGAAAAACGAATGGACGCAATCATCCATGCTCTTGGGCTGCCGTTGGCTGCGGCGCTTCTTCTTCCTCGGCTGAAGAAGGGCCGAGGGAGGAGGCGCGGGCGAAGCGGTGTCTTCTTTCCTGGCGAGAGCTAGCCGAGTTCGCAGAGAGGAGATGGGCATGCTCTCACAGGCCGCACATCCGCCGGAGGAGAAGGCCTTCTCCGCGTGGTCGAGTCCCAGGCATGAAATGTATTGCGCGTGGGGATCGGCCTCGTGCAGCTTGCATGCGCACGTGGCGCAGTTCGAAACACGAGGCATTTGAAACAACGCCTCGAGTCCGAGTCCGGTGTATGTTCAGATAAACATATGTTCAGAGTCCGGATGTATGTTCAGAAAATCCCCTCATAATCAACAAAGTCTAGACGCGATATAAATGATTCAGAGATTCACTGTGCACTTTGCAGTGCGGACAACTTCAGTGTTTATGACGAGAGTTTTAGTGAGAGTGCAGAACGCGTTAAGTGATGGCTTAAAGGGAGGACTATTGAAAATCTAAATATAGTTTTGTTGTTCGTGCTTCTAGAGGACCAGTGGTTACGTTCACACAGTAAATTATAAAGAGTGATAAATGCATTTAAATGTGGGAGTGAATCCGCAAAATGTTAGTCATGTGAGTCATGAAATTGCGATGATTGACATAGTAACCATAGCAACATTTTGGCGTCTAATAGTTTTATGATTTTTGTTACGATTACACTTTAGTTTACATGATACACCTTTCGGAATCTCCAAAATGTAATTTTTATAAGAAAGGATCATAAAAACATTGTTTCTATTTAGTACTGCACTGAAAAAGCTTTTTCACATAACAGATGTTTAATAGCCTAGTCCACAAGCAACATGACATCATGACTTTTGCGTAAACATACACGCCACTTTCAAGTCAAGTGGCGTGTTATTTATACGCATTTTGAGCTATCCACGTGTATGCGTGTATATCTACGCCGTTATGTCCAAGTGATTCCGCGTGTATCTACACGGCGTTACAAATCCGACCGAAATAAAGCCAAATTTTGATATACATCTGGGGAGCGATATTTTTCTTACTAGGATGGTAGGGAAAGACTCATAAATGGTATTAACCAGTGACGGGTAGGTTTAGGGACAGGGTTGGGGTAGGTCATATATTTATATATATACAGTAATGTAACGTTAAGTCAACGGCGTTCATAAACATGCTGAAAAGCGATTATGCGTGTTGATAGCACGCCAAAAATAGAAATACGAATTGGCGTGTCATACATACGCAGTTTCATGAGATCAGTCTGTCCACAAGACAAAATACAAACACAAAATACAAGATAAATTACTTGATTTTTGTATTGTGTGTCATTACCTGAATGATCCATAACTGTTTTTTTTTTTTTTTTATGGTTGTTCATGAGGAAAAATCCTCCAGCTCCTGCACATTCTTTGCTTTTCCAGCATCTTCTTCATATTTGACTCCTTAATAGCAGTGGCTATGATTGTGAGATCCATCTTTTTGCACTGGTGACAATGAGGGACTCACACACAACTATTACAAACCCTGCAAACATTTAGTGATGCTCAAGAAGGAAGCATCTGTTTAGAGCAAGGGGGTGTAAACTTTTGAACGATGTAAATTGGTGTAAATTGTTCTTACTTTGTTTAAAAATTTGTTAACTAATTTTCAGATGCTAAAAAAGATATTAGCATGTAAAAAAATATTAGAAAAATTTAAACATCTCCATCATCATGCTAAAAATTTTACTCCCTGGCTCTTAATGCATCGTGTTGCATTCTTGAGCATTACCTCGCAGATTCTGAAAGATGTACAATAGGTAAACGTATCACTGATTTTCATTCATGTTTAATTCGTGCTATAACTAGAAGAGATTATCAGTTCATGTGCTGCTTGAACTGAGGCCTACACATTAAAGCACCACAAAACAGTATTAGAGAGAGTATATGGGGCGGCATCCATCAAACTGACAGATTTATTGCCCCATGATTAGCCACGCCCCCTTTTCCCCACGCGTAGCCCCGCCCCTTTTCCCCATGCTTAGTCCCGCCCCCTTTTCCCACGCTTAGCAGCGCCTCCCTCCCACCCACTTCTGGAGAGGTCATGTGACCGTGGGAAAATTATCCCATGGACCGGATTTGATGATGTACTTTTTCACAATTACATAGTGCTTAAAGATGTATAAAAGATTGTATAAAGTTTAAAATACATATGTCTTTAGCGTTCATACACTTGTAAAATGTTAAAACATTAATGAAAAAAAGTTTAAATTATGTTTTCTTAACGTTATCGAAATTTTCTAGCATTAAAACATCTAAAACCGCTTGTATTAAAAATGTTATATCAAGCAATAGATTTATTTTCTAACATATATTTGAACAAAAGTAGTAGTTTCACAATGACAGTGCTTAAAGGTGTATAAAAGGCTGTATAAAGTTTAAAATACACATATCTTTAGTGTTATTACATATTTTTTTAATTAAAACATATTAAACTATGTAGATATTAAAACTACGTTGTGTTAAAAATCATGATCAAAACAATGTATAAAAAGGGTCTTTTAGCGGTCTCCATACACTTTGTAAAATGTTAAAAACGTTTAGACATAAAAAATAAATAATTAATACATTTAAAAATATAATTCAATAATTAAATAAATAAAAGTTTTAAATTGTGTTTTCTTAAAGTTATCAAAATGTTTTAGCATTAAAAGAACATCTAAAACAACATGTATTAAATGATATCATACAAATAGAACTAATTACTATATTTGAAGATGTACTTTTTTCACAATTACCTAGTGTTTAAAAGTATTAAAACAATTTATATCATTAAAATATATATGTCTTTAGTGTTCATACATTTGTAAAATGTTAAAATGCATTTTCTAAAATTAAAACATCTAAAATGTTAAAACGTTAAAAGATCAACATCCAGTTATTTACAGAAAAGTAAAACGAGTTAAACGTTTTTTCTTCATTACAAAAAAAACATTTAACCTTCATTATTTTTGTAAACTGTGTTACATTTTACATAAAACACATCATACGATATTAAAACTACATCATGTTAAAAATCACAATATCAAAAACACATGCATATTAAAAAACTGACTTACGTTTTTACATCCTGTTTTGTTATCCTGTTTAAAGATTTAATCCATCACCAAAGATTTAATCCGTCACCAATGATTATAATCCATCACTATAAAGGTATTTCCAACTCCAGAGGTTTAGAGATTTTATTTCCAAAAGTTACAAAAGTCCTTGTGAGGAGCACCGCGAAACACGTCCGCTCTCTTACATCCCAAAAGTTAGACTGACATCTCTGAGGTCTACAAAACAGCCTGACATAGACTCCACCCCTAGACCCTCCCACGACAGGTGATGAAGAGGTGTGGGAAAAGACGACAGTTCCCACGCATTACACAGGACAGTAGGAGGGGCGTTCTTGTAGCTCCCCCCACATTCTACAACCATTAAAACCCTCCCACACAACCATTCTGTCTCAAAACACTCAACATGTCTCAAGAGGATATTATCCCACCATTCTCCCCTTCCGGATCTGCTGATGGATATACTACAAAAGGATTATCAAATCCATCGGAAAGAAGTGTCGAATGGCTAAATAAATTTTGTATGGAACTTGGATTTCACAATCTTGCCTTCCTCACGAGCTACGGGGTTGGTGGGTGTGTTGCTGCTGCTGCTACTGTTGCTGCTGAGACCCCTGACGCCACGTCCAGTGACGAGCTGGACGGGTGCCTTGGTGATACTGGCCACAGGATTATTAAAGCCGTCGTTGCTGTCATATTGGAATATCTGATTGATAAGCAAATGAAAAAGGATTGTGTTGGATGTACCGTAGACCATCCCTCCCAAACAAGACATTCGTGCCTGTTTGAGCCTACACCGTATTATTTTTACGGATGTTTTGACGAGATCAGTCTGAAAGTCCTCAAACCTGAGCTGAAAACCATCTTAGCTCAGGCTTTGAACCTGTGTGGAGTCACACCGCATCTGCAAACAATCCAGGGATCTATCGAGACGATTTTGTTTGAGCTCAAAGATGAGATGTACATAGTGGAACAGCTGGGTTGTATCAGACAGAAACTTGTGGATGAAAGTTGTGAACAGATCGTATACAACGCAGTTGACAACTGGAAACTCATTGATGTTGAAAACCCTGAACCTGTCCTTGTGTGAAAATGTGGAACCGCTGCACCTCCTGGATTGCCAAACATTTCTTTAAATCATGTGTAAAACGTGAAATATCAAACTTGCTGTACAAGATTATCGATGATAATCATGCACCAGATGAAACCGTGACTATGGCTGATAAACGTCTGACAAAATTATCGAATCAGATGAACACTGTAAGGGGGATATCAAATGATTGGAATAATATGATAAACATGTCCCTCAAACACACACCTTGTACGACTATCAACAACATTCTTGAACTGATGCCTGAATGCAAGGAATCTCTTAGAATAGGAAATATATTATGTCTTTGTACGTATGTAACTGATGTTTGTAAATTGTCAAGGAATGAATATCCCGATGTCTGTAAAATGATTGATATTTTAGTTGAATACATGCTGGAGAAAAATTTTGAAATGTGTGTAAAATTTATTTTGATGTTTGGATGAACCATATAGATATCTGAAATAAAAATCTGTGTGACATCAAGACAACTGATCATTATTTTATGAAGAGTGACAGAGGTAGTAACATGTCAGAGCTAATGAAAAAATTTTACTATAATCCCTCAAGCCCCGGAGCTTTTGGCGGTAAGGACAGATTAAAA
Source organism: Chrosomus eos (assembly GCA_036326025.1). NCBI lineage: Eukaryota > Metazoa > Chordata > Actinopteri > Cypriniformes > Leuciscidae > Chrosomus > Chrosomus eos. The sequence continues at coordinate 251,569 of JAZAVI010000083.1, forward strand.
CAGACTGTGTTACAGGAATACGGTGTAAAATTAAATGATAAGGATATTAACGAATGGTTGTCCAAACAGGATGTATATACGTTACACAAGACTGCGCCAATAAATTATAAACGGAACCGTGTAGTTGTATACGGTAAGGATCACCAATTCCAGGCTGACTTGGTCGATATGACCGCATACTCAAAAGAGAATGATAATATTAATTTTATTCTTACAGTTATTGATTTATTCAGCAAGTACTCATGGACACGTGCATTGAAAAATAAGACGGGTCCGGAAGTGACTAAAGCTTTCGAATCTATCCTGAAAGAAGGACGCGTTCCGCTAAAGTTACAAACAGATAAGGGGACAGAGTTTTTCAATAAACATTTTCAACTGCTGATGAAAAAATATGGTATACATCATTTTGCCACAGCAACCGATTTAAAGGCATGTGTAGTCGAGAGGTTTAATAGAACTCTAAAAGGACGAATGTGGAAGTTTTTAACGGCTGTAAACTCCAAACGCTACTGTGATATACTGCAAGACCTGACAGAGGGTTATAATTGTAGTTATCACAAATCCATTAAAATGCGCCCACTGGATGTTCATAAAGAAAATGAGGCGGTAGTGTTTAATAATTTATACGGAAAAATACGTAAAGAGACACCCGTCTTTAAATATTCTGTAGGGGATGTTGTGAGAGTCTCTAAAGTCCAAGGGATATTTACTAAGGGGTATGAGCAGAATTATACAGAGGAATACTTCACCACAACCGCATGCATTCCACGTATCCCACCCGTATACCGGTTACAAGACTACGATGGTGAAATTATCGATGGGTGTTTTTATGAGGAAGAACTACAAAAAATGATTGTTAGTGATGATAAAACATTTAAGATTGAGAAGATTCTGCATAAACAAAAACGTGGAAAAGTCACATACGTTCTAGTCAAATGGTGGGGTTGGCCGTCCAAATTTAACAGTTGGATAGCTGAAAAACAGGAGTTGGATCTGCAGGGTCCGTTAAAGCCGTAGAGACTTCATGATAGATGTCATTAAATAATAACCATGGCTGAGGAAGGATTCTACGTTACGCTTCCATGCAACGCATCGATGAACATCTACCCTGATAACAATATATCTAATTACAGAACTAGACTGGCTAGAAGTATAAATTTAAAAGGTCTGTGGGAGGTGGCATTGGTCGAATTTGAATATCCATTGACATGGTATACATTTAATGAAGATGACGCTGTTTTTATTATTGTTTGTGAACAACGTCTACTACAGAATAACTACGAACTGCTTGATGTAAGGGGCGACACGTTTCAGAATGCTCTAAAATTATCAACGAGTCGGAATACGTTAAAATGTGGGTATTACGAGGATGTCCCCATTCTGCTCAGGGATATAAATGCCTCTCTCCCCCAGAGGGTACGTCTCGTCTACGACCGTATAAAGAATAAGGTATTTCTGAAAGCACCTCACGGGACTTCGCTGACATTTTACGGCAAACTAGCGATCATCCTAGGTTTAAAACCAGGGATTTCTATAGAAACTGTAAACAGTTCGGATGAACATCAAGACACTCACATCACATATGCTCCATACCAGGCTGATATAAGAGCCGGATTCTACACACTATATGTATACACGGCCATAATCGACTATCAATCAGTTGGTGATGCCTATGTACCTTTATTAGCAACTGTATATATAGATGGTGAGACTAACCAAACAGTCAGTGTCAGATACGACAAAGCTCATTACGTACGGGTTAATAAGAGCAGCATCACAGAAATCTCTGTTGATGTAAAAGACGATTTAAACCAGGACGTGCGTTTCACCTACGGAAAGGTTGTTACCAAACTACATTTTAGACCTGTGAAACATCAACTGTTTTAAAATGTCTTATCTCACTCCGTACAAAGCGGATCCCGAACGCTACATATCATACTACCGGGCTCAGGCCGGTAATGGGCTTCCGGGCTACGCAGGGGGTGGTGTTATGTACGGGTCCGGTTTTGCTTCAGGGATTGGTGGACTTTTTAAAGGCCTTTTTCGAATGGCTCTGCCTTTTTTCAGAAGGGGGATCAATATAGCAAAACCGCATCTAAAGTCAGCAGCTAAAAACATAATGAGTGATGTTGTCACCAGCGCTCTAACAAAGTCTTATAATAATAATGATGAAAATGGACAGGAAGGCCATGGCATGATGGTGATGTCACGTAAACCTCCAGGTACCCGTATGAGAAGAGGGCGTGTCCTTGCTGTAAAGAAGACTAGACGCACTAGCAAAACACGCTCAGTTACAAAAAGCAAGCGAAGAACTAGCACGAAACGTGTGAAAAGATCTACAAATTTAAAAAGACGGGGTATCACTATTTTCTAAAACATGTCTCTGTTACACTGTATGTCTGACGAGTGCATTAAATCAGAGCTGGATCTGTTTACGCTCCCTTTGACACAAACAGCTATTGAAAAAAATACGTATGTGGAGATAAGCCCAGTGTCAGCTTTAACAGATTCGTCTCCCATCGAATTCTTTATAGCGGGGGCTGGTGAAGATTACACAGATCTGAATAACACTCTGCTATATACACGCATCAAAATAACTCTTCCGGATGGAACAGATATTCCTGATGGAGCTCCGACAGGGCTAATTAATTATCCCGGATCGACGATATTCTCTCAGGTCGACGTCTCTTTAGGCGACCGTCTAGTGTCTCAAAGTTCCAATACATACCCCTACAGATGTATCATCGAAGCCCTCATTAATTACGGAAAAGACACTCTCGAGAGTAACTTTTCAGCAGGTTTATTCTACAAAGATTCTTCAGCCCACATAGATGCTACGGATCCTGGAGGGGCAAACGTCGGGTTAACAAAGAGAGCAGCGTTCACAAACGCCAGTAGTGTTGTAGAGCTACTTGCTCCAATTCACAGCGACATCTTCTTTCAATCGAAGTTATTATTGAACGGAGTGGATATACGGATTCGTTTAACTCGCGCAAAAGATGCGTTCTGTCTGATGCGTAATGATGCCATCGATTATAAGCTTAATATACTTTCGGCTTCGCTTTTTGTGAAAAGGGTCACCGTATCCCCTGCAGTGCGTTTGGGACATGCACAAGCTCTTCTCTCGACCACTGTTAAATTCCCTGATAGATAGAGTCTGTGTGAAAAATTTCTCAGTACCAGCAGGGGCACGGGTATCTAACCATGAAAATCTCTTCCTTGGGACACTACCGAAATCTATCATTTTGGCCATGACGGAAAACACTGCCTTTTCTGGTGCTTATGACAAAAATCCTTTTGCCTTTAAGCACTTTGACCTTGAACACCTGACCCTGACCTGTGACGGTCATCAGATCCCGTCACGCCCTTTTCAACCGGAATATAATAACGGATCTGCCGTGAGAGAGTTTTATCAGCTAGTGACAGCCACCGGCAGACATCTAAAGAATCAGTCTATGGTTATAGATCGTGAAGATTTCCTGCAAGGATACACTCTCTATGCATTTAACCTGACACCCGACGAGGAGTGTGGTCAACACGTTTCGCTGATTAGATCAGGAAATATTAGATTAGAAGTACGTTTCAGAGTACCCCTCGCACACCCGGTTAATATTTTAATATATTCAGTCTTTGACTCAATTATAGAGATATCAAATCGGAGACAGGTGTTCGCAGAGCACTACTGAAATGAACACAGTGCAACTGACGGGGTTAATGGATAAAATTTCCTGTAACACAAATTTTTTAGGCGTACTACCGAGCGATTACCTACCCAAAGAGCCTTTAAAGGATATACCATGCATGCTAATTTCGAATACACAAGCTTCAGACGAACCAGGGGAACACTGGATCGCAGTATACATACGTCGAGATGGCGTCAGCTGTTTTTTTGACAGCTTTGGTAACGCACCAGATGCACATCGTTTTCCTGCATCTTTTCATAACTTTCTAAAAAACAATTCTACAGTCGTTCAGTACTCAGGCAAACAAGTTCAAGATTATGCTTCTGATACCTGTGGACAACATTGCGTGTTTTTTCTGTATTATATATCAAGAGGTTATGAATATGAGAATGTTATAAAATGTATCATAATGATTTGTTAAAAAACGACATCATGGTCTCTCTCTTTGTGAAAAAATTGAAGCCTAGTCTCTGTAACGGTAAAACATTTAAATGCATTCAGTGTGTACAGTCTGGTAAAACATTTCAGATGTATTAATGTAAGGTATGATGTATTGTTTATGTGTGTGATGAATAAACAAACTTGTAAAACAGATTAAACGTTTTCTTTTCTTTATTGACATCAGACATTAGTATACAACTTAAAAATACAGTTACATAATTATGATATACACAAATTTACACTCAATAATATTTGTAAAACAGATAAACATTCCCAATTATGCCGATACAAATAATTGTTAAAAATGTAACCATTGTTTAGTGTCTAATGCAGGCGATTTAAATACATCTGTATCAGGAGTGTCTGAAGGGTTGTATGGTGACGTGTTACGACGTCTTCGTTTTTTCAAAGACTTTGTCGGTACATCTCCAAAACTATCTAAGTCTGTTTTTCTTTTAAGTGAATCAATCATGCGTTTAACATGATGGTTGCTTATAGTCGAGTAAGGTATGTTTAAAGTGGAAAAGGCATCCAGAAATTCACTCCACTTTAAGTACTTCAGTACCTAAAGTCAGCTACCAACAGGTTTAAAGTTAAAACAATTTAAACAGCAGCATTCTACATTGTAAATACCAGTACAGTTTTTGTTTTTTAAATCAAGTAGAATTTCTATAACTGTGTGTTAAACTGATTATCACTCTTGTGTGTGTTAAACACAATCTACCTAATAGAGACAGCTTCATTATAAAGATAAACAACAAATCCCCAAAATATATGATCATAATCTATGACAAAAATGCTATTATAAACTAGATTAGTGGATAATACACATTGCTCTTTTTATTGTTGTAAAATACATTCATGAAAAACAAGATAACAAAAATGAAAAAGATAATTATTTTAGATATAGCTAAATCTGCTATAAAATTGAGACATGTTTTAAGTGTATTGCACAGCTATTTAATGAGGCAGCAACATTAATAATTAATAACGTTAATAAGCTTTAATTGCGACACTGCATTATGATATGAAAGGCTCCAATACAGTGCACAAAGCGCTTATGTGCATCCCGAGCGGAGAATGATGCGCTTGAAGCCACGTGGAGTTACAGCACGCAGCGCGTCGAGTCCGCTTTGAAAAGTTCAAAGCACAACGGAGATACATATTGATGGACAGTGTATTATACAGTATCTATCTATGCAATCGTTTATTGAGCCTTTTTTTTAACAGTTTTAAATTTCAGTTACTGTGCGCGTGAAGAACAATTATAGTGCTCTCTGACTCTAGTGTTGTGATCAAACCGACAGCGTCCGACACCCGGTAGAGAGTAACACGATTGAGTTACAGGCAGCAATACGTCCAGCAAGATAAAGTTGTTCTATGCGAAAACATAGACCTTTATCTTACAAATCAAGTATAATAGTATTAACATTGAATCATCTTGAAGATAGTTTCATCATTGACTGTAACCGAACGCGACGCGTTGTTTGAATGCTGAATGGAGAATGACTGACAGCCGCGAGAGGGAAAAGTTTACGTGATCTTGAATTTAATGACTTAAATATTAATTTCTCTCTTACATAATGGCTTCAGAACACTTATAATAGAGTGCACGAAAACGTTATGGTACTTTAGAATGTTTTTGTGCCTTTTGTGGGGCTTAACAATAACACATAATAGTATACCCACAATATCGGATTTGGATCGGCCTCGTCTGATCGATGTCTGATCGATACCCGATCCCGCAAAAATGGCAGTATCGGAGCCGATACCGATCCTGAGTATCGGATCGGGACATCCCTATCAAGCATATGAGATCCCGCAATGATTTTCCCTTTATAAACAAATTCTCCGGTGTCTGTCCATGAAGACAGCTGCTTGGCCTTAGACATTTTATCCAAAATGTATTTTACATTTTTCAAGCTTCTCCGAGACACGTTGTTTAGCACCTCTGATACGATTACATCTTCAGAGTCGGTGTCAGTCCTATCAGCTGCACTATGAGAGGTGACAGGTGTCTCTTCATTTTCACCCTCCTGACTAGGCACTGTAAGCGTTAAAGTGTTGCTCTCCACATCGTTATGCTTTGACACAGACAGAAATCTCTGTAACATGTGGGTGTATAGTTTTGCTTTTTCATGGGTGTCCAGGTCATGTCTCTGTAATATCTCTCTTATAGATGAATCCAAGTTTTCCTCCACGGACGTATGGATATTTTCACGTGGCGATGCATTCCTTAGTCTATCCAGTTGATGCTTTGGCACAAGATACAATTTTTCAGTATGTTGCATTTTTTCTCTCCACAGATTCAGTTTCTAGTTATCAGGCTAGTTATGAACGGTAATGCTACACTTAGAAGAGGTAGTAGAAACGCTCCTTTTTGGTTAATCATACATCTTTTTCTTGCGATATTGATCTTTTTATTAGCAACGTATTTTATTTCAGTCTTTCTCCTTTTTAAAGATCCGTGCTGTTTCGCAGTTAGAGGGATCTTACCGTGAAGAATATTGAGGGCCACTTCACATAGAGCCAGTATGAGCTCGTCAGGTGCTGAATGCAGAATAACCTTTCGTTGTTTGGGTGAGCTCTTGTATAATAACTTTAAAAGCTACAGGTTTCTGGAAAGTCTCGAACTCATTTTAAACTCCTTTCTGGACGTAGACCACTGGATAGTCAGATAGTAAATCCGTTCTGAGTCGAAATCTTTCAGGCGTCTGTGTTTTATAATCTATTAGCAGGTAGTTGAAAGGAAGACCAGTTGCGTCCTGGTACGCTTCAATAAAAAACTTTGTATTACCCGGAAACATCTGACGACCCAAAACACCTATCTGTTGCTTATCTCGGGGGTTTTTTAAATATTATTAAATAATTTGCGTTAAGCCCTATTGTTCTGGTAGATTTACCCTGGAAAAATAGATTCTGTATCAGTAGCAAACAACTCATATTTTTATGATGTACATATTGTGTAAAAATCTTCTCGACTTCAGAACTGGACGCAGCTTGACCCATAACGTCATCCAAAATTAATAGGGATCTCTTACCAGGAGGGAATAATGAATCATCATCCAATTTCTTTGGGATGTTTTCAATGAATTTAATATCAAAAGCATGTAACAGTTCATCATATAAAGGTTGCCAGCATGTATAAATGTACACATAATTATCAAACTTCACAGAACACATTTTGTCTGAATTATACATTAGAGTCTTTACAAAAAAAGTCTTCCCACTATTGCTTGGACCGCTTATAACAGCTGAAAAAGGATGTTGCAGTCTGCAGTCAAAAACATCTGTTTCACACATTTTTCAAAACAATTGTTAAAACCCGTAAGGTAAGGTAGTATAATCCGGTTGGAGTACTCGCTTATTGTACACAAGTCTGAAACTTTTCACGATTGATCTATTGTGCAATGTGAACCCCCTCTTATTACGTGTAATGGTCTCTGTGTGGGGGAACAGTTGCATCATGTCACTTGATTCCACATACGCACGCAAAAATAATAACAATCAAACAAATAAAAAGTAATCATTAAATATGAAAACTAGAGATTGTAAGATTTCAAATGATTTGTAGTTTGTCAAGATTAGTTTAGGTTTAGTATAGGATATCACTGTTTTAAATAGGTAATGGTTTTGGGGGCCCCCGCCGGCGGGGCCTATGACACTGAAGAGGTTTAATGACTGCTAATGACTTTGGATAACAACAGCCATAGCATTAATACAAATAAAAACAGGAAAACGTAACAGAAATAAAAATAGTGTAGCCTACAATATTCATAACACTGTTATTTTACGGTTTTCCTAACTTTTCACAAGTTATGAATATGTCAAATGAATAAAAATAATAACAATCAAATGAATAAAAAGAAATCAGTAATTATAAGATGCAACATAACTTCTCATGAATGTTTCATGTCTTTCCATTAATAATCTGGATAACATTCAAACTTTAATTTAAAAAGAGTTTGTTACCATTATTAGATGCTGTCCAGAACGTATTTTCGATTCTTCTCCTGTGTTTAAAAGAAGTTCTCTGTTTACATCCTGCTGCTCCTGAAAAAACTCTTGTGTTTCGTAGAATAACCGGATGCTGGTTTTGATTGAAATGAGTTTGTGGTTCAGACTAATATTCCTCTTGCTGAACAAACGCTCGGATACTCCACAAATATCCAACAAAATGTGTCGTGTTTCAAACTAATATTCCTCTTACTGAACAAACGCGCTTATATACTCCCCAAAAATCCAACATAGTATTGTGTTTCGGATTAGTCCTCTTGCTGAACAAACGCTGGATATTCCACAAATACCCAACAAAGTGTCGTGTGTCGGGATAATATTCCACACGCTGAACAAACACGTTTATACTTCCCAAATATCCAACAAAGTGTGCTGTGGTTCAGACTCGTTGAACAACGCGCTTATACTCCCCAAGATCCATCGAACTGTCGTGATTCAGGATAATATTCCACCCGTTGAACAACGCACGGACATTCCACAAAGGTCCAACAAAACGTGCCGTGGTTCAGTATAATATTCCTCGCGCTGAATGTTTATATTCCCCAAAGATCCAGCAAAACGTGACGTGGTTCAGTATAATATTCCTCGCGCTGAATGTTGATACTCCCCAAGATCCATCGAACTGTCGTGATTCAGGATAATATTCCCCATTTGATCCAATGAAGTGTTTCGTGACTCATAATTCCTCGCGCTGAATGTTGATATTCCCCAAAGATCCAATGAAGTGTTTCGTGGTTCACAACAGATGTGAATCCAGAAATATCTCCAAACGTCTTTTGTGTAATTTGACTAGGAAAAAACAGCGATGATTATATTAATTATTATATAGATACATAATACAATTAATATTATTCAATAATGATTCCTCACCATTATCTTATTCCTCCGAACTTAAACAGCAGTCAAAGTCCGAGCCGCGGGGCTCGTGCAGGTGTTTCAATCCACTCTTGTCAGACGGTTCACAGTCACTGTGCTTAGAGACTGAGTTTTAAAACAGACCGCCACGGAGGGAATCCCCTTAGAGTGACGTCGTCGTAAGCGTCAGTCGCGGCTGTCCAACGAGACACACAAGGATGCCCACATACGTATGTGTGACGGGGTGTGCATGTGTTAGGGGCGGAGTCAGCGTCTGGCTCTGTACAATCCTTCCACTCTGTCATTCACAACTTTGACTGGAAGGACACGGACACGTTTCACAATTCTCCTGTGTTTGCAAGCTTTGTGTTGTCATTTCCCACGGTCTAACAGTCACCTGACGTGCACGTGTCATGGGTGGAGCTTGCGTCAGGCTCCTGTGCATTCGGTTGCTAATGTCATTCATGGATTGTCTCTGGGTGTTTCGGACGTGTTTCGCGGAGCTCCTCACAAGGACTTTTGTAACTTTTGGAATTAAAACCCCTAAAGTGTTGGATATACCTTTATAGTGATGGATTAATATCATTGGTGACGGATTAAATCTTTGGTGATGGATTAAATCTTTAAACAGGATAACAAAACAGGATGTAAAAACGTAAGTCAGTTTTTTAATATGCATGTGTTTTTAATATTGTGATTTTTAACATGATGTAGTTTTAATATGCTTTAATATTTGTTTAATGTTTTAATTTTAGAAAACGTATGATAGAAAATAGATCTATTGTTTGATATAAAATTGCATTACACATTGTTTTAGATGTTTTAATGCTAGAAAATTTCGATAACGTTAAGAAAACACAATTTAAACTTTTACATTAATGTTTTAACATTTTACTAGTGTATGAACACTAAAGTCATATATGTTTTAATGATATAAATTGTTTTAATACTTTTAAACAACGTATAATTGTGAAAAAGTACATCTTCAAATATAGTAATTAGTTATATTTGTATGATATAATTTTAATACACCTTGTTTTAGATGTTTTTAATGCTAAAACATTTTGATAATTTTAAGGAAACACAATTTAAAACTTTTATTTATTTAATTATTGAATTATATTTTTAAATTTATTAATTATTTATGTTTTATGTCTAAACGTTTTTAACATTTTACAAAGTGTATGGTGACCGCTAAAAGACCCTTTTTATTTTATTGTTTTGATCATGATTTTTAACACAATGTAGTTTTAATATCTACATAGTTTAATATGTTTTAATTTAAAAAATTTGTAATAACACTAAAGATATGTGTATTTTAAACTTTATACAACCTTTTATACACCTTTAAGCACTGTCATTGTGAAACTACTACTTTTGTTCAAATATATGTTAGAAAATAAATCTATTGCTTGATATAAAATTTTAATACAAGCGGTTTTAGATGTTTTAATGCTAGAAAATTTCGATAATGTTAAGAAAACATAATTTAAACTTTTTTCATTAATGTTTTAACATTTTACAAGTGTATGAATGCTAAAGACATATGTATTTTAAACTTTATACAATCTTTTATACATCTTTAAGCACTATGTAATTGTGAAAAAGTACATCAAATCCGGTCCATGGGATAATTTTCCCACGGTCACATGACCTCTCCAGAAGTGGGTGGGAGGGAGGCGCTGCTAAGCGTGGGAAAAGGGGGCGGGACTAAGCGTGGGAAAAAGGGGCGGGGCTAAGCGTGGAAAAGGGGGTGTGGCTAATCATGGGGCAATAAATCTGTCAGTTTGATGGATGCCGCCCCATATACTCTCTCTAGTATTTATTGTTTGAATTTCATAATAATTGTTGAAATAGTTTTTTTTTATTATTAAATTAATTAAAATTTAATTTCATTTCAAAAGTAGGCTGCTCTGTCTTGTATGTTGGCGTATTGTTAGTGTCCTCTTCGCTCCGCAATATACTTTTCACTGTGTGAAAACATGTGAAGTGAGAGCGGAATGGCTTATCGGACGTAGCAACAGTAACTAAGAGGGGCGGGTCTTTGTGAAAGGTCAATTTCAAATCATTTAAATCTTTGTGGACTCGGCCGGACTCGACTCGGACTCGGATGTTAAGGACTCGGACTCAAGTCCGACTCTGCCCTCTTTGGACTCGTACTTGGACTCGTACTCGATTGTTAAGGACTTGGACTTGACTCAGACTCGACAAAGGTGGACTCGGACCCAACTCTACTAAATACAGGAGTAAACGGGGTCTCAAACGTTTTGAACTTGTCCACTTTCAACCACTTCCAGAGGCAGACGAAAACACATTCAACCGAATTGCTTTCGTAGTGTAAATTATGTAGTTGAATGTGACCTAATGCGTAAACCTTATGGGAAGAGCGCCAGCCAGTCGAGATTGAAACTTTATCGGCTGGAGACCCAAGTTTGGTTTAATGATGAAAACCGTACCAAGCACAATGTTCTCTCACCATTCCTGATTTCTAAACAATCTCACAGCGTTTCGGTGGGACGTCAGCAACACAATGCATTCTGGGACTTTAGGACACAGACACTTCTACTACTATTATAGACTGACCCTGCGTCCCGTGTGTATACTCTCCACCCTATCTGCCCTAAATAGTATTAAAAATGACTAATGTTACATACGTGCACATTGGGATACATGGTGACACTTTCTATGAAGTCCCTGCTAATAATGAATTATAGCTCCATGTATAGTTATTTATAAATAAGTATTACTATTCTATAAATATATTCATAAATACTCATTAAGACCTATTCTGCAATATAAGAACAGATATACTTGTAAGCAATTATTAAAAATAATATAAATGTAAGTTATGCATTTGCGTTTTCAATGCATGCTCACACTAAAAAATGCTGGGATGTTTTAACCCAATTTTGGGTCAAATATGGACAAACCCAGCCATTGGGTTACATTTTTAAATTACATTTTTTACCCAATGTTTGAGTTTGTCCATATTTGACCCAAAATTGGGTTAAAACAACCCAGAATTTTTTAAAGTGCATAATCCACAAACACATTATTGGTGAACGCTGTGTTATGAGCTGCCATATGCTCCCACGACCTGCGTGGAAAACATATCTCAAATGAAGCACATTTTTTTCTTCTTCCGTTTACCATGCTTGGAAACAACACAATAATGAAAGTGAAAGTAAAACTCAAATAAAATAAACAATGAAACCAAACTTATACATTTAGTATTTATGACAGATATTTTACAGATTCATAATTTCTGAACCACGTGAATGTGTAATTGCTCACTAAATAAACAAAGTATGGAAACCCGTCTATGGAAACACAAATCTTACCTTTATGTTGCGCCAAACTCTGGACACAGACTTGTGAGAGACAGATTGGTCTAGATCTTCACCTGCCAATGTATTCTGAGCTGGTTTAGTGACTTTACTGCGGTCAAGGAGTTCAGTGTGTGAACACTCGCTGGATGTTTAGGCTACTTATCCTTATACTTGTCTTACAATGAGCCCAATGTCTGGACCACAGGAGGACTATGACTGTGCAATGCTATTTACAACCTTATAGTTCCTCAGAACACTATTCAGTATTGTAATTTCCTACATCTACTAAGAAAGGTGCATTAGAAAATCATTTGAAGTCAGATTTACGACGTTGAAAATGAAATCTTTGCATATGGGTGTATGACGACATCACGCGACCATGGCGCTTTTACCAGCAAGATGTGCAACGACCAAAGCAGATATGAAAGGCGCCAAATGACCTTTGTTCATAAATGTATATTACACATTAGGCTATTACTAGCACAACACAAGTGCTAGAGCAATGTTTCCCCTGCGACTCGGTGTAGCCTATGTTTTTTCTTACAGGTCATCAAGCAAGTGGCGGTTCTAGAGGGAGGCCAGGGGGGGCAAGTGCCCCTGTGACAAAAAGCTTGACCCCCCTTGTGGCCCCCCTAAATGTGGAGTTTGAAATAATTTTTACAAAATACTGTTTTTTGCTATCGTTGTATGCGTATTCTTTTTTATTATTCTATCTTTGTGGATTTGCATTTTCACGTGACAATTTGCATCATTCGAGGGAATCGCGGCAGACGTCTGTCTCCTGCACGCGAGAGAGGAGAGAAGGAGAAAGTTGGTAAATGTCCGTTCAGTCGTAAGTTCATTCTTTATGTGCGTATGGGGTGTGCGATGTGTATTGTCTATTATGATATTGTAATCATAGTTTTAACTATACGAGGCACTGTGAGCTGACATCGCATTTGTCTATCGTCCTTTCACTGCTGTGTGCAGTTCATAGGCTATGCCCCCAAAAATTAGTTTTTGTCTTATATTTATATCATATTATGTTCTTATATTAGAATATCACATCAGCAAGAGTGCCGTTTTCCCGTAAACAATTGCAACTGTGATATTTATGTTATACAACAGTTAAATTAACAATAAGTTAGCATTGGGAGTTACTTTTTAGACACAATATTGTCAATATTGTTTGTTTTCCCTTTATTTCGCCGAATAGAATTTCATAATGAAACCGTAGTAGAGTCTCAATGCAAAACAGCGATGATTCTGAAATCCGCGTTTTGAACGAATCACTTGCTTCTTTCTCGAATTAATCAGCCGTTTGAACAAATCGGTTGAATGAATGAATCCCTCTTACAGGGACTTGCCGCCGCCTACTGGCGTTTTTAGTTTCATATTTAAAGTATCCTTTAATAAAAATGTTAAAATTAGAAATCATTTCATATTTAAATATTGATTTAAAAAAAATCTCATAGCTTTATTTATGCAATTGTAAATGGAATGTAAATATATTAATGCCGCTTCTGTGTCACCTCTGCACTGCAAACATGGATTTTGATTGTATTAATTAATTTGACTGGTAACAGTGGTACTGTGTATAATTAAGTATTATTGTATAAATAAGTATAATTATTGTATAATTTGAATGTTAGTATTTGACATAAAAGGTGATGCATAACTCTAAATAAGTTTAGAAAAAATGTCCATATATAGGTGAAAATGCCACTGGAAATCAATTTAAGGTGGCAAATATTGCCCCTTAATTAAAAAAATTATTTCTGTCACTGCTGTGAACTGACCACTGCATAGAATAGGAAAAATATGAATATCTTCGTGAGTCTGCTGTCAACAACAGGCCTAAACCATCTAATTATTATCAACAAAACGTTGAAAATATTGAAATATATTTTTGTCAATATTGCACACCCCTAATGTACGGTATTAATTTTGATTTCTTTAGGTCTGAAAAAGCCTTAAATTTGACTTTAAAAAGTGTGCAGGAGCCCTGTAAACGGTTAGACGTAGTTACCTAGCAAGTCCGTTATTTTCAGTAAATGAATTAATAAGCTTCTTGGTCCCCATTGCTTTTGCTCCATAGTTCTCAAAATGAAGAGAAAGAAGGGCATCATGTCTATTACAGTTACTGTGACTAATACTGAATATGTAATGCAAATGTAAAAATATAATGGAAATGCAAATACATTGTTGAATGATTATAAACATGGTATTTTGCCTGTTAACCCTTTTAGACCGACGGGAGCGTCGGCGCTCCCATTTGCGTGTGTCTGTTTAAAAGCCTATAGAAACTGAAACCAAATGGCTAGCTCAATCATTCTTTTTGCATACAAAACCAGAGATGTAACATGTTCAGATCAAGCCTCCAACATGCCCATGTTGCGTTGTTTTCACCCTCTAATCAGTCTGTACAAACTGCGTAATATGCGTTTACAAAAAACAACAACACAAAAATGCTTTGCACGTCTTTCCACCAGCTTTCCACACATGTTCTGTAGATCTGCGATTGATATTTACGTCTTCCGATGACTCATTGACGTATCACGTTCTGTGCACTATGACCCCCGGGTGTGTCACGTTTTGTGACGTCACACGCTGCGTCATTTGACCATGCGTTTGACTCCCGTTTGACTCCCATTTGCTATATGTTCCTTATATCGTTATTGTCGTTTTACCATCGCTTTATTTTATTATTTCTTTCTCCTTTAGACGTTCACAAATACAAGGACATTCACACACACACACACACACACGCGAGCGCGCGCACGCACGCAGCGTTATGTCTAAACGAAAGTGCACGCCTTTTTTTTTAATGAGTGTAAAAATGAGTATATCTTAAAAACTAATTTATGTAAACAGTTCAAATCAATTCTGTATAGTTTTAAATTGTTTTGTGCACGTTTATCTCATTGACAAGTTTGAAGTTGACATCTATTAATTTTTTGTATTGAAGAAAATATGTAAAAAAAATATAATCAATTTTTTTTTTTGTTTGTTTATTGCACTTTTGAGATATTTATATAGTTACTATTGATTTATTACAAACATAGCCTTCAAACTGGGAGAGTAAGGATTATTTTGATGTATGGCATATGAAAATGCTCAAAAAAATGACAGCACAGCATGTAAAAATACAAAGATATACTCTGGTGGAATTGTTCTATGGCAGGTAATAAAGGGTTAATGCCTGCAGCAGTGCAGAAAATGATATGACAACAATAAGGTCTAAATGTAACTGAACCCTCTAACAGTACAACTGGCCCCAGCTGGGCCCCCCCCAGTTGAAATGGGCTAGAACCGCCACTGCATCAAGCATCTTTTTGGTCTGAACGGAAGGGGGTGACGGTCTTATCAAGTGGTAATATTCAACATACAACTCTATTTTTCCAACTTATGCTTCTGTATCTTAAAAATATTTTGTCTACTAGCCTACCTCATTACCTCCCTATGCGATCGTGTGCTGGAAGTGGAACCCAAAGAAAGCAGATGATGTGAACCATTTGACCACTAGAGGGAAGAGAGCGCATAGCATTATGTAATTGTATAGTATACTACTAAAGCGCCAACCAGTGTCATAACAAGGAAATTAAATTTGACAAGTTTTTCTCCAGACCAACATTAATTACTTTTCATGTAGAATTATAATCGATTAGAATCGTATTATTTACGTCATATTACTTACGTCATATAGGCTACTCTCAAATAAACACACACACACACACCACACACACACACACACACACACACACACACACACACACACACACACACACACACACACACATATATATCTTTTTTTGGGGGGTGGGGGGGAGGGGGGTGATATATTGTGCTGCAAGGCTACTGACACAATTAAGACATGAAATCAAATTATCAAAAGAAGCCAAAAAAAATTTAAAACAAAGCAATTGCTTAATTTTTTCATGTCGATGTGCAGTCTGGGAGTCAGCATAATACACAGCTGTACACATTTCACTTTTAATTTAGCTATAGCCGATCAAGAAATCCTATAGAAAACCTAGTAGACTATCTGTATTTTTTTGAAACTTGAACTCTAATGAAAGTAAACTCCACTAAGCATTTGTCAGTACAACATTCTATTTCACTTTACTTGTTTTTTTTTTGCTTTTTTCTTTGTGACTGTAATTACAAAGACAAAATTCAACTGTAATCAACTGTAGAAAAAAAACTATTATTAGGGATAATACTGTGAAGAAAAAATTGTTAAAGAAAATTATTTTACCAATTCATTTTAAAATTGTAGCTTAAAGTAGTAAAATCCCCAAAAAATAATCTGAATGAAAGCTGATCATGTAAAAAAGCATTACGTCCTCTTTGAAGTTCAATTAGTCACAGTTTACTGAAGACATCTTCTATACTACCAACTGCTGTAGAAATGAGGACCCAGCCTCAAACTAACTATAAGGACACTAAAAACAAACATTTCTACAACGTCATTTTTTTTTTTTTTTTTTTACAGTCAGACATACCGTATATACAAACCAACATAGTGCAGTAGTGAGCAATCTTGTAAATCCATAATTCCAGAAGTGACATAAAAGTGATTTAAGTGTTTGATCTAAGTGTGTATGTGAGCGGGTGTGAGTGTGGGTATGTGTGTATGCGTAAACAAAGTAACCATTTATTATTTATTACCATTGCCATTACCATCACCACCCCATTCCCCACTACCACCATATTGCCAATATTGTGTTGGTCGATTTTTCCTTCCTCCTATGTAACAATTGCCATTGTCAATCCTGTATAAAATAAAAGATGATATAATAAGATGGTATAAGATAACCTTCCCCCACATCTCATCAGTCCCTGATCTTTTCCTATTTTTATTTTTTTTTGTGTGTGTGTTATGTGCAATGTCTAAGGTGCATTAAAAGAGGGAGTACAGTGTGAGAGTGTCTCAAATTGGGACAGAGATGCTGTCCCGTTGAAACCACTTCTCGCCTGTCTTGCCTGCCCTGGTGTTTGTGAGGTTTTCCATATATACATATTCCATATTCCTTTTTTTTTCTTTTCCCCTATTCTATGTTGTGGTGCATTAAAAACCCATGAAGAGATAAGCGGGGAATTATTGCAGTAGTGATGATAATGACACTTAATTTCAATACAGTATTGACAATGGCAATATTGATGATTATAATAATAATGATAATGATAATAATAATATTAATAATAAATGATAATGATGATGGCAGTGGTGTCATTTCTACAATGTCATTTCTACAGGTTCTGATAGATCAACAGCACAGATCATTCTAGCATTGTACGATTGTTGTGTGGTTCTTGTTCTAAATGTGGTCATTAAAGACATATGTGACACACTGAGTTCTCACTCATACGAAACTATCATAAGGGTCACAGCTGTTGATTCTTCAATTGATCTTCCATTAGTCTCTCTCCTCCTCTTGTGGATCTGATGTCATTAACCAGAAGAATGACAGTAGCCACGGCCACCACAGCAGAGATGACCAATCGGATCACAGCTTCAGTAGTAGATCCACAGCAGTGGACTTCTAAATAACCAATGATAAATTAGTGATTTTAGGAACTCCAAACTGCACAATCACAGGTACTGTAAATATGATAAAAACAGCAATGTTAAAGGGGTCATGACATGAGAAACCAAATTTGCCTTGATCTTTTGGTATATAAGAGATCTATGTACTATTAAAACTTCCTGCAAGTTTCATAGTTTAAGATGTCCCCCCCATTATAAACGAAGCATTTATTTAACCAAGCTCTAAATACAGCTAGTTGTGGATCCTTTGAACTTAGTGACGTCACGATACGAAGTGACGTACCAGTTGTTTGCATATGACCGCCTCCAGCGCAAGACAACTATGCCTCATTTCGCATCATCGCATGCGTTGTCGTGCAGCGAGTGGGTCTGTTTACAAGATGACTGCAATGCCACGCAGATGTGCTGTTCCTGCTGTGGACAAAAAACATGTTTGAATGCTGAACGATCCAGACGTTAGGGAAAGCAGTCGGATGCAGTTTATGCAGCCCGCCAAAGTTTTATTTGAATGGTGAGTGATCAGATGAGTGTGAGAGGGCGCATTTTACTGATGAATCAGCAGTGAGAGAGAGAGAGAGAGAGAGAGAGAGAGAGAGAGAGAGAGAGAGAGAGAGAAGACACCTTCTCTCTCTCTCTCTCTCTCTCTCTCTCTCTCTCTCTCTCTCTCTCTCTCTCTCTCTCTCTCTCTCTCTCTCTCTCTCTCTCTCTCTCTCCCTCCCTCCCTCGCGCATATGAATCAAAATCAATTGAGAATGGACACGATGGTAAAATATCAGAAGACCGAAGTTTCACGTGGTGAAGCATTGTGTAGTCTACATGTGATACAAAAGGATTAACGTTAATAATTTATGCATAAGCAGCACTGACGTTAGCCAATCATAACAGTATAGGTGTTAACAATGAACTCTTAAACGTACAGTATGTAACTTTTGGCCACCAGGGGTCAATCAAAATAATAGCAAAAGACGTAGTCTGATGATGTTGTGAAAGAGCGTGTGCTCATGGGAGTTGTTGTCGTTGTCGATGACAACCAGCCAGAGAGAGAGAGGAAGTGCGCGTGCGAACCAGCGATACGATGTTCATTGGAACACGCACGATCTGTCATTCCCCAGCCATCTAGCACCTCCAGCAGATAACATGTTCACTGACGAGGTAATGTGATGTTATTTATATTATATCTCTATTCTTGTTACGTTTAGTTATGGCTATTCACTTTATGAAGTTTTATGTAACAAAGTTCGGGAGGAGCATGTTCAGGTAATCATCCAATCAGCACAAGAAGAAGCCAGTATAAATAAAGCCTTCCCTTACCTCCTGTCTCATGACTACTTTCTCAGCATCTGACTCCGCCTCCGTGCAGTCATGTCCGAGATAGAGCTCTTCCCCTCCGACGATGAATCTTTCATCACGGAGTCATCTCAACCGCAAAGCGCAGATCCAGCGACTCTTCCTTCTCCTTCTCCAGGGGACGTCGGCCCTCCAGATCCTCTCCGCATACTCCAAGACGCCATAGACTCCCCTCACCACCGCCAGCGAGGAACTCATCATCTTCGTCATCGTCTTCCTCCGCGCCTCTCCACCTTCCAGCTCCCCCTAACATCCCTCCAATAGAGAAGTGGACAGTTAAGGGGCTAAGACAAGCCCTAATTAATTCTGATGCAAATTTCTCCCGCAGGATGAAAAAAGCAGAATTATTCAATTTATGTCACCTTACAATGTTCTCACCTTTCTGTTTCAGCTCCAATTCCTGCAGCTCGAACGAGAAAGGCTCGCCGGGCCCCGATCGCTCGTCCCGCAGTACTTCCTTCCTCACTTGCAGCGCCGGGCTCCGCCCCCGTGATACGGTGTCACAGACCTTCCGCTAGCCTGGGCCGCGCCCCGGAACCAGTCACGGATGAGCGCCAATTCCCCTCCTCAGCCCCTCCCATCGTGGTACCTCACACTCTAGATCCTGGCAGTTCCACTCTCTTACACGATCCCCAAACGTTTTTCTTCCCTTCTACTTCTTTCAGTCTTCCTCCTTCCCAAGCGTCAGGTGCACACCCTAACGTGAGGATGCCTCCGTTAGCCGGTCAATCACCGGCGCATTTCTTTCCCCTCCCCTTTCCACACTATGCTCTTCCTATTCCTCCTCCTCCACCTAACCCGGGGGCCGATCTCCGCGTGAGGATGCCTCCGCAAACGGCCACAGCCCCGATTTCCCATCCATTTAACCCTCTCCAAGTGCGTTCTACTTTTTCTCTCTTCTCAGCCAGTCCTCAACCAGTCCCTCCGAATGCAGTAGCAACTGAACCTCCTCCAGTGACGAACAACATCAGAGCTCAAATCTTAGCAGGTGCAGATGTTGATTTGGGTTCTCTCCTGTCCTTGTTTCCTCCGGCTGAGTCCAATCGCCAAGTAGACTGTGGCGACATTTCAGTCACTCTAAAAAATAACTCACAGGTTACATCACGTTCATTGTCATTAGCCGAATTCTGTATTGCCTTCAGCCGCTATACAGAAATCATATGCTCATCTTTTCCCCATAGACGGCGCGAGCTGAACGACTATCTGTCTATCATAGCAGAGCTCGCGTTGTCTTACTGGGGTAGTCATTTTTATACGTACCGCAAGCTGTTTTCCGCAAAATGCGCCGTCCGCGTTTCCCAATGGAATCAGTGTCCCTATTGGGGAGCGTTGGACACCGATCTCCATAACCGGGTCTTCCTCGGGTGCAGAAATATCTCCTGCGCAATCTGCAGATCCACAATCCATGCCACCATGGCATGCCCCCAAATTAATCCATCGATCCCTCCCTGCCCAGAGCAGAATGCCATAAAATCCACAAGTTACGTTTCACGTCACGCAAGACAAGATTTTTCAATCAGAGCACCATACTCGGCACCCGATAGACAAGTTTGTAGGAACTTCAACGAAGGGAGATGCCCAAGACAACGCTGTCATTTTCTCCACGTCTGCGATTTCTGTGGCGGCGCACACGCCCGCGTGATATGCCCAGTCAAAAAATCTGTCAATAAAAATGCTAAAATCTATCTCTCGACTATTCTGTGAATGTTTTCCGTCTAGCCGAAGAATTATCACACCACCCAGATGCCAACTTCACAAATTATCTACTGACAGGTCTCAATCAAGGCTTTAAACTCGGCGTAGAAAGCCATCCCACGCAAAATGTTATCTGCGCTAACCTTCAGTCCGCCTTAGCAGAGCCTGGAGTAGTAAATAAGCTAATTAAAAAAAGAAATTGAATCCGGTTTCATGATCGGTCCATTCGAAGCCCCCCCGTTCGACAAATTTCGCATCAGCCCCATAGGCGTGGCCACCAGGAAATTCTCTGGAAAAAAGCGGTTGATAATCGACCTTTCAGCCCCCCATAATTCTCCATATCCGAGCATCAATAGTCTCATCCCTCTCGAAGAGTATTCTCTCAACAATCATGATATCGAACAAGCCATAACCATGATTAAAATAGCTGGACGAGGTGCATGGCTTGCAAAAGTAGATATCTCCTCTGCTTTTAAAGTAATGCCAATCCACCCCGATTCATGGCACTTATTCGGTGTAAACTGGCAGAAAAAGTATTATTTCGCCATGCGCCAAACTTTCGGCTGCAAAAGCAGCCCAAAAATCTTTGACACTCTCTCCGGAGCCATATGTTGGATCCTTTCCAATAATTATGCAATTCCTCATCTTCTCCATCTGCTCAACGATTTCCTAATAATTTCACCTCACGACACCGTCCCCGAGGCTCACCTCCTCATAGTGAAAAAAGTTTTCGCCGAACTAGGGATTCCGTTAGCTCACGAGAAAACATTGGGTCCAACTACATCCATCGAGTTTTTAGGCATCAATCTGGACTCAGCAAAATTCCAGGCCTCACTGCCTGAGGAAAAAATCGATCGCATTATTTTAATCGCATCCAATTTTACTGACAGCACAGATTGTTCAAAACGCATACTTCTCTCGCTGCTGGGCCACCTAAATTATGCGATGCGCATTATTTCACAGGGCCGACCCTTTATCGCGCATCTCCTAGCCCTCTCTTCATCTGTTCATGCGCTGGAAGATCGGATCATCCTCTCCAACGAGTCAAAAAACGAGCTAAAATTATGGATTAATTTCCTCAATCAGTGGAACGGCTTAACTTTTTTTTTTACGATGACTTTATCTCTCTCCCCCTCGATATCAAACTGTTCACAGACGCAGCTCCCTCGATCGGCTTCGGCGGCTATTACCAAGGACCCTGGTTCGCGTCCCCCTGGCCCCCTCAGCTCCTAGACACACCCCAGTCTTCAGCCTCCTCTGCCCTTTTCGAGCTCTACCCGATAGTCGTCGCAGCTTCCTTATGGGGAAAAGAATGGTCAACCAAAAGCATCCAAATCCATTGCGACAACGAAGCAACCGTGTACTGTATCAACAAAGGTTGTTCTCGCTCACCTGCGCTTATGCCACTCCTTAGACGCCTCATATGGATCTCCGCATGTGACCAGTTCTTAATAACTGCAAGTCACGTCCCAGGGGCTCAAAATCAAATCGCTGACTCTCTCTCCCTTTTCTCTTTTCAGAAGTTCAGGATGCTGGCACCAGAAGCAGACCCCACTCCAACTCCAGTACCTCCTTATTTTCAGCTGATCTTCCCATAAACCATCCGCTAAAATCCCTCCTGGACACGTCCATCGAATCCATCCTCCAAGCCGTTTCTCCCAGAACCCTGCAAACTTATTACACCGCATGGAAATCGTTCAAATCATTCCACCTCTCTCACAACCTGTCGTTTCCCGATTTTCGCTTTTAACAGTTACTTCATTCATATCTCATCTTCATCTTCAACAATTTTAGACCTTCAGATCGTAGATAACGAAACCATATCATTTTTCATTAAACAAAGCAAAACGGACAGAGACAAAAGAGGTCATTTCGTTTATATTTTCAATCTACAAACTCCCATCCAACCGTACCATGCGCTTTTTAATTACCTGCAGTATAAACTTTCCTCGTCCAAATCCCCGCTCGACCCTCTTTTCACAAACGACTCCAATCATCCAGCTACGAGATTCTGGTTCCAAAAGCATCTTAAAGCAGTCCTTTAATCAAATCCGGCGTCTCAGCAGAGCATTTCTCTAGCCACTCATTCCGCATCGGAGCAGCCACCACAGCCGCTCAAAAAGGTCTCTCCCAACAACAAATCAAAACCCTCGGTCGCTGGTCATCGAATGCCTTCAAAACCTATATTAGGTCTAGCCGTTTTTTCATCAAAAATGCTCACCAAGCCCTAACTAATAAATCAAATTACCACCTGCTGCGCCTCATTTCAGTTACATCTGTTTACACCTTCCGATTACATCTGGGCTCGCCACTTGCACACTCGCTTAATACTCATAAGGTACGTTTTTCAATCATATGCAGACTCCCCCGTTCGCACGCAGCGACGACTCACGCGTTCAAAGGCCGAGTTCCGTCCCCCTTCCAAAACGCTGGTTGAACCCTCCCGTTCGAATTGCAGTGAGAGTCTGCCCGTCTTAGTCGTCGCCGGACGTCCGCGCTCGTGTCGCCAGGAGGGCTCCCCATTCGTCGGGAAGTGAGGGGTCTTTCCCATGACCCAGCCCCCCCCCCCTTCGAAGCGCCGGTCGAGCCCTCTCGACCGAGTCCAGCGGGCACCCTCCGTCCAACCCAGCGAGGCTTACCCGTCCGATGCCGCGAGCATATAAGTTCCCGTCGGACGCTGCGAGAGCTCTCCTGGGTGAACGGTTAAACTCGTCCACAAATTCACGCTTGCATAATTCTTGCGTCAGCGAGCTGTCAGTTCAACTGCAGAATGGGCTTATCCGTCCGATGCCGTGAGCACCCAAGTTCCCGTCGGTCGTTGCGAGAGCCTTCCCAGTCGAACAGGCAAGCTCGTTCCTTGGTAAAATACATACCCTTCACTTTTGGGGGGGTTAAATTCTACGCTCGCTGTCCTTCGTTTATCTGGCATTTTGGGGAGTACTCTGGGGTCGGGCCGAATTCTGAGCTCAGAGCCCTCCCCCCAGACAGCAAGCCAAATACACATTATTATATTATATCAGATTTCATTAACATGTAAACTCGTGAAATGTAATGCTATTGTAATGAACACACGCGCTCTGTCGCTCCCAACATTCCTCACTCATTATAACTTAACGTTAGTGTTTTTAAAATCACGTCTTTTCGAACAGAGAGATATTTGAATTATCAGGGCTATTAAATCAATATTCCATCTAGCTAGTATTAATAGATGTTAAAAAACACGGTCACCTTTCGTTAATAATTATAATTACGTTTATACTATGATATTGAAAAAGATAGTGAACTGCATGAAGCTACTTTCTGCAGCTATATCTAGAACAAATGTGAATTTACATTATACTATACATGAGAGCTAGTCCATCTGCGTTTTACACATGCCATCATCGTTTCACAACATATAAGTTACGGATAGATATAGTTAGCTGAATGGGTGCTTACTTGTTTATTAGAATGCAAGCGAGATCGGCATCTCTCTGTAGTTCCAGCTTGTCACGAAGCTATTGGAAACTCCAATGTCTCGTCATGTCATGTCTCGTCTCCTGTCCCAAAACCGAATCTCGGGTCATTTCTTTCACCCGTGCGCTTCCGCTTCACGGATCTTCCTCCAGCAGCAGAACGTGCAGGCAAAGCATAATCATGGTCCATTATTGGTATCCAACTATTGATTCTTTATCATCTTCTTTTATTTAGTGACATGTCCCCACCACTTTTGGCCGGGGTCGATATTGTCCCCACCATTTTTGAAACATCTCGCGGCACGAATGTACCAAATACCAATACAAATAAAACATCTCCAGTTAACTAGAAGAGTATTTGTTTCGTTCGTTTGTTGAATAAGAGGCGATCTAGCGCTGAAATGTTTTGAAATGTTGTTGTTTTTTTAATCAAGTGATCATGTGCTCGTTGCTGCTGCAGACAGATAGCTACTATTGAGTGGTGCGGATACAGTGTTCTCTTGAGGCTCGTGCACGCGCCACAATGTCTTCACTCGGACGCACGCTTCAATCCATTGCGGAGATTCTCTATTCGTTCTGGTGAAATCACAAAACAAAAATGCAAACAAACGTGTCCCTGCTTGATATACAACCACTGATAAACATTTTCGGTTTTGATGAGGAAAAAAAAAACGATACGAGTGCGGATTAGAACCCAGAACCTCCGACACGCTTGGCAAAAATTCTACCACTGGACCATCACAATACATGTGTACAATAGGCGGATCTATGTATTTATTCAAGTAAAGATCACGATACTAACTACATATATTAGATCTCATTGTATGACCAATTTAACCCAAAGTAGGTTACTATTTAACCCCCCTCACATTTTTGGTCAGACATCATCACATCTTGTGTACATTTTGTTATTTAAATCAATAAGCTACAGGACATCGTCTTTCAAAACCTGCGCCAAAGAGAAAATAAATAAATAAATTCGTCATTTTACCCAGCACTTTTGAAAATGCACTTCCGATGCATCTCTGTTCCCAGCACATTTCAGACCAAACTGACGCCCATGCATAAATCACTACATTTAAAAAAAAAAAAATTTACAAAAAACTATAGTAATACTATAATTGCACCTAAGGGAAAATAATAAAACAAAACAAAAAAATGTCATGACCACTTTAACCCTCCTGTTACCCTCAAATCTGCTAACACTTTTTACCCACTGGGGTCAATTTGACCCCAGTAATTTAAACCTCCACAATACGATTTTTTTTTTTTTTTTTTTTACAAAGGTTTGTCTCAGGTAATTTAGGTCTTTGTTGACTACTTAAGTAACCTTTTAAGTTAACATCCACCCACCACATCCTCCCCACCCCTTATACATCCAGAATACCCATTGCACGACTATGGACAAATTTACAAATCACCATAAAATCTTACTGATTGACCTAAAATTGGAAAAGTATAAATATATTTGGCTTTATTTGTTTTATAATATTTCTAAGTATAGATTTTTGTAATCTATAACATTTGGAAAGAAAAACTGTTTATTTTATCAAGGATAGTAACACGAGTTATGTTTTGGGTCAATCTCGCAAAAATTATGTTTTCCCCTCTCCCATGGCACTGGAAACATCAAAGTTCTGGCAAAAATTATGTTTTCCCCTCCCCATGGCACTGGAAAGAATTATTAGTTCTCATGAGAATTATATCACATGTCATGTGAACTACTAGTGGTTCTCGCAATACTACAGATATGGTTATGTTAGGTTAGAGCCCTAAAACAGAGGGAAGTTTTTTGAATATAATATTGAATATGTAAAATTATAATGAACATTATAAATTCAAATTAAAACATGTTATATTGACCTCAATAAAAGAACCAAAACAAATGTGTGTGAAATTTTAATATTTCTTCTGTTTTATACAGCTAAAAGAGCCTGGGGTCAAATTGACCCCAAGGAACACCGATGCTACAAAATGTGTACAGGACATTGAAAAAATATCAGCAGGTTAATTTTATGTTTACAGAGTTGTCCCCATTAAATTTAGCCTGGTTCTACCAGACTCTCGTACATTTCATTTGTACGATAGCTGTGTCCCAATGTGAAGGCTGCATCCTCCGTAGGCCGCGGACTTCGAAGGATGCACCATGTAGCCTTCGTAGGATTTTCTAATTGCGCATCCAGGTGTTCCCGATCGCTGCTCCTGGCGCCAAGCAACAGTGCGAGAGTACAGCTGCCATCCTAATCATTAATTTGTTATAATTGAGTAAACAGCTATGGAGCCAGAATTGGCTATTGTAATTTTTATGTTTTATATTTTACTGGAGGACATGGTGAGGATGTTTCACTCATGTATTTTCGGCTTCGTAAGCTACGTAAAGGTACGTAAATAATGTAATGAAATATATGAATGAAATGAAAATATTTATTAAATATTTAATATTTAATGAAAATGAAATATATGAATGAAAAAGAAATGAAAACACATTAGGCATAGGCTATAGCCTATATATATATATATATATATATATATATATATATATATATATATATATATATATATATATATATATATATATATATTAGGGGTGTAACGATTCATCGATGCATCGATGTATCGATTTATATTCATATGATCCAACTACATCGATCTGTGCTCGGCTAGTTGGCCTTCCGGACGGCATATATCGATCTAAAATCGTTTTAAAAGGTAATCAATCGATTGTATCGATACTAGGAAATAACACATTGAATTTAAGCACGTCAGACTTTATATGGATGTTTTTTCTTAGAACTTTTAATGATAAAGGCGTTGAACGTTACTCGATTCAGTCTGAAGCGTGCAGCGAGCGTGCGCGCGCGCACACACACACACACACACACACACCTATACAGCGCGCGAGTACTGGACTGAGCTCTCTTTCGTGTCTCAATGGACACATACACACAACATTATGTCTAAATGTCCGTTTTGGAGAGTATTCATGTAGACTATGTCGGTTATGTCTTAAACAGTTGTGTATCAGATGTGCATCAGTGCAATTGTATACGCATGTCATTGGACATGATCCGATGTCTTAAAGTGACAGTGGCAATAAACCTAATGCGGTCTGTGTCCTTAATATTCAAGCAACAAAAGAAAAAGAGAAAAGCATTCACTGTTTGTTAATAGCTTTAATAAGGATTAATTATATTTAATTCATACAAATACATGTCTATTTGAAAGAATAAAGAATGATGTATGCAAGTAGCCTAGTTATAAAGAATGCATATATCATTCATTGAAAAGAAGACTGTTCTACTTTAGGAAAAGTAGGTTTTTTTTTTTAAGTCACAGTAATTAAATCTGTATCTGTATTGCACGTTCAAACTTAAAAACCATTAATATTAATATAGATGTTTTAGAAGAATATATGGGTCTGGAAATTTTAGAGAAATTCTAAATTAAACAGGTTAATAATATTAATAACCTAATAATAAATAAATAATTCCAGGTATTTATTTCAGTCACACTGGTTGCATTTTTGGCTAAAAAGTTACTGAATCGATTTCAAGTCACTGAATCGTTTCGGATCGTATCGTTCTAAATTAACCAATATCGTCCTTGAATCGTATCGACAACCACGAATCGTGATACGAATCGAATCGTTGTTAAAACGAATCGTTACACCCCTAATATATATATATATATATATATATATATATATATATATATATATAATCTTCAAGGCTATTGTATTCTTTGTATTATGTAGCCTACCAGGACCATGGTGAATTTATTTACGGTACTCAGGTTTTCAACCCCGTAATACGGAGCCCGGGAAGTCTTCTGTGGGGAAAAAAAAAACAATCCGTGGCAACGGTTTTCCAATCCGTTCCCAATGGTTTGTAAACTCATGGATTTGTGGCATCTCCCCCAGTCTGTGCCAACCTGGCCTCCTTTTATGCGGGATGCATTTCATTATGTTTAAACTTAATATTTCTTGAAATTTCAAAAAAAAAAAAAAACGACATTTAGGCCTTTTGTCTTTAAAGTCAAATTATATAGGAGGAAAAAGTTCAGTATAATAGAATAAGCAATAAAAGACTTCACATATAAAAAATGAAATATAACACAAACACAAGGTTAGGTTATATACAAATAAAACATTCATTAATTATTTTATGAATAACATAATAGCCTACTGTCTTCAGTGAACTCAACGCAAATGATAATAATAATATTATTATTATTATTAGCCTACATTTAGGCTACACATTTAGAATGCGCTTTCATCCAAAAAAGGAACAAAGAAATTCGTCAAATGTCAGTCATAATACAGGACTAAGATTATCACAAATAAACAAGATTTTGACGCAAGTGTGTGTGGCAGTGTGAGTGCGTGGCATGAACACTTGCATTTTCCTATCAACAGTGAAAAAAAAAAAATTATATATATATATATATATATATATATATATATATATATATATATATATATATATATATATATATAATATATAACTATAATTTCTGGTCATACAGAAAAGAATAATACATCATTCGCAACTACTTTTATTTGTCCAAGCTCACATAACAAGAAAACGTTGTGCTTTTGTAAAATAAAATAGCCTAAAACAATCAGGCACGCTTTCATGATCTATGGCATATGTCTTTTCCCGAACCCCGTGGGAGGATGGCCATAAACACAAAACTAAGCAAAGATTGTTCTTGCTCCAGCTTTAACTTCTTGATATTCGGCAGCATTGCCACAAGGACCGAATGGCTTCGCTCGCATCTTTCTTATTTTGAACTACAACTCAAAATAACGCACGAGTCGACATCAACGTCATTGTTCTCAGCCACTCCCTCTGTTCGCTGATTGGTCCTACAAAAAATTGATTTCTGGAAACCAAAGTCTACAACACAATCCCAGACGTAGTACTGAAGGAAAATGAAATTGAGCGGAAGTGCTTAGGAGGGCGGAGCCAGGCTACATTAAATTAGGAAAAGTAATTAAATCTGAAGCAAAAAATAAAAATAAAATCATGTATTTACAGACGTTAAACATTGAATTGTGTCAAATTGACCCCAAAGATAATAGGAGGGTTAAAAGAAAAAAAAGAAAAAAAAGGGGAATTTATTTGGGGCATACCAAGTGTGAATCAACAGCAACTTTCATAAAAAAAAAAAAAAAAAAAACTTTAAATATATCATCAGTGCTGTGGTACCTGCACATGTGTGACAGAGTGTGTTGATGTCCAGATGTGTGGTCTGGTTGCTGATGGGATTGTTCAGCACACAGCTGTAGGTGTTTTTATCCTGATATTCCACCTCCAGAGGTAGAGAGAGACTGATGCTGAGATCACACACACTGATGCTGGACAATACACTCATTCCTGCGTACCAGGAGAGAGTCGCATCACACACACTCAACACTGATGAACACACCAATGAACATGATGATGATGATGATGAAGAAGCAGAAGAACAGTCTCTGCTGATGACAGGAACAGGCAGACGAGCTGAGAAAGATTAGAAGAAATCACTATATATCACTAATATATTCACTGTAATACAAAATAGAAAAAAAAGGTCAAATTACTGGCTGTAAAAAAACTGTACATTTAAAGTAAAATATTCTATTTGAGGAAAATTCAGGAAATAAACTGTAAAAAAAAATATTATAGTAAAATAAAATTATAGTGAAAGAAATAGTGAGATGGAGGAAAAATATTGCGTTCTCTCACAAATACTTTTGCTTTCCACTGATAATCTTTGCATTCTTTCGCAAAGAGATAAAAACTTTCTAGTTAATGCAAAGTTTCTTGGTGGATTATAAAACATTTAGGAGAGAACGCAAAAGCTTTGACTTATTATTTTTGTCTCATATTTCATTTGTGTTTTCTTCAACCACGTCCCTAGGGGCTCCGTACCATATAGTGGTGAATTCACAAATTATTATCACGATTATTTTTGTAATTTTACATAGCCTACATTTATATGCTAAAGAAAACAGAAAGAATACTGTAGAATTAATACAGTCATTCAAAAAGAGAATACTTAAAAATAGCAGCTGATTTGTTAATTTGACAGATATTGTAATTTTACAGAGTTTTGAGTACAATTTAAGAAAATGACCGTAAAAAATATATATTTTCTGTAAAATTAGATTTATTTTACAATGTAACAAATAAAATAAACTAACTTTAAACTCACAATAGACAGTGAGATTGAAACTCTAGTGTATAATCTCCAGTTTGTTCAGTTGTGGTGTTTGTGATGATCATAGATCCAGTTTGATGATCCAGCTTCAGTCTGTCTCTGAATCTCCCATCAAGATCATCATCATATACAGTGATGCTGTTGGACAGCGATTTCAGCTATTAAAGTGTTTTCATCTCCAAACCTCCACAGAATCACATCATCATCCATCATTTCAGTGAGATCAGAGTTTAGAGAGACTGAATCTCCCTCCATCACTGACACTGACTTCACTGCGTCTGTACCAGCAAACACTCCTGGAGAACAGAGCGATTCAGTACAAAGATAATTGCCTTTGTATTCAGAGATTGTTTACTCCACACAAATAACATTTTAGAAGAATTTCTGCCTCAAGATAGTAAACTAGTTGAGAGAGAGAGTATAGGGCACTATCTGTCACTTTGAGTGATTTATTGCCCTTTGATTGACCACGCCCCTTTTCCCCACGCTTAGCCCCGCCCCTTTTCCCCCACGCTTAGCTCCGCCCCCTTTTCCCACGCTTAGTTCCGCCCCCTCCCACCCACTTCCGGAGAGGTCATGTGACCGTGGGAATTCCCACGGTACGGAAACCCTCCCATCCGAACCGGCACCGAAACCCATCCCATCGGACCCGGTCCGGACGGAACACCTGCTGTACACCTGTTACGGGTATCTGACTTGATCAATGTAAAAATGTTCAAAATGATGGAAAAACATTCAAAACAATACATTTTCAATCCTTTTAAGAAGGATGGCAGAAAACAGAGATAGGTTTAGTGTTTTTTATATTAACATGTAGTGATTTAAAACCATTAAATCCATTTATATCATTAAAACACAGTAATGTTCCATTTTACATAAAACATCTGTTTTAAAAAAGTGTTTTCAATCACAATAATAACTAAAACAGCGTGTATTAAAATTATATCAAGTAAATAGTTATGTTTTCTTAAAACATCTAACATCGCTTGTATTAAAATTACATCAAACAAATAGATCTAATATGTCTTCAGTGTTCACACACACTTGTAAGTTGTTTAAACTGCATTTCTTAAAGTTATCAAAGTGTTTTAGTTCTTAAAACATCTAAAATCGGTTGTATTAAAACTATTTCTATCATACATTTACAACTATTTTCTATCATACATTTAAAAAAGTTGTGTCTTTCACAATAACACAGTGCTTAAAACTATTAAAACAACTTATATCATTAAGATACTATTGTCTTTAGTGTTCATACACTGTGCTAATATTAAAATTATATCAAGTAAATAGTTGTTTTCTTAAAACGTCTAAAACCACGTGTATTAAAATTATATTATGCAAATACATCTAAAACAATAGTTCTATTTTTATCATACATTTAAAAAAGGTGTACTTTTCACATAACACTCAGTGATTAAAAACCATTAAGTTATTTTTATATCATTAAAACACAGTGTAGACCTTTACCTTTACACATTATTTAGTAAAATGTTCCATTTTACATAAACCATATGTTTTAAAAAAGTGTTTGCAATCACAATAATAACTAAAACAGCGGGTGTTTAAATTATATCATGTAAATAGTTTTTTACTTAAAACATCTAAAGGTGGTTGTATTAAAATTACATCAAACAATAGTTCTATCTACATTTAAAGAAGGTGTGTTTTTCCCAATAACGCACTGTGCTTAAAACTATTAAAATAACTTATATCATTAAGATACTATTGTCTTTAGTGTTCATACACATGAAAAAAGTTTAAAAGTGTTTTCTTAAAGTTATCAAAATGCGTTAGCATTAAAAACATCTAAAACCGTGTGTATTAAAATTATATCATGCAAATATTTATGTTTTCTTAAAACATCTAACATCGCTTGTATTAAAACTATTTCTATCATACATTTACAACTATTTTCTATCATACATTTAAAAAAAGTTGTGTTTTTCACAATAACACACAGTGCTTAAAACTATTAAAACAACTTATATCATTAAGATACTATTGTCTTTAGTGTTCATACACTGTGCTAATATTAAAATTATATCAAGTAAATAGTTGTTTTCTTAAAACGTCTAAAACCATGTGTATTAAAATTATATTATGCAAATACATCTAATTACTATATTCGAAGTTGCACTTTCCACAATTACACATCGTTTAAAAATATTAAAATGTTGTATAAAGTTAAAATACACATATCTTTAATGTTTATTACACATTTGTAAAAGGTTAAAATGCATTTTCTAAAAGTTATCAAAACGCTTTAGCATTAAAACTTCTAAAACAACGTGTAGTGCATTTTTTCTATCAAACAAATATTAAAGCATATCAAAAACTTTATGTTAAAAATCACAGTATCAAAAACACATACATACATACATTTAAAAAAAAAAAAAACTGACTTACGTTTTTACATCCTGTGTTGTTATCCAACACCAAAGATTTAATCCGTCACCAAAGGTATTAATCCAACAGCAATGGTATTTCCAACTCCAAAACTTTAGAGATTTTAATTCCCAAAGTTACAACATCCATGTGAGGAGCTCCGCGAAACACATCCGAACACTACAGAGACAATCCATGAATGACATAGCAATCGAATGCACAGGAGCCTGACGCAAGCTCCACCCATGACACGCGCACGTCAGGTGACTGTTAGACCGTGGGAAATGACAACACAACGCTTGCAAACACAGGAGAATTGTGAAACGTGTCCGCGTCCTTACAGTCAAAGTTGTGAATGACAGAGTGGAAGGATTGTACAGAGCCAGACGCTGACTCCGCCCCTAACACATGCACACCCCGTCACACATACGTATGTGGGCATCCTTGTGTCTCGTTGGGCAGCCGCGACTGACGCTTACGATGACGTTGCTCTAAGGGGTATCCCTCTGTGGCGGTCTGTTTTAAAGCTCCGTCTCTAAGCACAGTGACTGTGAACCGTCTGACAAGAGTGGATTGAAACACCTGCACGAGCCCCAGCGGCTCGGACTTTGACTGCTGTTTAAGTTCGGAGGAATAAGATAATGGTGAGGAATCATTATTGAATAATATTAATTGTAGTATGTATCTATATAATAATTAATATAATCATTACTGTTTTTTCCTAGTCAAATTACACGAAAGACGTTTGGAGATATTTCTGGATTCACATCTGTTCTGAACCACGAAACACTTCATTGGATCTTTGGGGAATATCAACATTCAGCGCGAGGAATTATGAGCCACGAAACACTTCATTGGATCTTGGGAATATCAACATTCAGCGGGCATGGAATATTATCCTGAATGACAGTTCGCTGGATATTTGTGGAGTATAAGCACGTTTGTTCAACGAGTCTGAACCGCGGCAGTTCGATGGATCTTTGGGAGAGTATAAGTACGTTTGTTCAGCGAGTCTGAACCACGACACTCTGTTGGATATTTGTGGAATATCTGCGCGTTGTTCAGCGAGTCTGAAACACAACACTTTGCAGGATATTTGTGGAGTATCAGCGCGTTGTTCAACGAGTTTGAAACACGACACTTTGTTGGATATTTGTGGATTATCCGTGCGTTGTTCAGCGAGTCTGAACCACGACACTTTGTTGGATATTTGTGGATTATCCGTGCGTTGTTCAGCGAGTCTGAAACACTACACTTTGTTGGATATTTGTGGAGTATCCGAGCGTTTGTTCAGCAAGAGGAATATTAGTCTGAACCACAAACTCATTTCAATCAAAACCAGCATCCGGCTATTCTACGAAACACAGAGATTTTTTTTCAGGAGCAGCAGGATGTAAACAGAGAACTTCTTTTAAACATGGGAGGAGAGTCGAGAAATACGTTCTGGACAACAGCTAATAATGGTAACAAACTCTTTTTAAATTAAAGTTATCCAGATTATTAATGGAAAGACATGAAGCATTCATGAGAAGTTATGTTGTATCTTATAATTACTGATTTCTTTTTAGTCATTTGATTGTTATTATTTTTATTCATTTTATTTAATATTTTTTGTTATTTTACGGTCTTCCTAACTTTTCACAAGTTATGATTATGTGTTATGAATATTGTAGGTTACACTATTTTTATTTCTGTCACGTTTTGGTGTATTAATGCAATGGGGCGTTGTCATCCATAGTCATTAAACCTCTTCAGTGTCGTCGGCCCCGCCAGTGGGATCCCAAAACCATTACATATTAAAAACAGCGATATCCTATACTAAACCTAAACTAATCTTGACAAACTACATATCATTTGAAATCTTACAATCTCTAGTTTTCATATTTGATGATTACTTTTTATTTGTTTGATTGTTATTATTTTTTATTAATTGGACCGTTATTGTTATTTGTATTACTGCTAGGGGTTGTTGTTATTCGATTTGTTGTTAACCGTACACAGTAGCCATCATTAATATTGTTTATGAATGGTAGCGGTGTTGGTGTATTCGTTTATAGTCTACTAGTAACACATTTAAAAAAAAAACATGTCTTCTAAAAGATCTTACACTGTTAAGGCCTGTTCACACCGGGACGAATTTCGCGCGCGTTATTCGCCGACGTTTAACGCCTCGTGACTAAACAAAGGGCGCCAATGTGAGTGTTAAACGGCGCGTAAAACGCCACGCGTAAAAGCGTCATTTTTTTTTTCAACGCCTCGGGTTCGTTTTTTTTGTTTGACGCGCGCGTCAAAAACTATCCCACCAATGAGATTGGCGCTTTTGCTCACGTGTCTGGAGCTTCTGAAGTTACAGTAAAACACAACTTGGGGGCGCTCAAACACAAAACGGTCTTGCCAAGCACACATAGGTGCGGCGAAGAAGATATACAGCGTCTACACTCTGCAGGGAAGAAATGAGACGAGGAAGATGCAAGGCAAGATGAACCGGGTATTTCTGGGTATTTCTGTTTTACATTAAGCGCCATCTAATGTCAGGGAATGAATTTGCATGTTCTCTCGGCTCAACGACAGCGAAAAAACGCTTGGGTGTGAACACAAAAAACGCGTTGAAAAACGCTGACGAATAACGCAAGCCGATATTCGTCCCGGTGTTACGAGGCTATACACAGTCAGACTCGGATGAAAACGTAGAACACACAAGATCAAGGCGTCGCAGTACTAATGAACAATTACGCCTTTTAATATGTGAGCAACTAAGGATGCTAAACACAAGTGAACTATCCACATCCGAAAGATTACAAAATATTATAGTCGAACAACGAACATGGTTAGAAACACCTGAGCGTGATGATGATGAAAACGTACAGTCTGGTAATGGTTTTTCAAATTATAATCAGGAACTACCTAATATGGGTCTTAGTCAGGACGATATTCATACGCTGACGACTGAAGGCGGACACGTAGGCGACTTTGTAATAACACCTCGACCACGTTTCAACGGACTAGAAGTCCACAGGACACTGAATCTCCGTGAAATAGATACAAACGACTTGGCAGATTTTAATAATCGTCTACACAATATTTTAAACGAGATTGTACATTTTTCTCAACTGACAGCTGGCGATACGGGTATGTGAATATAGCATTAACTGGCGACAGCTTACCTACGTCTATAAATGCTGTATTAACACCAGAAACCAATCATGATCCCACGTTATTCATTGACCAAATTGAACGAGCTGCGCAGAGCCATAGAGAAGTAGCCACAGACAGCTCTTTGGTGCTACGGATCTCAGTAGCTATGGACAGACAAGCAGGTGCACGTAGGAGAATCACAGACATCGCCATAAGTGACACTATCAAACGAAATAAAATGAATTTATTTTGTCCGGCGAATCTGAACGATAACATGTGCTTTAGTTATTGTCTGGCGCATTTTTTGAATCCAACATTCACAGATCAACAGTTGCAAAAAACAGCAAAAGATATCCATACAAACTGTGGATTTACACCGAATGATAAAATAGGTTTTCATGATCTGAACATTTTCGAAAGAAAATTTAATTTAAAAATTGTAGTTTTTCACAGAGACTGCTCAGGAAAGCTACAGGTCTACAAGAACACGGATGAAATACATCCAAAAACCGTGCATTTATTTATCCATGAAGAACACTACTATCTGATCAAAAACTTGAAAGCATTCATAGGGACAAGTTATGTCTGCCAATTTTGTCTCCACGGCTTCAACGATCGCAGGAATCATAAATGCAAATACGTCTGTAATATCTGCAACACCTCCGAATGCCGTACACTTACAGCGTCCAATAGACAATGTCCAGACTGTTTCAGATACTGCACCTTCTGCTACGAAACACATAAACAAGAGCGTACATCTACTGAAAATCGCAATGTGACACGATAAAATACTGCACTAAATGTCAAAAATTGTATAGAATCGCGAGAAGTGTGATAAAACCAAACCACACAAGTGCTCTCCAGAGTACTGTGTACATTGCAATGAGATTTTGACAAGTGAGGGTAGTCACGAATGTTACATCCAACCTCTAAAGTCTGAAACAAATGATGAAAAATACATTTATTATGACTTTGAGACAATGTATCAGATGATAAACATGTGGCTAATTTTGTATGTGCAATGACTCAGACAGGTGAGACGTTTGAAGCTGGAGGAACAGATTGTGTGGCACTCTGATTAAGCACTTCAGACGTCCAAAATACACTGATTACACATTCATAGCCATAATGCATCGGGATTTGACTCCTACATTCTGTTACAGTATCTTAGCAGCGAAGGAATAACCCCAAAGATTATTATGCAGGGGTGTAGAATATTACATATGTATGACCGGCGTTTAGACAGCGATTTATAGACAGCTTTCAATTTCTCCCTTTTTCACTAGCCAAGGTGCCAGCCGCGTTAAACCTAAGTGTGAGCGAGAAGGGTTTTTTCCCACATCATTTCAACAGATTGGAGAATGCAGATTATGTGGGCCCCTATCCTGAAAAAGAGTTTTACGGTTATGAGACAATGAACGAAATCGAACGTGTCAGATTTGACATGTGGTATACAGGTGTATTGAATGACGTCTTTGACTTCAAAAAGGAGCTCGCTTTTTACTGCCGGAATGACGTGATTATTCTACGACAGGCATGTATAAAATATCGCGAAGAATTCATTGAATGTACAAACATTGATCCGTTTAAATCTGTGACATTGGCAGGAACGTGCATGAAAGTATTCAAAACAAATTTTTTGAGTCGGGATACAGTAGCACTTACACATAGTCATGCGTATGTTAATCAGCACAAGACGTTTTCAAACGCATCAATTCAGTGGCTAGAATATATTAAAAATAGCCAAAACATTTATGTACAGCATGCCTTAAACCATGGGGAGCAGCCTTCGGCCTTATCATGTTGATGGGTATTATGAATCTAGTGATGGGGAAAAAACAGCCTTGGAATTCTTGGGTTGTTTTTACCACGGGCATGATTGTCGATTTAAGCCGGAAGAAATTCAGACCTTTATCAAAAGTATCTTTTGGTACTCTCAGAAGACAGTCGGATGAAAAGATAGAAGCACTTCGTAAAGTGTATTCCTTACGAGTGCTCACTATCTGGGAATGCGAATGGGATCACGCGAAACAGACAGATCATGATGTCATTCAGTTTATGGAATCTTACGAAGTGCCTGAGAGACTCAAGCCTCGGGATGCATTATTTGGTGGACGCACGAATGCGTATAAGCAGTACCACAAAACAGCTGATGATGAACGAGTGGATTATTATGATTTCACTTCGCTATACCCGTACGTACAGTCGAGTAAGACCTATCCTATTGGGCATCCGAAAATCATTTTTAAGGATTTTGAACCGGTGGAGAATTATTTTGGTCTCATCAAAGTGACAGTGTTACCACCATGTAAGCTATTTCACCCGGTTCTGCCTTACCGTTGTGGGGGTAAACTAATGTTCCCTTTGTGTATGACTTGTGCAGAGAATCAGATTCAGGACCCACAATGCAGTCATACTGATGTCGACAGAAGTATCACTGCTACATGGGTCAGCGTTGAATTACAACGAGCTATTCAACACGGGTATCAAGTGATCAAAATACACGAGGTCTGGCATTTTTCACAGTCGACTGATACACTGTTTACCGATTACGTCAAAACATTCCTAAAATCCAAACAGGAGGCGTCAGGGTTTCCCTCGCATGTAGTGACAGATGCTGACAAACAGTCTTATGTCGATGATTATCTGGATAAGCAGGGCGTTCAGCTAGACATCACTAAAATAACGCATAATTCGGCAAAAAGATCCATAAGTAAGCTAATTTTGAACACTTTATGGGGCCGCTTCTCCTTGCGTACCCATTTGCCCACCACAGAGCTTTTGACAGAGCCTGAAGAATTCACGCAATGTCTTTTTGGTAGTGCTGGACGGATTATAAAACACTTTTCGTTTCTATCTGATTCAGTGGCATTGATTCAGTGGTCATATGCAGAACGTGACCCATGCCCGACACGGGACGTTAATGTTTTTATTGGTGCTTTCACCACAGCTTACGCACGGCTCGAGCTGTATAATCTTTTGGACAAATTAGGCGAACGTGTGATTTATGCCGATACAGACAGCGTGATATTTGTATCAAAAAACGGTGACTGGATTCCTGAGACAGGCCCTTATCTCGGTCAACTCACAAACGAATTAGAGTCGGACGACAGCGTTCTTGAGTTCGCTTCTTCGGGTCCGAAATCTTATGGCTATCGAACGGCAAAAGGGTATACGTGTCTCAAAGCGAAGGGTATTACGCTCAATGCAGAGAATGCACAAATAGTCACATTGCATAGTTTAATAGGGTTAGTGCGTGCGTATGTGGAATCACATGAGACGATGCAACTGTTCCCCCCACAGAGACCATTACACGTAATAAGAGGGGGTTCACATTGCACAATAGATCAATTGTGAAAAGTTTCAGACTTGTGTACAATAAGCGAGTACTCCAACCAGATTATACTACCTTACCTTACGGGTTTTAAGAATTGTTTTGAAAATGTGTGAAACAGATGTTTTTGACTGCAGACTGCAACATCCTTTTTCAGCGTTATTAGCGGTCCAAGCAATAGTGGGAAGACTTTTTTTGTAAAGACTCTAATGTATAATTCAGACAAAATGTGTTCTGTGAAGTTTGATAATTATGTGTACATTTATACATGCTGGCAACCTTTATATGATGAACTGTTACATGCTTTTGATATTAAATTCATTGAAAACATCCCAAAGAAATTGGATGATGATTCATTATTCCCACCTGGTAAGAGATCCCTATTAATTTTGGATGACGTTATGGGTCAAGCTGCGTCCAATTCTGAAGTCGAGAAGATTTTTACTCAATATGTACATCATAAAAATATGAGTTGTTTACTACTGATACAGAATCTATTTTTCCAGGGTAAATCTACCAGAACAATAGGACTTAACGCAAATTATTTAATAATATTTAAAAACCCCCGAGATAAGCACCAGATAGGTGTTTTGGGTCGTCAGATGTTTCCGGGTAATACAAAGTTTTTTATTGAAGCGTACCAGGACGCAACTAGTCTTCCTTTCAACTACCTGCTAATAGATTATAAAACACAGACGCCTGAAAGATTTCGACTCAGAACGGATTTACTGTCTGACTATCCAGTGGTCTACGTCCAGAAAGGAGTTTAAAATGAGTTCGAGACTTTCCAGAAACCTGTACCTTTTAAAGTTATTATACAAGAGCTCACCCAAACAACGAAAGGTTATTCTACATTCAGCACCTGACGAGCTCATACTGGCTCTATGTGAAGTGGCCCTCAATATTCTTCACGGTAAGATCCCTCTAACTGCGAAACAGCACGGATCTTTAAAAAGGAGAAAGACTGAAATAAAATGCGTTGCTAACAAAAAGATCAATATCGCAAGAAAAAGACGTATGATTAACCAAAAAGGAGGGTTTCTACTACCTCTTCTAAGTGTAGCATTACCGTTCATAACTAGCCTGATAACTAGAAACTGAATCTGTGGAGAGAAAAAATGCAACATACTGAAAAATTGTATCTTGTGCCAAAGCATCAATTGGATAGACTAAGGAATGCGCCGCAGCGTGAAAATATCCATACGTCCGTGGAGGAAAACTTGGATTCATCTATAAGAGAGATATTACAGAGACATGACCTGGACACCCATGAAAAAGTAAAACTATACACCCACATGTTACAGAGATTTCTGTCTGTGTCAAAGCATAACGATGTGGAGACCAACACTTTAACGCTTACAGTGCCGAGTCAGGAGGGTGAAAATGAAGAGACACCTGTCACCTCTCATAGTGCAGCTGATAGGACTGACACCGACTCTGAAGATGTAATCGTATCAGAGGTGCTAAACAACGTGTCTCGGAGAAGCTTGAAAAATGTAAAATACATTTTGGATAAAATGTCTAAGGCCAAGCAGCTGTCTTCATGGACAGACACCGGAGAATTTGTTTATAAAGGGAAAATCATTGCAGGATCTCATATGCTTGACCTGCTGAAAAGCGTAACAATGCCTCAAATGATACGCGACGAACATAGGCCAACAGGATGGAGTGAATTTCTGGATGCGTTTTCCACTTTAAACATACCTTACTCGACTATAAGCAACAATCATGTTAAACGCATGATTGATTCACTTAAAAGAAAAACAGACTTAGATAGTTTTGGAGATGTACCGACAAAGTCTTTGAAAAAACGAAGACGTCGTAACACGTCACCACACATCCCTTCAGACACTCCTGATACAGATGTATTTAAATCGCCTGCATTAGACACTAAACAATGGTTACATTTTTAACAATTATTTGTATTGGTATAATTGGAGATGTTTATGTGTTTTACAAATATTATTGAGTGTAAATTTGTGTATATCATAATTATGTACCTGTATTTTAAGTTGTATACTAATGTCTGATGTCAATAAAGAAAAGAAAACGTTTAATCTGTTTTACAAGTTTGTTTATTCACCACACGCGTAAACAATACATCATACCTTACATTAATACATCTGAAATGTTTTACCAGACTGTACACATTGAATGCATTTAAATGTTTTACCGTTACAGAGACTAGGCTTAAATTTTTTCACAAAGAAAGAGACCATGATGTCATTTTTTAACAAATCATTATGATACATTTTTATAACATTCTCATATTCATAACCTCTTGATATATAATACAGGAAAAACACACAATGTTGTCCACAGGTATCAGAAGCATAATCTTGAACTTGTTTGCCTGAGTACTGAACAACTGTAGAATTGTTTTTTAGAAAGTTATGAAAAGATGCAGGAAAACGATGTGCATCTGGTGCGTTACCAAAGCTGTCAAAAAAACAGCTGACGCCATCTCGACGTATGTATGCGCGATCTAGTGTTCCCCTGGTTCGTCTGAAGCTTGTGTATTCGAAATTAGCATGCATGGTATATCCTTTAAAGGCTCTTTGGGTAGGTAATCGCTGGGTAGTACGCCTAAAAAATTTGTGTTACAGGAAATTTTATCCATCAACCCCGTCAGTTGCACTGTGTTCATTTCAGTAGTGCTCTGCGAACACCTGTCTCCGATTTGATATCTCTATAATTGAATCAAAGACTGAATATATTAAAATATTAACCGGGTGTGCGAGGGGTACTCTGAAACGTACTTCTAATCTAATATTTCCTGATCTAATCAGCGAAACGTGTTGACCACATTCCTCGTCGGGTGTCAGGTTAAATGCGTAGAGAGTGTATCCTTGCAGGAAATCTTCACGATCTATAACCATAGACTGATTCTTTAGATGTCTGCCGGTGGCTGTCACTAGCTGATAAAACTCTCTCACGGCAGATCCGTTATTATATTCTGGCTGAAAAGGACGGGACGGGATCTGATGCCCATCACAGGTCAGCATCAGATATTCAAGGTCAAAGTGCTTAAAGGCAAAAGGATTTTTGTCGTAAGCACCGGAAAAGGCAGTGTTTTCCGTCATGGCCAAAATGATAGATTTCGGTAGTGTCCCAAGGAAGAGATTTTCATGGTTAGATACGCGTGCCCCTGCTGGTACGGAGAAATTTTTCACACAGACTCTATCTATGGGGTATTTAGCAGTGGTCGAAAGAAGAGCTTGTGCATGTCCCAAGCGCACTGCAGGGGATACTGTGACTCTTTTCACAAAAAGCGAAGCCGATAGTATATTAAGCTTATAATCGATGGCATCATTACGCATCAGACAGAACGCATCTTTTGCGCGAGTTAAACGAATCCGTATATCCACTCCGTTCAATAATAACTTCGATTGAAAGAAGATGTCGCTGTGAATTGGAGCTAGTAGCTCTACAACACTACTGGCATTTGTGAACGCTGCTCTCTTTGTTAAACCGGCGTTTGCCCCTCCAGGATCCGTAGCATCTATGTGAGCTGAAGAATCTTTGTAGAATAACCCTGCTGAAAAGTTACTCTCGAGAGTGTCTTTTCCATAATTAATGAGGGCTTCAATGATACATCTGTAGGGATATGTATTGGAACTTTGAGACACTAGACGGTCGCCTAAAGAGACGTCGACCTGAGAGAATATCGTCGATCCGGCATAATTAATTAAACCCGTCGGAGCTCCATCAGGAATATCAGTTCCATCCGGAAGAGTTATTTTGATGCGTGTATATAGCAGAGTGTTATTCAGATCTGTGTAATCTTCACCAGACCCCGCTATAAAGAATTCGATGGGAGACGAATCTGTTAAAGCTGACACAGGGCTTATCTCCACATACGTATTTTTTTCAATAGCTGTTTGTGTCAAAGGGAGCGTAAACAGATCCAGCTCTGATTTAATGCACTCGTCAGACATGCAGTGTAACAGAGACATGTTTTAGAAAATAGTAATGCCCCTTCTTTTTAAATTTGTAGATCTTTTCACACGTTTCGTGCTAGTTCTTCGCTTGCTTTTTGTAACTGAGCGTGTTTTGCTAGTGCGTCTAGTCTTCTTTACAGCAAGGACACGCCCTCTTCTCATACGGGTACCTGGAGGTTTACGTGACATCACCATCATTTTCATCGTTATTATTATAAGACTTTGTTAGAGCGCTGGTGACAACATCACTCATTATGTTTTTAGCTGCTGACTTTAGATGCGGTTTTGCTATATTGATCCCCCTTCTAAAAAAAGGCAGAGCCATTCGAAAAAGGCCTTTAAAAAGTCCACCAATCCCTGAAGCAAAACCGGACCCGTACATAACCCCTCCCCCTGCGTAGCCCGGAAGCCCATTACCGGCCTGAGCCCGGTAGTATGATATGTATCGTTCGGGATCCGCTTTGTACGGAGTGAGATAAGACATTTTAAAACGGTTGATGTTTCACAGGTCTAAAATGTAGTTTGGTAACAACCTTTCCGTAGGTGAAACGTACGTCCTGGTTTAAATCGTCTTTCACATCAACAGAGATTTCTGTGATGCTGCTCTTATTAACCCGTACGTAATGAGCTTTGTCGTATCTGACACTGACTGTTTGGTTAGTCTCACCATCTATATATACAGTTGCTAATAAAGGTACATAGGCATCACCAACTGATTGATAGTCGATTATGTCTGTGTATACATATAGTGTGTAGAATCCAGCTCTTATATCAGACTGGTATGGAGCATATGTGATGTGTGTGTCTTGATGCTCATCCGAACTGTTTACAGTTTCTATTGAAATCCCTGGTTTTAAACCTAGGATGATCGCTAGTTTACCGTAAAATGTCAGCAAGGTCCCGTGAGGTGCTTTCAGAAATACCTTATTCTTTATACGGTTGTAGACGAGACGTACCCTCTGGGGGAGAGAGACATTTATATCCCTGAGCAGAATGGGGACGTCCTCGTAATATCCACATTTTAACGTATTCCGACTCGTTGATAATTTTAGAGCATTCTGAAACGTGTCGCCCCTTACATCAAGCAGTTCGTAGTTATTCTGTAGTAGACGTTGTTCACAAACAATAATAAAAACAGCGTCATCCTCATTAAATGTATACCATGTCAATGGATATTCAAATTCGACCAACGCCACCTCCCACAGACCTTTTAAATTTATACTTCTAGCCAGTCTAGTTCTGTAATTAGATATATTGTTATCAGGGTAGATGTTCATCGATGCGTTGCATGGAAGCGTGACGTAGAATCCTTCCTCAGCCATGGTTATTATTTAATGACATCTATCATGAAGTCTCTACGGCTTTAACGGTTCCTGCAGATCCAACACCTGTTTTTCAGCTATCCAGCTGTTAAATTTGGACGGCCAACCCCACCATTTGACTAGAACGTATGTGACTTTTCCACGTTTTTGTTTATGCAGAATCTTCTCAATCTTAAATGTTTTATCATCACTAACAATAATTTTTTGTAGTTCTTCCTCATAAAAACACCCATCGATAATTTCACCATCGTAGTCCTGTAACCGGTATACGGGTGGG
Source organism: Chrosomus eos (assembly GCA_036326025.1). Classification (NCBI taxonomy): domain Eukaryota; kingdom Metazoa; phylum Chordata; class Actinopteri; order Cypriniformes; family Leuciscidae; genus Chrosomus; species Chrosomus eos. The sequence continues at coordinate 296,522 of JAZAVI010000083.1, forward strand.
ATACGTGGAATGCACGCTGTTATGGTGAAGTATTCCTCTGTATAATTCTGCTCATACCCCTTAGTAAATATCCCTCGGACTTTAGAGACTCTCACATCATCCCCTACAGAGTATTTAAAGACGGGTGTCTCTTTACGTATTTTTCCGTATAAATTATTAAACACTACCGACTCATTTTCTTTATGAACGTCCAGCGGACGCATTTTGATGGATTTGTGATAACTACAATTATAACCCTCTGTCAGGTCCTGCAGTATATCACAGTAGCGTTTGGAGTTTACAGCCGTTAAAAACTTCCACATTCGTCCTTTTAGAGTTCTATTAAACCTTTCGACTACACACGCTTTTAAATCGGTTGCTGTGGCAAAATGATGTATGCCGTATTTTTTCATCAGCAGTTGAAAATGTTTATTGAAAAACTCTGTCCCCTTATCTGTTTGTAACTTTAGCGGCACGCGTCCTTCTTTCAGGATAGATTCGAAAGCTGTAGTCACGTGTCACTTTCAATGCACGTGTCCATGAGTACTTGCTGAATAAATCAATAACTGTAAGAATAAATTTAATATTATCATTCTCTTTTGAGTATGCGGTCATATCGACCAAGTCAGCCTGGAATTGGTGGTCCTTACCGTATACAACTACACGGTTCCGTTTATAATTTATTGGTGCAGTCTTGTGTAACGTATATACATCCTGTTTGGATAACCATTCGTTAATATCCTTATTATTTAATTTTACCCCGTATTCCTGTAACACAGTCTGTTTTAATCTGTCCTTACCGCCGAAAGCTCCGGGGCTTGAGGGATTATAGTAATTTTTTTTTCTTTTTTCATTAGCTCTGACATGTTACTACCTCTGTCACTCTCCATACAATAATGACCAGTTGTCTTGATGTCACACAGATTTTTTATTTCAGATATCTACATGGTTCATCCAAACATCAAAATAAATTTTACACACATTTCAAAATTTTTCTCCAGCATGTATTCAACTAAAATATCAATCATTTTACAGACATCGGGATATTCATTCCTTGACAATTTACAAACATCAGTTACATACGTACAAAGACATAATATATTTCCTATTCTAAGATTCCTTGCATTCAGGCATCAGTTCAAGAATGTTGTTGATAGTCGTACAAGGTGCGTGTTTGACGGACACGTTTATCATATTATTCCAATCATTTGATATTCCCCTTACAGTGTTCATCTGATACGATAATTTTGTCAGACGTTTATCACCCATAGTTGTGGTATCATCTGGTGCATGATTATCATCGATAATCTTGTACAGTAAGTTTGATATTTCACGTTTTACACATGATTTAAAGAAATGTTTGACAATCCAGGAGGTGCAGCGGTTCCACATTTTCACACAAGGACAGGTTCAGGGTTTTCAGCATCAACGAGTTTCCAGTTGTCAACAGCGTTGTATACGATCTGTTCACAGGTTTCATCGACTAGTTTCTGTCTGATAGATGCCAGCTGCTCCACTATGTACATTTCATCTTTGAGCTCAAACAAAATCGTCTCGATAGATCCCTGGATTGTTTGCAGATGCGGTGTGACTCCACAAAGGTTCAAAGCCTGAGCTAAGATGGTTTTCAGCTCAGGTTTGAGGAGTTTCAGACTGATCTCGTCAAAACATCCGTAAAAATAATACGGTGTAGGCTCAAACAGGCACGAATGTCTTGTTTGGGAGGGATGGTCTACGGTACATCCAACACAATCCTTTTTCATTTGCTTATCATCAGATATTCCAATATGACAGCAACGACGGCTTTAATAATCCTGTGGCCAGTATCACCAAGGCACCCGTCCAGCTCGTCACTGGACGTGGCGTCAGGGGTCTCAGCAGCAACAGTAGCACCAGCAGCAGCAGCAACACATCCACCAACCCCGTAGCTCGTGAGGAAGGCAAGATTGTGAAATCCAAGTTCCATACAAAATTTATTTAGCCATTCGACACTTCTTTCCGATGGATTTGATAATCCTTTTGTAGTATATCCATCAGCAGATCCGGAAGGGGAGAATGGTGGGATAATATCCTCTTGAGACATGTTGAGTGTTTTGAGACAGAATGGTTGTGTGGGAGGGTATTAATGGTTGTAGAATGTGGGCGGAGCTACAAGAACGCCCCTCCTACTGTCCTGTGTAATGCGTGGGAACTGTCGTCTTTTCCCACACCTCTTCATCACCTGTCGTGGGAGGGTCTAGGGGTGGAGTCTATGTCTGGCTGCTTTGTAGACTTCACAGATGTCAGTCTAACTTTTGGGATGTAAGAGAGCGGATGTGTTTCGCGGAGCTCCTCACATGGATGTTGTAACTTTTGGAGTTAAAATCTCTAAACCTCTGGAGTTGGAAATACCATTGCTGTTGGATTAATACCTTTGGTGACGGATTAAATCTTTGGTGTTGGATAACAAAACAGGATGTAAAAACGTAAGTCAGTTTTTTTATTTAAAAATGTATGCATGTGTTTTTTGATACTGTGATTTTTAACATAAAGTTTTAATATGCTTTAATATTTGTTTGATGTTTTAATTTTAGAAAATGTATGATAGAAAATAGATCTATTGTTTGATATAAAATTGCATTACACATTGTTTTAGATGTTTTAATGCTAGAAAATTTCGATAACATTAAGAAAACACAATTTAAACTTTTTCATTAATGTTTTAACATTTTACAAGTTGTATATGAATGTAAAGAATATTATTTAAACTTTATACAATATTTTATACATCTTTAAGCAGTATGTAATTGTGAAAAAAAAAAAAGTACATCTTCAAATGTGGTCAGATGGGAGGGGTTCCGGAACCGGTTCGGATGGGAGGGGTTCCGTACCGTGGGAATTCCCACGGTCACATGACCTCTCCGGAAGTGGGTGGGAGGGGGCAGAACTAAGCGTGGGAAAAGGGGGCGGAGCTAAGCGTGGGGGAAAAGGGGCGGGGCTAAGCGTGGGGGAAAGGGGCGTGGTCAATCAAAGGGCAATAAATCACTAAAAGTGACAGATAGTGCCCTATACTCTCTCTCTTAGTTGTATCTTTGCTTTGAATATTTTACAGGGATATTCAGATGAAGAATATGTGTTTCTGATTGAATAATGTGTATAATGTGATGATCTGTGATGAAAAACCTGAATCCAAATGAAATCTTTTAGTAATTTATCTGATCGATTTCAGGGTATCTTTTATCTGGAAATATCAAATGCAAACCCATCATATTACCCTGTATGAAAAGCAGAGCATGAACTAAATCAGTAAAAACAATGATATAAAAACACTTACCGAATCGTTGCCACAAACACAAGCTGAACAAAACACCAACATGAACCATTTTCATTGAGCACTGTAACATTATAATGTTAATCTCTGACAGAGGTGTGATATTAATATAGTGTGTGTGTGTGTGTGTGTGTGTGTGTGTGTGTGTGTGTGTGTGTGTGTGTGTGTGTGGATCCTCCCCCATCAGGACCACCTATAAGAGATCACACACACTAGATATTACGGTCTCAATATGGCATTTATTGAAGGGGTGGTTGATTGCGATTTCACTTTTTTCATTTTAAATAGTGTGTGATGTTGCTGTTGGTGCATGAACATTATCTCCAAAGTTGCAGCGCTGAAAGTTCAATGTAAGCAGAGATATCGTCTTTTAAAAACCAGGAAGTGTAAATGCCTACAAAAACGACTCGATTGGGACTACAGCTGGGTTTTAGACGTCACTAACCCAGACATCTGCATCAACCCTCCCTCCAGAATATGCAAAAAAGGGCATGGCCATATTTCTGCGGCTTTGCTGAAGAGTTACAGGGGAGAGCTAGCGTGCCGTCGAAAGTGTGTTATTTTCATCCAGCTGTTAGGTCTTCTGTGTTCGGGCTTCCTACAGACGCTGTAGTTCGTCAACAGTGGCTACAATTTATGTTTGATTATGTTTCTGACGATTACAATCGTAATTTAGCTCTTTGTGCGGTACATTTCACTGAAGACAGCTTCCTGAATCTCCAACAATTCAATGCCGGATTCCACAAGAAACTGTTGCTAAAACCTGAAGCTGTTCCAACGTTAAAACCAGATGCAGCTGTTGTTGGGCCACAACCTGTAAGTAAGACTTCATAATTTTAAACGTATTTGTATAATTTTAGACGTAATGGTTTCGTTTTATCAAGGACGTAAACAAATGCCAGCGCTGGCTTTATAGTCACTTGGTTATGCTATTTCGTGTTTCTATGGCAAATGCGTACAGACATTTTGGACCTGAATTTGTAATCATATAGATTTTGTAAATGTATTTGCCATGTATAGACTTTATGATGTAATTTTTCGATTTGATCATGAACGTGATCAATGTCAACAGTGTTTGTTTATAGTAGCCAGTTATATCGATGCTAAGAAAATGATACACAGAGTAAACTAAGTTTTGTTAATAGCTAAACGGTTGTTCATTATATCGATAAAACAATAACTTTAAAAAACTATATTGCTCATGTTATCATTTGTATTAAATGTTTAATCAAAACGTATCTCAAAAAGCTAACAAGCAGCAGTAGCATTTTCAAGTATAACAGGTATCAAACTTCTTATGTAATAATAGAAGAATAGAATAATAATAATTCAAAAACGTACCATTCAGAAACGTTTTGTAACAGCCGTGTTTGGGGAGGTTCTGCTTGACTCTCTTCATCGCCGCTTTATGGGTCTGATTCTGGCTCAAACTAGTACGGCAGTATCTGACACCATTGTTTACATGGATCACATGAGACTCACGCCCGTAAAGGCAAGGGGCGTGACGGTTCCGGACAACGTGCGCTACGCAGTTTAGCCAATCACAACACACCCGGCCCAAACTAACCAATCAGAGCCCACTGCCTGTTTCTGAGGGAGTGGTTTCATAGAATCAGGAAGTCAACCGGTCGTTCAAATGACAGAGGAGAAAGAGGCTTACAATAAAGGTGAAATTTATGAAAAATAAGACTTTTAAAAAAAGAAAAACCACGAATACATGTTATATTGCACCCCATAAACACAATCATGCAAAGAAAAAAGGCAGTAAACCACCCCTTTAAAACTCACTTAAAGGGCCTGTTACGATACGGTTTTGTGTCCTGTCATGTTTAGTGGTTCCCTGTCTTGTCATTTAGTTATCCCAGGTGTTTCTTGTTATCTCCGCCCCCTTGTTATCCTGAAAGCTCGTTTGTCCCTGATTATTTAAGCCCTTTGTTTCTGCCCTGTCTTTGTGAGTTCTTGTCTAATGTTTAACGTGATGTTGGTTGTTCCTGTTCCCGAGTTTTGTATCCTGCCTTGCCTGCTGTAAAGTGTGTAGTCTGTTAATTAAAGTGTGTAGTCTGTTAATTAAAGTGTGTGTGCTGCATCTGGATCGTGCTCCTCTCTACTTCAACCGCACCACGTTATAGGGCCTATATGCAACTTTTCCCCCAAAATAATCGTAACAATAGCCTTTTTATTTTACCATTTATGACTCAAACATCTCATGTTGATCATACTGACACCTTGTCCGCTCACAGTGGGTGCACCTATAAGCCTGTATCCTATTTTTTTCCTATTTTCTGTCGGGTCGGATTTTTCCCGCGCTGTCTGTGGATGTGACATCAAGCACGTTCATGTTAAACTTTCAGATCCTCGCCACCACCGCTAGTCTGCAAATAGCCTACACTCGCAAACTTATCTCAAACATTATATGTATTTGACTGTTCTTACCTCTGTAAACATAATGTTGACCTCCTTGAAGCAGATGACTTGTGAAGTGTGCACGCACGAGCGCTGCGAGCGCGAGCAGAGCAGAAAGGAAGAGCAGTTCTGTTTTTTTGTCCACAGGTGTCAGTCGCGAGTTTAAATTTCAGAAAAACGCATATTGGCCCTTTAATATAACATTATGTAACACAGGCAGTTATTAAACTGATTATACATTTGAAGAGCTCTTTTCCAAAACGGGATAAACGCCATTTTTGAAAAAAATGAGTTTGTCATATCATTTTGCTGTGTACTGAACCTATTCACTGCTCCATCAACGTTTCATGCCAAATCGCTATATTTCCTTGTTTAAAATGTACTGCAAGATGCAGTTCTTTTCCAAAACGCGATAAGCGCCAAACCTATTTTTAGTCTAAACGCGATATATCCTCTCGACCAATCAGAATTCAGTGAGCGTTCTACGCAATCCAACACGGCGGCGCTCTGAGCAGTGGTTTGTTTATGTTCATTCATTCATCAAAATGAGTGATAACACTTTTGATGGCCTTGATGAGCCAGTGAGACCTTTTCCTGGGGTAGAAAACGCAGACTGGACAAAGAAAATCACCAAAAAGAACAAAAAAGAAGGCTCGTCACTCGGGTGCCGCGATAATACCGACAATAGGATGTCAACACAAAGCTGCCGCAAAAGGTTTCTGTCAGGCCGAGAGGCTGTCGCTGGACGATCTGATAAAAAATGTAAACTATTTTTACAAAAAAACAATCAAGGTTGACCAGGACCAGGCCATACTTCATCTCCTGGACATCACGCAAGTGACAAGGAAGCGTCCGAAAGTCCAGGACGTAAACAAACAAAAAGACCGGAACATATCTGTTAAGTACAGTCTTTTGTGCAACAGTCATCCAGACAAGGTGCCCGTTTGCAAGGCGACCTTCATAAAAGTTTTTGGTGAGTAACTGTTACAACTTTCACCTCAGAATAGGCGAGTTTAATATTGTTTTGTAGGTTTTCTCCCTCGCGAAAAAATATATTTTCTTGTAAAGAAGCCTGCTAACGTGACATGAAAAGTACATGAATAGTTGTACAAGCCTACTGATAGATAAACTGGCCTTTATTGACCATAATAAGGTTCTATGGTAAATTGTGTGTAGTGATGGTAGTGCAAAATACAAAATGTGGCCAGTTAACGGTGGATTCTTTTATTTATTTACATATTTTATTTTTATTACGCAGTAAACAGTGGGTGCCTGTAAAAAGCTGTGCGTATTGTACATAGGACATGATGTGCTTGTTGTTACATGGTAAGTCATTGCTATAGAGCAGGGCTAGGGAGCAGAGAGAGAGAGAGAGAGAGAGAGAGAGAGAGAGAGAGAGAGAGAGAGAGAGAGAGAGAGAGAGAGAGAGAGAGAGAGAGAGAGAGAGAGAGAGAGAGAGAGAGAGAGAGAGAGAGAGAGAGAGAGAGAGAGAGAGGAGAGAGAGAGAGAGAGAGAGAGAGAGAGAGAGAGAGAGAGAGAGAGAGAGAGAGAGAGAAGGAGAGAGAGAGAGAGAGAGAGAGACGAGAGATAGAGAGAGGGAGAGAGAGAGAGAGAGAGAGAGTGAAGGAAATGTGGAGTGAGTGGTAGCAAATAGACAAGTTAGATGTGTGAATTACGGTTGTATTCATTTTGCTCCAATGTATATGACAATTAAATAATTTACTTACAGGCACAGTAAAGGCCGTGTGTCCCGGTGCTAATATTATGCTGAGACGCTGAGCTCGACAGAGAGAAGAGGTGGTGCACGACACAGTGAGGAGCATGCAAGGAGAAGGCAACAACAGATGTTGAGCACATACAGAGACTTTACACACTAGACAGTGGCCAGCCAATTAATGGCCGGAGAGGAGTCACCAGTGCCGCAAGTATCTCCCCAGTAGGATCTGAGTGTGCGCAAGATGCAATGAGCTCTTTATGAAGCTCAGAGCCATGCTCAAACCAGCTATTCCCTCTTTTATTTCCATTTTTAATGATAAATGATGCTGATTCCATCTTCTTCTCTGTGTCAGTCAGGTTTGGGTCTGTTATCCTGATCTTGTACTTGGCACAATCAGCACATGCATCTGTAGCTGGGTGACCGAAGCCAAGATTGGATTCCTTTGAAAAAACGGAATAAAAGAGGGAATAGCTGGTTTGAGCATGGCTCTGAGCTTCAAAGAGCTCATGCATCTTGCGCACACTCAGGTCACTGGGGAGATACTTGCGGCCTGGTGCTCCTCTCCGGCCATAATGGCTGGCCCTGCAGGAGAAAGTCTGTATGTACTCAACAATGAGTTGCCTCTCCTGCATGCTCCTCACTGTGTCGTGCACCACCTCTTCTCTCTCCTCCCCCCTTCTCTCTTCTCTCTCCCCTTCTCTCTCTCTCTCTGCATCTCTCTCTCATCCTGTCTCTCGTGCTCTACTCACCTCTCTCTCATCTCTCCTCATCCTCCTCTCCTCTCTCTCTCTCTCTCTCTCACCTCTCTCTCTCTCTCTCAAGTCTCTCATCTCACTCTCATCCATGGTACTACTCACATCATCTTCTTCGTCTCACTCTCTCTCATCTCATCTACATCTCTCTCTCCCTCGTCTCTGCCCATCCCCTTCCTCTCTTCGTCTCCTCTCTCTTCTCCAAGCTACAAGCACATCATGTTGTAACAACAGCACAGCTTTTACAGAATCCACTGTTTACTGCATAATAATAAATAAAAAGAATCCACTGTTAACTGGCCACATTTTGTTTGTTTTTTGCACTACCATCACTACACTCAATCTACCATAGCACCTTATCATGGTCAATAAAGGCCAGTTATCTATCAGAAGGCTTGTACAACTATCAGTACTTCATGTCATGTTAGCTTGACTAATTGACTATTAGCCTAAATGTGTAAGGCTAAACCATACAATTTTGGGAAAAAAGATTGATGATTTATAGCGTTTTGGGGAAAAATTTATGGATTTATAGCGTTTTGGAAAAAAATAAAATTAACTTTGAATTTATCATAAACAATATTGTTGTTTGATTTAATAATCATTGTTCAACATGTTCAGACTGAGCCTAAAAACATATTTTAGCAGAATAAAATGAATATTCACAAAATGTGTGGGTTTAGGTAAAAAATGTCATTTTCCTGAAAACTACTGAAATGGATTTATAGCGTTTTGGAAAAGAACTCCTCATTTGTAGAATTGTATCTTTTATTTCTTATGCAGTCTTTCTTAGAATATAAATAAAATAAAATAAATAGGAAATAAAGACACTCTTTACCCACAAACAACTGGCACGCACAGGTTTTCCACTCATCAGGTCAATCTACATTTCTTAGCTAAATGCTAAATGTTTCACTTTGACACAAACACAAGAAAAAAAAAAATATGGGGGATTTATTTGGGGCATACCAAGTGTGAATCAACAGCAGATTTCATTTGATGAAAGAAAAAAACAAAGAAAAAAAAAACATCACATATTATCAGTGACAGAGTGTGTTGATGTCCAGATGTGTGGTCTGGTTGCTGACATCAGTGTAAGATACTGGGCTATAGACTTCTCTGCACACTTATGCAAGTTTATTAAACAGCCTCTTCTATGAACTCATAAAGTTTACTTAAATAGGTTTTTGATAATAAATTAAAATGTAATCACCAAATAATAAATAAAAATACATACTGTATACGTTATCTGTGATGCACGCTAACACATCACATGACCTTTTGTAATGCCTACATCAATAAAACACACACTTGCAAGCACACACAAGAAACATGGAGATGTTAATCCTGTCTGAATCGGTGAATGAAATCACATATGTTGAGTGATACGAATGATAAATTCATATCATATTGAAAACTAGCCCTTTTGGAAAAAGCCAACAGGATATGACCTATCAAGGGGGTATCAAGAATAGTTGTTCTTAGGAAGTGTTGCTAGAGCTGTAAATAACTACTGAAACTAACACTGCTTTACTGCACGATCACTGCATGAGTATAAAAGATCATAATGCACAAATAATATGAAATTTTCATATTCCACAGTAATTTCTTTGTTTGATTTGAGACTTTTTTTTTTTTTTTTTTCAAACAGCAGCATTGATAAGTTCATTATTTTGTAAAGCAGGTTTTTAAAAAATAGTCATGGTTTCATTTGAGCAAGAATGGAAAAAACCCTTCAACCACACGCTATTGACACCTCAGACACACACTCTGACATAAAACACACACAAGAAACATTTGTGTATAGAGGTAATAAAGACCACAGCAGAGTCTCCAATTTTGTAGAAATTGGTGTTTTGCATCGTTTTGAATTTTTTTTATGAGATTTACACACACACACACAGCCTCTTTAAGACTTAATAAGAACATTCTTCAATGTGCCATACGGTTTAGACGGTTTGTTAAAAGTCCTTGTAATTCAGGGCAAGTTTGTTTGAAGTTTTTAGGAGACCATTTTATGAATCCATCTTCAATTATTATACTTTAAATCCTCGTAGGTCACACAAGTTGGTTCTGGTAAAGATTGAAGTTTGATCATCTTCTCATTGTGAGAGGTGCATACACCACATGATCCTCCTCTTTTACTTTCTGAAAAAAAAAACACAACACAAGATATAATAATAATGATAATAATAATAATAATAATAAATGTAATAATAGATAGTAAGGGCATAAGTAATCCATGTGACTCCAGTGGTTTAACCTCAATTATGTGAACAAAGCAAGTGCTTGATTTACAAAATATTAATTGACAACATCCGCTCTCGTCTCAACACAACACAGCAGTCTTGATCTTTTATATATGTCTAATATTCTGCTGGTGTGTGATTGATCAGACAAAAACAAGCACACACTGATCTACATCTGACTCACTGCTGAAATGATAGAGAAATAAAATGTCTTACCGTTTTCTGTGTGTTTCTTTTGTAGAACGCTGGATCAGCGTACATGATCTCTTCTGCATGAGTCTCAACTGTTTCAATAATAATAGACACATTAAAACAACAACTCAATACTAACTAGATCTCTGTCTGTCTGTGTGTGTGTGTGTGTGTGTGTGTGTGTGTGTGTGTGTGTGTGTGTGTGTGTGTGTGTGTGTGTGTGTGTGTGTGTGTGTGTGTGTGTGTGTGTGTGTGTGTGTGTGTGTGTGTGTGTGTGTGTGTGTGTGTGTGTGTGTGTGTGTGTGTGTGTGTGTGTGTGTGTGTGTGTGTGTGTGTTTGCAAGACGAGTAAAACTAGCACTGCTAAATTTGTTTGTATGCAAATAGACATGTATTCTGATATTTGAGAAATGTACAGAAATTTTAAACACAATGACCCGATATGTTGTGATTTTTTTTTCACATAAGTGATCTAGAATGTAAGTTTCTAGGAATAAGGATAAGTTTATGGGAAAATTTATTATTAAATGATAATTAGGTCTAACAATAGACTAAAATATTATGAATATATTTTCGAATTGTTATTTATTATAATACTTGTTTAAAAGCTCTATGTAATACGTGCCTTGTCTGTCAACTTTTCTAAATTTCCTGCAGATCCAGAAGATCCCGAATCCAGCAACTATCATCAGAGATCCAGCAGAGATCAACACTATCAGAGATACTGAGACTGGAGGAGGAAGAGGAGAGTGTGTGTCCGCTGTAATGATACAGAAAGAAGTGAACACATCAGTGTGATCTACAACAGAAGACAGAGATCAGGTCAGTAAACACACACATATATCATCAGTGCTGCTGTACCTGCACATGTGTGACAGAGTGTGTTGATGTCCAGATGTGTGGTCTGGTTGCTGATGGGATTGTTCAGCACACAGCTGTAGGTGTTTTTATCCTGATATTCCACCTCCAGAGGTAGAGAGAGACTGATGCTGAGATCACACACACTGATGCTGGACAATACACTCATTCCTCTGTACCAGGAGAGAGTCGCATCACACACACTCAACACTGATGAACACACCAATGAACATGATGATGATGATGATGATGATGATGACGATGATGATGATGATGAAGAACATTGATGATGTGAAGAGTTACTGATGATGACAGGAACAGGCAGACGAGCTGGAAAACATGAGAGAATAAGGAGAAATATGGATAAATCTACTGTTATTTTTGGTTCATTGTATTGATGAGCAGTGATTGTGTCTGTCATCTCAAACTATAACATAATTAAACATTTCAATATGTTAATAGCTAATAAAGCAAGAAGCACAGGATGAATTACGTCTCTTCTCACCATAGACAGAAACACTGAATGTTTTTGATGTTATTTTCACTCCCGTTCTCAGTAGTTGATAAACTCCAGTATGTTCAGTTCTGGTGTTTGTGATGGTCAGATATCCAGTTTGATTGTCCAGCTTCAGTCTGTCTCTGAATCTCCCATCAGTAACATTATCAAATGTGTAGATGAACCCATATCTTGTACTTATTTCAGCTATAACGCTCTTTTCAGCTCCATATTTCCACAGTATGTTGTTGTCTTCCTGTATTTCAGTAACATCAGTGTTTAGAGTGACAGACTCTCCCTCCATCACTGACACTGACTGTATTTCATTTATCTCGGCAGCAAACACACCTGAAGAACATGAAGAGGTTTTCAGATTAATGCTCATGTTGGTTTAGAAAGCTTGAGTCAGTTTGTAAGTTTGTAACAGCAGCAGAGACACCAAACTACATGAAAAGTAATTAATAAGTTGATCTTCAATGTGTTTTAAAATGATCTTCTGTAGAGCAAAAATAAAAAGTTTATTACAGCACAAGTTTAAATATGCTGGATATATTCAAAACAATTTGTATTACTGAATTTCAATGACTTTTGTAATTGTTTATGATTACTGCAGAAGTATTTAAAATTATTTATTTTATTTATTTAAAATTTTTGTAATCATTGACACATAAAATACCCAAAACAACGAGAGAGATTTGATCACAGCAGATAATAATAAATAAGCAGCAGATAAATAATTTGATTTGAACCGCAGCAGAAGTTTATTACTCTGAAATGTGAATACATTTCAGAAACTATAACTTACCGATCAGACGGCAGAAGCACAAACACAACAAAACAAACACGTGAAACATTTTTCAGATTTAATAACACACAACTGATCTAAACAAACACAACAGAAGTAATGTGGCATGTGAGCAAGTCCTCACTCGACAGAGTCTGACCCTCCTAACACGCACACACACACACACACACACACACACACACACACACACACACACACACACACACACACACACACACACACACACACACACACACACACACACACACACACACACACACACACACACACACACACACACACACTTTAATCTATGTCCCTATGCCGAATTTACATTTACAGAAGATTAAAAATTATTAAGTTCCCAGCATGACACTTGTTGTTGTTGTTGTTGTTGATGTTGTTTACTGTTACTCATTATGAGCAGCTCCTCGTTTCCAAAGCCAACTTTATTTTTTTTAATTTTTTTTTATTCTAACTTTAATTTAATAATTGTTTTAACAGATTTTGAATTATGCATAAAAATTGCACAATTAATTGCCTGACTGTGTTAAATATGTAAAAATAGAAGAATATTGATTGAATATTGGATGAATTACTTGTCATGGTAAAATAAAGACTAACTCTGTTGATTTTAAAATTGTTGTTTATTTATTCAGTTCTCAGTTTTAGTATATATCTGGAAAAGCTTCAGAGTTAAAAGTGTGTCTGATCTCACAGTTTCACTGACGTTCATCTTCTGAGTCACTCTGAAACTGCTGCGGTCGGTTTCCTTCACAAATGTGGTTTGATCTGTTGGTGGATAAACATCTTAGGTGAGAAAATGGCCGTTCAGAGCTGGTGTGTTTAGAGGTGAAGAGCTTCATTCTGGCATGCTTTTAATCTACACAAACATGTTGACAAACTGAGGGACAAAAGCGATAAATACACAATTATCATATAATACTGCCATTTTTATCTTGTTGAAGTTACTATTTTTTGTTTTAGAAATGAATACTTTTATATTACGTTAGTAAAAAACACACATTTTTAAATTCTTGTTCTCAGCTTCCACTGAGGTGCTTTATTACAGGTGAAATATGTCAACAGCTCCACTTATATGCAGTTATTTTACACATTTAATACTGTATCTGTATAATGAAAGCTGATGTAAAACTCTCAACTGTAGTGAATAGTGGACCGCGTGAAATTTACACTCATTGTTTAAAAAGACACTTTTGTTCTAAAGACTCAATTGCTGATGTTTATGTTCAAACTAAAGAGATTTTCTAGAGGTTTATTTAGCAGAATCTCACGATGGTGAATGACTTACTGCAGGTTTGATTATTCCAGCATGCAAAACCAGACAATGATATTATTATAATAATCCCAGGATAGTCCAACTGTAAATATGAAAATTAATGCAAATATGCTTTATTAAAGTAATTAATTCTTTTGAAGTGCTGATCTTCATCAGTGGTTTAAGGTTTTGTGAAAATGTGCAATGATCTCTGGTTGTATGAATGCAGTGTGAGAATCAGGATATGGTTTGTAAAGTTGTTAAAGATCGTCCATGAGACTCATGTATGTTTACAGAGAAGTGAAGGTGTGAATCAATGATGTTCTTCTGCTGTTTGTTTGCATGCGTTACATTTAAAGATTGAAGCTGGATCATCAGACTGGATCTCTGACCATCACAAACACCAGAAACACACACTCTGGAGAATATACACTACACATCAACAGCAGAATCATAAAGAGCTTCAAAGTGTAGAGCTCAAGCCCTAACTCATGTAATCTAGTGTTAGACGCTCATCCTGAAGGGTCACACATATCATCAGTGTAATAATGTTTGCAGTTGAGCTCACGGGAATGACGTTGTTCTTCAAACTGTAACTGTAATTTTAAAAGCATTTATTTAATACATGTACTGTAGGTGATTTCTGATTATGATACTAGAAGATGCTCTAGTGTGCAGTGGGCACTCGTGGCCTAATGGTTAGTGAATCAGACTGGTAATCTGAGGGTTGCAGGATTGATTCACAATACTGACCGGAAATGACTGAGGTGTCCTTGATCAAACCACATAACCTCCAATCACTCCCCGGCCGTCAGTGTGTGTGTGTGTGTGTGTGTGTGTGTGTGTGTGTGTGTGTGTGTGTGTGTGTGTGTGTGTGTGTGTGTTGTGTGTGTGTGTGTGTGTGTGTGTGTGTGTGTGTGTGTGTGTGTGTACTCACTAATCCTAATGTGTGTGCACTAACTTGGATGGGGTAAATGTGTGCACTAACTGTGTGTGTGTGTGTGTGTGTGTGTGTGTGTGTGTGTGTGTGTGTGTGTGTGTGTGTGTGTGTGTGTGTGTGTGTGTGTGTGTGTGTGTGTGTGTGTGTGTGTGTGTGTGTGTGTGTGTGTGTGTGTGTGTTGTGTGTGCTCACTAATCCTAATGTGTGTGCAGTAACTTGGATGGGGTAAATGCAGCGGACAAATTCAATGTATGGCTTTTTATACTTGGCCTTCACTTTTGTAAGGCTTAATAATAATAATAATTCATTACATTTATATAGCGCTTTTCTGGACACTCAAAGCGCTTTACATAGAAGGGGGAATCTCCTCAACCACCACAAGTGTGCAGCATCCACTTGGATGATGCGACGGCAGCCATATTGCGCCAGTACGCCCACCACACACCAGCTTACTGGTGGAGAGGAGACAGTGATGAAGCCAATCAGTATATGGGGATGATTAGGAGGCCATGATGGACAGAGGCCACTGGGCAAACTTGGCCAGGATGCCGGGGTTACACCCCTACTCTTTCGAAAGACATCCTGGGATTTTTAATGACCACAGAGAGTCAGGGCCTCGGTTTAACGTCTCATCCGAAGGACGGTGCTATTTTGACAGTATGGTGTCCCCGTCACTACACTGGGGCGTTAGGACCCACTCAGACCACAGGGATAGCACCCCCTGCTGGCCTCTCTAACACCTCTTCCAGCAGCAACCTGGTTTTCTCAGAAGGTCTCCCATCCAGGTACTAACCGGGCTCAGCCCTGCTTAGCTTCAGTGGGGAACCAGTCTTGGGCTACAGGGCTTGCGTGTTCTTACTATACATTATCATTCATTGTGTACATCTCACCATTTTTACTGAAAAGATCCCACAGACTTGCATTAAAGGAGGGACCTGAGCCATATATATAGACAGAAGATCACAGAGACACGAAGTCGGCTCTTTTGACTGGTAAACAAAAACAGAAAGAACCCTATATTATTGTTCCAGATGCAAAGTAATTTTGAACACTATATTGCGCTCTATACAACGGGAAGCACACTTTCTATTGAATTAACCCCTGCTATTAGATTTAAATACACCATTATGTGGGATTTCTACATTTAAAAATATTCATTTACAATATTATAGCAGATGTTTCAGCAGTGACTTTGGAGGCACTTAATCTGAACTTGTGTTTTTTCTCTGCTGGCTGGAAGAAGAGGTATTTTCATGTTATTAGACATGTGAATCACAAGTAACAAACATAAAAACTTTTGGTTAACTGTTGATCTCCAACAGTTCTCCCAAACCCTTCTGTGATAGTTTCAATCTGTCAATACCACTACCACTACTTATAATCATTTTAAAAATGGTTAAAATGTAGTGCAGTAAATACTAATAAGTGTAAGAAAGAAAGAGTAAGAAAGTGTCTCACAGTCTGCAGTAAATAGATCTACATCGCCCTAGAAATGGATGTCCTGCAAAGGGATAAGAAAAATTATTCTGAAAACCGGCACCTGGATGTTTCCATAAGAAAAATATTCAGAGCAGATGGAAATTATAAAATTATTGAGAGAGTGTGTTTTGTAACTATGTATTGGTTATTGTTGTGACAGAAGAAGATGTATGCAGTAATCCAGGTAGAAGTAAATATAACTGGCACATCTGGAACTTCCTTGTTTGGAGATACAAAACAAAACAAGGGACTGTGAAAGGTTTATGTGGTTTACAGAAAAAAAATTCACCGGAATTGGACAACAGCCCCGACACACTCACACACAAGAATAGATTTCAAAGAGTTTCTTTACACAGACCTTCATTTGTTTGCAGTAAAGCAGACCACAGATGTTCTCAGGTTCATCACGTGTCTTTAGTGTTTCTATTTCAGACCCCTGATCTGTGAAAGAATATGTCTCACTCTTTTGTTTTTTGCACTTTGTGCTTTTGGTGTCTGGTCGGTAAGTTAAAAACATGATTTTATAACTTCACTTCTAGCAGACTTATCTAGTAGTTCTAACCAAATGTATTACATTATAATTTTACTTATGCTTTCCTAAAATCTATTTCCTACCAAATTTACTTAAAACAAATCTGCAGCCATTGTGTTTGTACCAATTGCTGTATTTTTGTTTTGTTTGTTTTTTGCCATTTTAGTTTTTATTGCGTTTTATATATTTCAAAAGGTTAATTCAATGTTCAAAGCTTCAATGTTTAAACTTTGTGCAAAGTCAAAAGTTTGTAATTTCCAAAAAATGTTTTAGTTTGAGTTTGGTTAAACCTACTTCTTTTGACAAACTGAATATCTTACGTTAATGTAAAAATGTTTCTGTTTCCCAGAGTTTTGTGGTGCCATGAAGACGGTATCCATAATTGAAGGAGATTCTGTCACTTTACACACTAATGTTACTGAAATACAGAAATACGATTTTTTAATGTGGACGTTTGGAGATCAGAAGTCTCTGATTGCTGAAATCAACGCAGCGGCTGGAATATTCAAAACACATGATGGTCCTGATGGGAGATTCAGAGACCGACTGAAGCTGGATCATCAGACTGGATCTCTGACCATCACAAACACCACAAACACACACTCTGGACTTTATCTGATTACCATCAGTGGCAAAATGGAGAAAGACTACAGATACAATGTCACTGTTCATGGTGAGTATCGTAATTCACCCTGTACTATCAGGGAAAGCGGGACACACACTAACACAGGGCTAGTTGTAACACTCATGGTTTTAAAGTTCACAAACATGCCAGCATGAAGAAACTTGATGTATTCACTAATTGCCATATCAACACTATATAGAGAAAATGTTGCACCAAAATTAAAAAATCTTTGGAAGATATCTCTGAACATTTATTTAACCATAGCAAAAGTTAATTTCTTAAGTATATTTTTCACCAATGTGTTTTGTGTTAATTTCAAATTAGACAAATCTGAGACATTTAACATTTGAGATAGTTCATTAACGCTTCGCTAACTAGCAGAAGAACCCGGTTTAAATCCCAGTTGTGCATGTGGGGCATGTTGTCACACTAAACCTGCCCTGCTATTAACTAATCCATACAGTTACCGATGCAAATAGCATAATTAACTTCTAAATGCTGATCATATAGCAGGCCCGGATTGGCTAATCGAGAGCACAGGGAGAATTCCCAGTGGGCCGGTCTGTTTTGTTGGCCAGAAGGGCCGGTGTTGTCATGGGTTGAATGCTTTCCCTATATAGGCGCCAGTCACACCTCAGTCCCACTATTTATTTATTTTTATTTTCTCGTAGCCTCACAAAAAAAAGTCAGTTGTTAGAGATGTTCGAACAAAAAATAAGTGATACAAAACATGGATGATTGTAGGCTAGCCTATAGGCACAACGGCGGTGCTGAAAAGGCCAGAATAATAAAAAAAATCTCTAGAAACTCAAGCGGCCAAATAGCCAACCAGTCAGGGCCGTACCCATTGAGGTCCCAGAGGTCTGGACTTCAGTAATTTTTCTGAGTGTATAATGAACGTTGTGAAATAAATGCCTAATATTAACTCTAATTTGGTGCTGCAAGGATTTGCATATCACGACGATAACCAACCTCCTTGTCTGAGCCCCCAAACCCCCTAGCAAGATAACATTTGGGACTTCTGTTATAAAAACCCTGCCTGTGTACGGCTATTGCACTGAATATAAAATTATATTTGGGAATAATACAATTAAGGCTGTAGGAACAGTGCACTATTGCAGACTTATATACTGAGGTTTTAATTACATTATTTTAATATAGTCAGCCGGGAACTAAAGTGGGCCGGTCTAAGGCATTAAACTCCAGGGCTGAAAATGAGTCCCACTCCGGCCCTGGATCATAGAGATCAATTTAAATTATAAGTCTCGATTTGAGGCACATTTGGTTGTAGCTCGTTATCTAAGGATTGGAAAACTGTGTATTTTGTGTTTTAAAAATCGTTTAGTTCACGAGTTATTGATTCGGGAAGTTCGAATCCGTGAATATATTGACAACTTCACTGAACTCCTTGAGTTAAGCACTGAACACATTTCTTTATATTGAAACGCTATGAAACACTATTGTATCTATGTATCATATCTATATGAAACATTAACCTACGGAACTCCATGACCATAATGTTAGCTAGAAAAAAATTACTCTAGTGAATAGAATTTGGCTAAATAGCCTATGTGCACTTTATTACATATTCATACATATTTGAATTTAACCTGTTCTTTAATAAGCCTATTTAATGTAGACCTGTGTGAATAAACCAAGTTTGAAACCAATAAATTAACCTAATATAATTTAATATAATAATGTGCCAACTGAATAGATCCCTTAATAGTTTTTTTTTTTTCCTTGACACGTAGCCTACTATACATCGATCAGACTTGACTTACATTAGTGTATCTCTGCAGGTGTTACGCATGTCAATCCAGTGTTGATCTCCACAGCTGCTGCTGGGTCTCTGCTGGTGGTTGCTGTGTTCGGGATCTTCTGCATCTGCAAGAGATTGAGAAACACAGCTGAAGAGGGCAAGTTACCTATTGCTGCAGTGCAAAAATAGTTAACCCTCTGGGGTACTTCATTTTAGACTCACACTCAGGACCTTCGGGTCAAAAATGTCAAAAATTTGACAGTAAAACAGTAATTTGAAGTGGCAGTTTTACTTTATAATACAGTCAAACCTGAATATTGCATTATAAAGAGAACAAATGGAAAGCATTTTGTCACCCATTGTTATAAGAGATTCACCCCTTCACTGTTGTGTGCTTTTTTTTCTGCATCCTGTTTTGTAGATTGTATGCACAAAAAAACTCTGTATTTTCAAATTTTTGCCAATTTCCCATTCATTTCCTATGGGAGTAATTTTTGACCCGAAGGTCCTGAGTGTGACTATTTTATTTTAAGACCACTTAGACTTTTCAAATCCTGTCCCCAATTTTTTTGGGTGTTCATATACCAAGTACCAAAAAAGTCACCAAGTTTTGGACCATTCCGATGAAGCTACGATTTAAAAAAAAAAATATTTAAACACTTCGGGACATTTTTGACCTGAAGTACCCCAGATACATTGTGTGAACAATTATATATATTTCTAACAAAGACTGATAGTTGAATCTACCAGATGATGGTGCATTCATACATTTCCCATTGATTCATATTTTTTATTTTATTGTTTTAACAGTTCAAACCCAAATAGAAGAGGTAATATATGCTGATCCAACACACTGCAAGCAACATTCACATAAAAGGGTAAGATAACGTCTCGGTTACGTATGTAACCCTCGTTCCCTGAGTGAGGGAACGGAGACGTTCCGTCGGATGACGACGAATGGGGTTTCGCATAGAAAGCCTATCAACTTCGAGTATACAAAACGAGCCAATGGCAAAGAAATGCCATGGGTCTGCGGAATTTGCATGACGTAACTCCGCCCCACCTCGTGGGTATATAAGGAGGAAGTCCTGCATCTAGCAGATATGTTTCTTCGCTGAGGAGCCAAGACTGAGCTCAGGCGATCCCCGCGGTATACAGCGGAAGTGGCAAGAAGACGGAACGTCTCCGTTCCCTCACTCAGGGAACGAGGGTTACATACGTACCCGAGACGTTCCCTTTCGTTCGTCACTCCGAGTTCCGTCGGATGACGACGAATGGGGTTACC
The DNA here is from genome assembly GCA_036326025.1 of Chrosomus eos. Lineage (NCBI taxonomy): Eukaryota > Metazoa > Chordata > Actinopteri > Cypriniformes > Leuciscidae > Chrosomus > Chrosomus eos. The sequence goes on from JAZAVI010000083.1 coordinate 317,163, forward strand.
AGTCTAATCACGCCACCTTCACAGCTGTCTTCCAGTGCCCTGCGTAAATCTGAGATCCCTGTCATACTGGACAAGTGGGACTCCTATTTAACACAGGAATACCAAGGTACACTGGGGAGCATATCCCAAGATATAGAGGAGTATGCAGGAAATACCCAGCCCAACGGGGGGGGAATTTAGAATACACATATGACCCGAAGGAAGCATATGGGGAATACACTGGGGTATCCAGCCGCAGGTGGAAAAGTTTTAAACCCCAGGGAGTGGCAAGGTGGCTTGCCAAGGGAAGACACATGCTCAGAGAGGCTTACAGTGGGAATACACATGTGGGGGTAGCTCCGTAGAGGGACCATGCACACGGGAGGCACCTAGCCGACGCACAGGTTCAAAGACACTGGGTCGACGTCAGGAGTGCAGGAGGAACTCAGGGCTTTCGGAGAAGCTCACCTGAGGAAAATATCACACGTATCCAGTCCGAGGAGTGAAATGGCGAGCAAGCGAAGACACCTGAGCGGGTCCTAATGCCGGCTGGTTGAAGCGAGCACACGAGAGGACACAGGCTCCACTCGGAGATTATAGAATCTGGCGAATGTGTTGGGTGTCGCCCAGCCTGCAGCTCTGCAGATGTCTGTTAGCGAGGCACCATGCGCTAACGCCCAAGAGGATGCCACACTCCGGGTGGAGTGGGCCGTCACACCAAGGGGGCACGGTCGGCCTTGCTGCTGGTAAGCCAAAGCAATGGTGTCCACTATCCAGTGAGACAACCTCTGCTTGGAGAGAGCTCTTCCCTTCAGTTTCCAACCATAACAGACAAAGAGCTGGTCTGAGGTCCTGAAACACTGCGTCCTGTCTACATAGGTGCGGAGAGCACGTACTGGACAGAGCAGTGCCAAGGCTGGGTCTGCCTCCTCCGGGGGCAGCACTTGCAGGTTCACCACCTGGTCCCGAAAGGGAGTGGTAGGAACCTTGGGCACGTATGCAGGCCGGGGTCTCAGGATCACGTGAGAGTAAGCCGGCCCGAATTCCAGGCACGCTTCGTCAACGGAGAATGCGTGCAGGTCCCCAACCCTCTTAATAGAGGCCAATGCAACCAGGAGCACTGTCTCATTGACAGGAGCTTGAGCTCCACTGTTTGCAAAGGCTCAAAGGGAGCATGCTGCAGGGCAGTTAAGACCACTGCGAGGTCCCAGGAGGGAACGAGAGGGCGGCGAGGAGGATGTAATCTCCTGGCTTCTCTCAGGAACCTGATGACCAGGTCATGCTTTCCCACAGACTTACCTTCTATGAAGTCATGGTGTGCGGCGATAGCGGCAACATAGACTTTCAGGGTGGAGGGAGACAGCCTTCGCTCCAACCCATTTTGAAGGAAGGAAAGCACGACGCTGATCGGGCATTTCCGGGGTTCTTCTCGGCGAGTAGAGCACCAGCTGACGAAGAGGTTCCACTTCAACGCATAGAGGTGTCTCGTGGACGACGCTCTAGCGGAAGTGATGGTAGCCACCACCGGAGGTGGTAGGGTACCCAAACCTACCTGGTCCCGTCCAGGAGCCAGACATGGAGGCTCCAAAGATCGGGACGAGGGTGCCACAGGGTGCCCCGTCCCTGAGAAAGAAGGTCCTTCCTCAGAGGAATGGGCCAAGGAGGTGCTGTCGCGAGGAGTATGAGTTCGGAGAACCAGGTCCTGGTGGGCCAGTAGGGCGCAACCAAAAGGACCTGCTCCTCGTCCTCCTTGACCTTGCGCAGGAGATGCACAAGAAGGCTCACTGGGGGAAACGCATACTTGCGGCCCCGCGGCCAGCTGTGCGCCAGTGCATCCGTGCCGAGCGTGCCCTCGGTCAGGGAATAATACAGGGCGCAATGGGTCGAGTCGTGGGAGGCAAACAGATCTATCTGTGCGTCGCCGAACTGGTCCCAAATCAGCTGAACCGTCTGGGGATGGAGTCGCCATTCGCCAGGGAGGGGCTGAAGCCGTGACAGCTCGTCGGCTGCACAGTTCAGGGCTCCGGGAATGTAAATAGCACGAAGGGACCTCAGATGCTTCTGACTCCATATGAGGAGGTGGCGAGCGAGTTGCGACATACGGCGCGAGCGTAGACCACCTTGATGGTTGATGTACGCTACTGTGGCGGTATTGTCTGATCGGACCAGAACGTGTTGACCCCTGAGCAGCGCTCGAAAGCGGTGCAGGGCAAGGCGTACGGCCAGCAACTCGAGGCAATTGACATGCCAAAGGCGCTGGGGTCCTGTCCAGGAGCCCGCGGCAGCATGACCATTGCACATGGCACCCCAGCCCGTGGCGGAGGCATCTGTCGATACGACAACATGCCTCGTAGCCTGTTCTAGGGGGACACCGGCCCTGAGAAAACTGAGGCTCGACCACGGGGTGAAGGTCTGACGGCAGCTCGAAGTAACTGGTACTCGGAGCGTGCCTCGTTGCCATGCCCACCTCGGTACTCGGTCGCGAAGCCAAAGCTGAAGCGGTCTCATATGAAGCAATCCGAGCGGCGTTGCCGCGGCTGCAGATGCCATATGCCCCAGGAGCCTCTGAAAAAGTTTCAGTGGAACCGCACTCTTGTCCTGGAACTGTCTCAGACAAGTCAGCAGTGACTGCGCGCGCTCGCTCGTAAGCTGCGCGGACATGGCGACCGAGTCGATGTCCATACCGAGAAAAGAGATCCTCTGCACTGGGCAAAGTTTGCTCTTTTCCCAGTTGACCCGAAGGCCCAAGCGAGCTAGGTGCCGGAGCACAAGGTCCCTGTGTTCGCAAACCTGGTCTCGAGAGTGAGCTAGGATCAGCCAGTCGTCGAGATAGTTCAGGATGCGAACCCCGTGAACCCGAAGGGGAACAAGGGCTGCCTCGACGACCTTCGTGAAGACGCGAGGAGACAGGGCTAGCCCGAAAGGGAGAACCGCGTACTGGTATGCCTGCCCCTCGAAAGCAAACCGGAGGAACGGTCTGTGTCGAGGAAGAATGGAGACATGAAAGTAGGCGTCCTTCAGGTCGATCGCTGCAAACCAATCCTGGGGCCGCACGCATTCGAAAATGCGCTTGGCAGTGAGCATCTTGAACGGCATCCTGTGTAAGGAGCGATTCAGCACGCGCAGATCCAGGATTGGCCGTAACCCACCGGTTTTCTTGGGGACAATGAAGTAAGGGCTGTAGAAGCCGGACCTCATCTCGGCTGGAGGGACAGTCTCGATTGCACCCTTCGCCAGCAGGGTGGCAATCTCGGCTCTCATGATAGGGGCATTGCCACCGACCAAAGTGGAGCGAACTCCCCTGAAGCGGGGAGGAGACCGCGCGAACTGAATCGCATAGCCGAACCTGATGGTGTGTGCGACCCAGCGGGACAGACGGGGCAGCTCTAGCCAGGCTCCCAGGTACTGAACCAGCGGGGTCATGCGGGCAACAGGCGTCCCCCTGGAGGGGCAGCGAAGCGGAGTAACTGGCCCAGACGTGGGTGGCATAGCGGCCCGATGTGGGGGCACAGTTAGGCTCCGCACCCGAGCAGAGGAGGCCAGGGAAGGAAAAGCGTTCCACGGGGGCGTGCTCTGTCGGGGGTCTGGCGACAGAGGGGGACAGGGCTGAGGCGGCCCGTGGGCGACCCGCCGTGTCAACCGCCTCTGGGACAGAGGGGGACGAGGAGAGCGTGGCTTGTGGGCGGCACTCTGTGTCGTCCGAGAACTCTGTGAGCTCAGAGAAGAGAGGTTTGTTTCTATCTTTAACCAGTGTGAGGTGCCGCTCACCCGTGGGTGAGCAGCGGTTTTCGCTGGAGAAAAAGAACAAAAGATTCTCCCCCGGCCCTCCACCGGGGGAAGGAGTGGTCCTGCTACCATCTCCTGGGAAACAAACATCATCTCTGAGCAGCCCATCTCAGGAGCGCCGCTTAGCCTGGCGTTTAGCGGGGGGCGGGGCTGGAGAGGGCTGTGGCGCCTTCCTGCGACCTCCTCCGCGCCGTGGCCTGGGTGGAGGCTGCTGCGTAGGCCGGGCGGGAGGGGCGGGAGCCGCAGGAGGGCGCCCTCGGCGGCGAGCAGGCTGAGGATTCTGCCCGACCTGGCGGGTGGAGGCAGCAGCGGGCCGGCGGGACAGAATATGCTTAATGGCCTCAGTTTGCTTCTGCGCGGTGGAGAACTGGTGGGCAAATTCCTCCACCGCACCGCCGAAGAGGCCGGCCTGGGACAGGGGCGCATCAAGCAGACGAGTCCGCTCGGAATCCCGCATGTCAGCCAGGTTCAGCCACAGATGTCTCTCCTGGACCACAGCTGTGGACATCACCAAACCCAGGGAGCGCGCGGTAACCTTCGTCGCCCGGAGGGCAAGGTCGGTCGCGGCGCGCAGCTCATTAAATAGACCTGGGTCTGTCCTGCCCTCGAGCATGTCTCTCAACATTTGGGCCTGATAGACCTGGAGAGTGGCCATAGCATGCAGAGAGGCGACTGCCTGTCCCGTGGCTCTGTAGGTTTTCTGCACCATTTTAGATGTGAAACCACAGGCTTTGGAGGGGTTTTTAAGCTCGCCACGAGAGGAAGCACTCTGAGGACACAGTTGCATCGCAACAGAGCGTTCGACTGAGGGAAGCCCAGTGTACCCACGGGCAGCTGCGCCATCGAGGGGAGGAAAGGCGGATGAGACCAGCGAGCGGTCCCGAGAAGACAACGGGGTCTTCCAGGACTTCGAGATCTCATCATGCACGTCCGGGAAGAAAGGTATTGGGGTTTGCCGTGGACGCGGGTCGGCGGCTTGGCCCAAAAACCAATCATCGAGGCGCGAGCGCTCAGGGCAGGGTGGAGGCCGCCACTCAAGCCCGATGCTCGCAGCCGCCCGGGAAAGCATGGCTGTCATCTCCGGATCCGACTCAGGCACAACCGTATGCACACCAGAGGGTGGCAGCTGTGCTGAATCTTCACTTCCAGAAGATTCAAACCCACCTTGTGATGCTGCTACAGACATCAGATCTTCCTCTGTAGCTTCAGCCGAAGTACACGGGCCACCCGAGAGTAGACCCGCGGAAATCGACTGTTCACTAGCGGGCACCGTCATGCAGGGGGGTTTGGCGCGTGGACAGATAGTCGGCGCTTTCTGCCAAACCGTAACCCTCAGATCACCCTGGCCACCAGCCGAAGTAGCACACCGCGAGGGGGCACTAGATCGGGGTGTGGCAGAGGGGACTCTCGCTCTTACGAGCTCATTGAGTCTCGACCGTAATGACGCGATGGTCATGTTCTCACAGAGAGAACACGAGTCATCCACGAGCGCCGCTCTAGCATGCTCAATGCCATAACACACTAGGCAACGCTCGTGCCCATCAGAGTCCGAAACCGATCTGCCGCAACCAGAAGTACACGGGCGAGGCATCTTTAAAAAGACGTGCCGCGTGCAAGCTCTTTTGTGAGAGAGAAACACTCAAGTGTTGAAGCGACCGGGGAGACACACACTCTCTGGCAAACCACTGCACAGATAAGCAGGAAGCGCGCGCCCCGCCGGAGATCGCCGTCACACCAACACTGAGGAACTCGTTTGTAAAGCTGACAATACAGAGATGGCTTGTGGAGTGAAGAAATAAACTTGGCTCCGAAGCGAAAACATATCTGCTAGATGCAGGACTTCCTCCTTATATACCCACGAGGTGGGGCGGAGTTAGGTCATGCAAATTCCGCAGACCCATGGCATTTCTTTGCCATTGGCTCGTTTTGTATACTCGAAGTTGATAGGCTTTCTATGCGAAACCCCATTCGTCGTCATCCGACGGAACTCGGAGTGACGAACGAAAGGGAACTAATGTTTTGTGTCTCTGTATTATCACATTTAGTTGTGTTTTTGGAACCTAAAGTACAAAATGTTGCAAATATTTCTGTTGAGTGTATATGAGATAAGAAACCAGTTGAACTTGAAACATATGCAAATCGTCTCAGGTTACTATTGTAACCATAGTTCCCTGAGAACAGGGAATGAGACGATGCGTCGGATGACGCTACGGGAACGCCTCCAGCGTGACTGCGTCTGAAGCATCTATGTCAACTTAGTCCAATGGAAAGAGAGAATGAGCGTCACGGGCGGGTGACGTCATGACCAGAAAATGATAAAAGCACTTCCGCTGCGAAACGCCAGTTAGCTTCGAAATTTGCCGAAGCAAGCTGATCGCAGGGACGCAGGAAGTATGGCAGGGAGACGCATCGTCTCGTTCCCTGTTCTCAGGGAACTATGGTTACAATAGTAACCTGAGACGTTCCCTTTATCGAAAGGGAACTTGCGATGCGTCGGATGACGCTACAGGAACGAGAATACCCAAAGCGCCAGAATTCCAAGTACCTAAGTGTCAGTCTGTTGTACTAAGCACTAAGCACCTGAGAACCTGGGCAACATCCAGGTCTAAACTGTAAATCTGACGAATGTGAGCGGAAAGAAAGCCCGCCGCATCACAGAGATCTTGAAGAAAAAACTCCATACAGTAAGGCTTAGAAGCCGCCATACTCCTAGTCGAGTGAGCTCGGACCACCAAAGGACAAGGCTGGTCCGAGTACTCGCATGCAAGTGAAATAGCCTCAACTATCCACTTACTGACCGTCTGTTTAGAAGCAGGAAGACCTTTCTTAGGTGATCCAAAGTAAATCAGAGATAGGTCGGACTTCCTCGATGAGGATGTCGGATACACATAAGTGTCCAGTGGTACACTGGGCACAAGAGGTCAGCTTTTTCCTGGTCCGAAAAATGGGAGAGGACAGAAACCTGCAGCACAATAGGCCTCGGAATACTGGTAGGCAACTTAGGAACATATCTATGTCCCGGGAAAGGGCCTGAAGGTCTGACTCATAGGGACGAATAGCTACAGCCACAGCTGTGGACATCACCAAACCCAGGGAGCGCGCGGTAACCTTCGTCGCCCGGAGGGCAAGGTCGGTCGCGGCGCGCAGCTCATTAAATAGACCTGGGTCTGTCCTGCCCTCGAGCATGTCTCTCAACATTTGGGCCTGATAGACCTGGAGAGTGGCCATAGCATGCAGAGAGGCGGCTGCCTGTCCCGTGGCTCTGTAGGTTTTCTGCACCATTTTAGATGTGAAACCACAGGCTTTGGAGGGGTTCTTAAGCTCGCCACGAGAGGAAGCACTCTGAGGACACAGTTGCATCGCAACAGAGCGTTCGACTGAGGGAAGCCCAGTGTACCCACGGGCAGCTGCGCCATCGAGGGGAGGAAAGGCGGATGAGACCAGCGAGCGGTCCCGAGAAGACAACGGGGTCTTCCAGGACTTCGAGATCTCATCATGCACGTCCGGGAAGAAAGGTATTGGGGTTTGCCGTGGACGCGGGTCGGCGGCTTGGCCCAAAAACCAAATCATCGAGGCGCGAGCGCTCAGGGCAGGGTGGAGGCCGCCACTCAAGCCCGATGCTCGCAGCCGCCCGGGAAAGCATGGCTGTCATCTCCGGATCCGACTCAGGCACAACCGTATGCACACCAGAGGGTGGCAGCTGTGCTGAATCTTCACTTCCAGAAGATTCAAACCCACCTTGTGATGCTGCTACAGACATCAGATCTTCCTCTGTAGCTTCAGCCGAAGTACACGGGCCACCCGAGAGTAGACCCGCGGAAATCGACTGTTCACTAGCGGGCACCGTCATGCAGGGGGGTTTGGCGCGTGGACAGATAGTCGGCGCTTTCTGCCAAACCGTAACCCTCAGATCACCCTGGCCACCAGCCGAAGTAGCACACCGCGAGGGGGCACTAGATCGGGGTGTGGCAGAGGGGACTCTCGCTCTTACGAGCTCATTGAGTCTCGACCGTAATGACGCGATGGTCATGTTCTCACAGAGAGAACACGAGTCATCCACGAGCGCCGCTCTAGCATGCTCAATGCCATAACACACTAGGCAACGCTCGTGCCCATCAGAGTCCGAAACCGATCTGCCGCAACCAGAAGTACACGGGCGAGGCATCTTTAAAAAGACGTGCCGCGTGCAAGCTCTTTTGTGAGAGAGAAACACTCAAGTGTTGAAGCGACCGGGGAGACACACACTCTCTGGCAAACCACTGCACAGATAAGCAGGAAGCGCGCGCCCCGCCGGAGATCGCCGTCACACCAACACTGAGGAACTCGTTTGTAAAGCTGACAATACAGAGATGGCTTGTGGAGTGAAGAAATAAACTTGGCTCCGAAGCGAAAACATATCTGCTAGATGCAGGACTTCCTCCTTATATACCCACGAGGTGGGGCGGAGTTAGGTCATGCAAATTCCGCAGACCCATGGCATTTCTTTGCCATTGGCTCGTTTTGTATACTCGAAGTTGATAGGCTTTCTATGCGAAACCCCATTCGTCGTCATCCGACGGAACTCGGAGTGACGAACGAAAGGGAACTAATGTTTTGTGTCTCTGTATTATCACATTTAGTTGTGTTTTTGGAACCTAAAGTACAAAATGTTGCAAATATTTCTGTTGAGTGTATATGAGATAAGAAACCAGTTGAACTTGAAACATATGCAAATCGTCTCAGGTTACTATTGTAACCATAGTTCCCTGAGAACAGGGAATGAGACGATGCGTCGGATGACGCTACGGGAACGCCTCCAGCGTGACTGCGTCTGAAGCATCTATGTCAACTTAGTCCAATGGAAAGAGAGAATGAGCGTCACGGGCGGGTGACGTCATGACCAGAAAATGATAAAAGCACTTCCGCTGCGAAACGCCAGTTAGCTTCGAAATTTGCCGAAGCAAGCTGATCGCAGGGACGCAGGAAGTATGGCAGGGAGACGCATCGTCTCGTTCCCTGTTCTCAGGGAACTATGGTTACAATAGTAACCTGAGACGTTCCCTTTATCGAAAGGGAACTTGCGATGCGTCGGATGACGCTACAGGAACGAGAATACCCAAAGCGCCAGAATTCCAAGTACCTAAGTGTCAGTCTGTTGTACTAAGCACTAAGCACCTGAGAACCTGGGCAACATCCAGGTCTAAACTGTAAATCTGACGAATGTGAGCGGAAAGAAAGCCCGCCGCATCACAGAGATCTTGAAGAAAAAACTCCATACAGTAAGGCTTAGAAGCCGCCATACTCCTAGTCGAGTGAGCTCGGACCACCAAAGGACAAGGCTGGTCCGAGTACTCGCATGCAAGTGAAATAGCCTCAACTATCCACTTACTGACCGTCTGTTTAGAAGCAGGAAGACCTTTCTTAGGTGATCCAAAGTAAATCAGAGATAGGTCGGACTTCCTCGATGAGGATGTCGGATACACATAAGTGTCCAGTGGTACACTGGGCACAAGAGGTCAGCTTTTTCCTGGTCCGAAAAATGGGAGAGGACAGAAACCTGCAGCACAATAGGCCTCGGAATACTGGTAGGCAACTTAGGAACATATCTATGTCCCGGGAAAGGGCCTGAAGGTCTGACTCATAGGGACGAATAGCTACAGCCACAGCTGTGGACATCACCAAACCCAGGGAGCGCGCGGTAACCTTCGTCGCCCGGAGGGCAAGGTCGGTCGCGGCGCGCAGCTCATTAAATAGACCTGGGTCTGTCCTGCCCTCGAGCATGTCTCTCAACATTTGGGCCTGATAGACCTGGAGAGTGGCCATAGCATGCAGAGAGGCGGCTGCCTGTCCCGTGGCTCTGTAGGTTTTCTGCACCATTTTAGATGTGAAACCACAGGCTTTGGAGGGGTTCTTAAGCTCGCCACGAGAGGAAGCACTCTGAGGACACAGTTGCATCGCAACAGAGCGTTCGACTGAGGGAAGCCCAGTGTACCCACGGGCAGCTGCGCCATCGAGGGGAGGAAAGGCGGATGAGACCAGCGAGCGGTCCCGAGAAGACAACGGGGTCTTCCAGGACTTCGAGATCTCATCATGCACGTCCGGGAAGAAAGGTATTGGGGTTTGCCGTGGACGCGGGTCGGCGGCTTGGCCCAAAAACCAATCATCGAGGCGCGAGCGCTCAGGGCAGGGTGGAGGCCGCCACTCAAGCCCGATGCTCGCAGCCGCCCGGGAAAGCATGGCTGTCATCTCCGGATCCGACTCAGGCACAACCGTATGCACACCAGAGGGTGGCAGCTGTGCTGAATCTTCACTTCCAGAAGATTCAAACCCACCTTGTGATGCTGCTACAGACATCAGATCTTCCTCTGTAGCTTCAGCCGAAGTACACGGGCCACCCGAGAGTAGACCCGCGGAAATCGACTGTTCACTAGCGGGCACCGTCATGCAGGGGGGTTTGGCGCGTGGACAGATAGTCGGCGCTTTCTGCCAAACCGTAACCCTCAGATCACCCTGGCCACCAGCCGAAGTAGCACACCGCGAGGGGGCACTAGATCGGGGTGTGGCAGAGGGGACTCTCGCTCTTACGAGCTCATTGAGTCTCGACCGTAATGACGCGATGGTCATGTTCTCACAGAGAGAACACGAGTCATCCACGAGCGCCGCTCTAGCATGCTCAATGCCATAACACACTAGGCAACGCTCGTGCCCATCAGAGTCCGAAACCGATCTGCCGCAACCAGAAGTACACGGGCGAGGCATCTTTAAAAAGACGTGCCGCGTGCAAGCTCTTTTGTGAGAGAGAAACACTCAAGTGTTGAAGCGACCGGGGAGACACACACTCTCTGGCAAACCACTGCACAGATAAGCAGGAAGCGCGGCCCCGCCGGAGATCGCCGTCACACCAACACTGAGGAACTCGTTTGTAAAGCTGACAATACAGAGATGGCTTGTGGAGTGAAGAAATAAACTTGGCTCCGAAGCGAAAACATATCTGCTAGATGCAGGACTTCCTCCTTATATACCCACGAGGTGGGGCGGAGTTAGGTCATGCAAATTCCGCAGACCCATGGCATTTCTTTGCCATTGGCTCGTTTTGTATACTCGAAGTTGATAGGCTTTCTATGCGAAACCCCATTCGTCGTCATCCGACGGAACTCGGAGTGACGAACGAAAGGGAACTAATGTTTTGTGTCTCTGTATTATCACATTTAGTTGTGTTTTTGGAACCTAAAGTACAAAATGTTGCAAATATTTCTGTTGAGTGTATATGAGATAAGAAACCAGTTGAACTTGAAACATATGCAAATCGTCTCAGGTTACTATTGTAACCATAGTTCCCTGAGAACAGGGAATGAGACGATGCGTCGGATGACGCTACGGGAACGCCTCCAGCGTGACTGCGTCTGAAGCATCTATGTCAACTTAGTCCAATGGAAATCCCTGTTCTCAGGGAACTATGGTTACAATAGTAACCTGAGACGTTCCCTTTATCGAAAGGGAACTTGCGATGCGTCGGATGACGCTACAGGAACGAGAATACCCAAAGCGCCAGAATTCCAAGTACCTAAGTGTCAGTCTGTTGTACTAAGCACTAAGCACCTGAGAACCTGGGCAACATCCAGGTCTAAACTGTAAATCTGACGAATGTGAGCGGAAAGAAAGCCCGCCGCATCACAGAGATCTTGAAGAAAAAACTCCATACAGTAAGGCTTAGAAGCCGCCATACTCCTAGTCGAGTGAGCTCGGACCACCAAAGGACAAGGCTGGTCCGAGTACTCGCATGCAAGTGAAATAGCCTCAACTATCCACTTACTGACCGTCTGTTTAGAAGCAGGAAGACCTTTCTTAGGTGATCCAAAGTAAATCAGAGATAGGTCGGACTTCCTCGATGAGGATGTCGGATACACATAAGTGTCCAGTGGTACACTGGGCACAAGAGGTCAGCTTTTTCCTGGTCCGAAAAATGGGAGAGGACAGAAACCTGCAGCACAATAGGCCTCGGAATACTGGTAGGCAACTTAGGAACATATCTATGTCCCGGGAAAGGGCCTGAAGGTCTGACTCATAGGGACGAATAGCTAGCAGAAATAGTCTTAAAGAAAGGAACTACTCTGAGACCAAATATAAGGGCTCAAAGAGCCCCAGATAGGCCTAAACTATCATAAGGTCCCAAGCCGGCACCCTAGTGCAAGTTGCAGGCCTCAGCCTCAGGGTGCCACGAAGGAAACAAGTGATCAGGGGGTCTCGACCCAAAACGTACCATCCACCAGGGCGTGGAAAGCTGCAAAGGCCGCCACGTATACCTTAAGCGTGGAAGGACATAGAACTGACACAAAGCGTTATAGCAGAAATCCAATACTGTGTTGCTGAACAGATAACCGGATTCCACTGACGCTGGTAACACCAAGACGTGAAAAAACTCTCGTAATAGTGAATATAGTTTTCTCGTAGCGGGAGCTCTGGAGCTAGAACGGTCTCAACAACCTCAGTTGATAGACCACTCTAAATGAGTTGGGCCCACTCAGAGGCCAAACCCACAGGTTCCAAATCTCTGGACGCTGGCCAGCGTGGTGCTACTAGCAGTAGGCTTATTCCATACCGACTGACCCGCTCCAGAATTCCTGGAAGCAGAGCAACAGGGGGAAAGGCGTATAGACGTAGCCTTGGCCACGTCTGCACCATAGCATCCAGCCCCAGGGCACTTCTGCTTGGCCATATGCCTCCCAGATTTTCTCCACCGCCTCGGGGTGGAGTCTCCAGTCCCCTGGCCTCAGCTCCTGCCTCGACAGGATGTCTGCTCCTATATTCTGGTCCCCAGGAATATACACTGCCCTCAGGGAGAGTACCTTCCCCAGAGACCACAGAAGGATCTGGTGCGCCAATTTGCAAAGCGGGCGCGACCGCAGACCCCCCTGATGGTTCAGATAAGAGACCACTGATGTGTTGTCTGTTCGAACGAGCACATGATGGCCTCTTAGGTCCGGAAGGAAATGTCTCAACGCATTGAAGACGGCCATCATCTCCAGGCGATTTATGTGCCACGAAAGATGATGGCTTTTCCACAGACCCTGAACCGAGCGGCCTTCCATTACCACTCCCCAGCTGGTGAGGGAAGCATCTGTCGAGATAGTAGCTCGATGGCAAAGAGCTCCCAACACCGGAACCTGGGTTAAGAACCAGTGCTTCCTCCATATTTCTAAGGCACGAAGGCATCGCCGCGTGACCTTGATCATACGGAGTGGGTTTCCCCTCGGGGAGAACCCTCTGGTCCTGAGCCACCACTGTAAAGGCCTCATGTACAACAGGCCAAAAGGTATCACGTTGGACGCTGCTGCCAGTAGACCCAACAGTCTCTCGAACTGTTTTACAATGCGTGACTGGTTTTGGGTTAAGAACCAGTGTTTACTACATATAACTAAGGCACGAAAGCATCGCCGAGTGACCTTGATATACGTAGTGGGTTTCCCCTCGGGGAGAACCCTCTGGTCCTGAGCCAGCACTGTAAAGGTCTCATGTACAGCATGCCAAAAGGAATTCCGTTGGACGCTGCTGCCCGTAGACCCAACAGTTTCTCGAACTGTTTTACAGTGCGTGACTGACCTAGCTTTAGCTCTTTGATGGCTACCAGGATAGCAGCTACACGAATGGGCGATAGGTTGGCCCTCATCGTCACTGAATCCCATACCACACCAAGGAAAGTGGTCCTCTGTACTGGAGAAAGTACACTCTTCTTGGCATTGAGCCTCAACCCCAATATCTACATATGAGCGAGAACGACACCTCGGTGCCGAACCGCCAACTGCTCTGATTCCGCTAGAATCAGCCAGTCGTCGATATAATTCAGCCTGAGAGGGGCTAAGGCTACATCCATGCATTTCGTGAACGTGCGGGGTGCAAAGCTAGGCCGAAAGGAAGAACCCGATATTGGTATTCTTTGCCCCTGAAAGAAAACCTTAGGAACTTCATGTGCTGAGGGAGGATGGAGATATGGAAGTATGCATCCTTTAGATCTATCGTGACAAACCAGTCCTCGGATCTGATTTGGGTCACGATCTGTTTGAGGGTCAGCATCTTGAATTTTAGTTTCTGAACTGACCGATTTAACAGGCAAAGATCTAAAATGGGACGCAACCCTCCATCCTTTTTTGGAACAATGAAATAACGGCTGTAAAAACCCGACTCTCTGTCGGGTGAGTACACCTGTTCTATAGCTTCTTTTGCTAACAGGGCCTTTACTTCTTGCTCCATTACCAGAGCCTGCTCGGGATGCACCACTGTGGGCAGCACCCCGCTGTAATGAGGAGGACGAGAACCAAACTGGATTCTGAATCCTTTCTCTACAATCTGCAGGACCCAATGAGAAATATTCGGCAGAAGCTTCCACGCTGCCAGAAAATTTACTAAGGGAACCAGTCTCTTGAGACTGGTCTCTGGTGTTACTGAGAGAGCCAAATCTGGAGCCTGAAACATAATGGCAGGAGCTACCTGACCTGACTGCTCTAAAGCCCCCCTCAGAGGGCGCGAAACCGATGCTGTGCTGCAGCATAGCATCAGCGACTCGCTGGAGACCGCTGCGCCCTGAAGCACCGGAGGTGGCAGGGTTGGCAGGAGGGTCTCGTGAGGACCCCAAAATGGAACGGGCACCGTGTAATGAGGTGTACACCACTCCACTTCGGTCGGGGCTGTCCTCACAGGCCTGACGCCTAAACATCAAGACCTTTTTTTTTTTTTTTGAACCGAAGTTTTCTTCGCCTGAAGAACGGTCCTCAGATCCGGCTTAGGCTTCGACGACTTCTGTTGAGAGGGTTGCGTCTGTCTCCAGTATCTACGTGGAGGAACACGAGGCGCAGCACTCTCTTTCTGTGCACATAATATGATGAATTTGACGGCTGGGGCTGCTAACGCCCAGCAGCCCCAGGGGGGCACGGCGAGGGAGAAACTTTTATTATATATATATTTTTTTTATATATATTTTTGCATCACCTAACAACGACCGCATGGAATGCGTCGCCGAAGAGACCCGAAGGCTCATTTTTCGCTATATCCAGATCCCCAGCAGATCAGCCTGATAAGCCTGGAGCAATACCATAGTTTTTTATAAACATTCTCCAGCTGACCTGCTGCCGTATAAGCTTTACCCATAAAACCAAAGTAGTTTTGTTTAGTATTAGACTTAGTGGGCAAAGCAGAGGCTTTAAATGACGATGCTGGACCAGGTGAAAAAATAGCATTTTTCTGATGTTTTCTATTTCTGTTCAGCCTGGGGCATCATATCATAACCGTAATCTTTCAACCCTCTAACTTTGAATAAACATGAACATGAGGGCTGAAAAGTAGTAATGAATACGGTTTATTCCACAATATAGATATTCAGTGTGTAAATTCAGGGAAAAAAGGGAAGCCTCGTGGTGGAGATAATGTGATAGATGTAAGGAAACGCTCGTCTAGTTTGATTTTAGGACGAGCGTCCCTTTTTCTCAGCTGGCCATTAAATATTTAATTTACTAACAGCACGGGAAAAAACCTCCACCAGCTCATCATATGCTGGAGAAATAGATGGCGAATCTAATTCAACAGTGTGTGCTTTCACTTTCTATACTCAAACATTTAACCTCCTCGGAGGAAGAGTATTGAAGGAAAAAAGGCTCTCTCTCCCCGGGCGGAAGAAACCGCAGAGCGTGCTTCCGACACCGGGGATATAGCGCTGGATCTTCCGGGTAAGGAAGGAGA
This sequence comes from Chrosomus eos, assembly GCA_036326025.1. NCBI lineage: Eukaryota > Metazoa > Chordata > Actinopteri > Cypriniformes > Leuciscidae > Chrosomus > Chrosomus eos. The sequence continues at coordinate 332,637 of JAZAVI010000083.1, forward strand.
AAAGGCCCTCGGACCCGTCTCCAACCCCTCCAAAAGATCCATCTGCGATCCCCAGGAATGCATTCTCCGCGCTGCCTCGGCAAACGCGGGTCCTGTATCCCTGAGAATCGCAAGCCTGCCACTATCATACAGAGTGACAGGCGAGAGCAGAGCATGCTAAATTTGGTAGCATTTCACAATGTTGGCACTCAGCCCCCTCAAAGGCTGAGACCGCATGCTCTACTCCCAAACAAATGACACAAAGCTTGTGTGTGTCCCCACCCGTTAAATAACGCGGGCAGGGAGGAACACACTGTTTGTACATTTGTTTCGCCATAACGTTTCCAACAATATTGCAACAGACAACAATAAATAGACAGAGACGGCACAGTTTTGACACAGATCGCTTGCTGAGGCAACAGAAGCTAACTGGCGTTTCGCAGCGGAAGTGCTTTTATCATTTCCTGGTCATGACGTCACCCGCCCGTGACGCTTATTCTCTCTTTCCATTGGACTAAGTTGACATAGATGCTTCAGACGCAGTCACGCTGGAGGCGTTCCCGTAGCGTCATCCGACGCATCGCGAGTTCCCTTTCGATAAAGGGAAATCTTATATATTACATATCAATCTATATATGATTATATATGATTCATTTTATTTCATTAGCATTTGTGTTTTTGTGCTGATGGAACAATTGTTTCTGAAGTAATACGAACAGTAAATATTTACAAATGTGGCTTTCCATTTTGTTGTCTCAAGTTCAATGTCAATATATGTATATATAAGAAAGCATAGAATTGTTTCAACCCAACTTTGGGTCAAACCTAACATTTGAGTTGGTCTATATTTGACTCAAAGTTGGGTTGATAATAATCTTCTGTTTTTATTATTTATTACAGAGGTGTAAAGAGAAGGATGAGATGGTGTATTCAGAGGTCACCATGACTTGTTGATCAAACTCATTGTAATTCTCGTCTTTTTTCATTAATTATGTTCCTATGTCACTGTAGTGCTGAGTTACGCAATGTTTTTTGCAAGATCCCTTTGCAAAATACTATCTTTTACTCATTTACTCAATTATTCTCCGTGAGAAAAATATTATGTGATATTATAAATGTATCTCCTGGTGACAGGAGCATCCAGAGCAGAAAACTTGCAAACATATTTACAGATGAGGCAGCAAAAAGAAATATAATACAGAAATAAAGAATAAACAATAACAAATGTAATATTCATGACCACAGACATGAGAATGACAGCTCAAGTTATTAAGTGATTTTGTGGGGGGTGCACACACATTGTTTTTCGCTGAGGAGCAGAGATTAAGACGGCCGTACAGCAATGGTCAGCAACCGTGGCGACGGGACGTCACGTCTCCCGTTCCCTCCTTCTCCTAACCGAGACGTTCCCTTTCAGTCGCTCACGTTTGACTTGACGTCGACGTGACGACGTAATTGGGATCCCATGGAAAGCGACACGGTTGCTGCCACATCCAGCACCCTACGGAAGACTCTCAGACCCCCATCTGGCTAGGGCGGAAGACCTGCGTAGAGGGAGTTCGGACAGCTGTTCCATTACAACCTACACAGTGGAACTCTTGGATAACACTGGGAAAGCGAGCCCCTCCAGGGGAGAGGGACGCTGCGGAGCCACATCCTGCCCAAAGGCAGGTAACATGTGGAGAATACACATATGGACTGGCCGAAGGGGCAGTGCAACATTTGGAATGTCACTTGGGTGGCTCCAACCTGAGAAGGGGGAGGCAGCACCGGACAGTGACGGCAGAGCGGACTCTGCCAAGGGAAGACACGGGCTCACCGCAGGGAGTTGATCGTGGAAGAATACTCATATGGGATTGCCGCAGGGATCACCACATATGGAACCCAGTCTAGCACAAGTTACACAAGCATATGAGCACTAGACCTGGCGTCGGACGCTCCGCAACGTCCGACTGCCGAAGGGGTGCAGAGGGACTCAACAGAGTTCGCCTACTGGGGAAACTCAACTGGAGCAAAAAATGCACGTATCCGCTCCATGTGGAGGGGAGTGGCGCAGCAAGCCGACACAAGAGCGGGAACTTCGGTGTTACCGACTGGTTGAAGCAAGCACACAGGAAGAAACCGGCTCAACACGTAGGCTATAAAACCTATTGAAAATGTTAGGTGTCGCCAAGCCCGCAGCTCGGATGTCTGACAGTGAGGCGCCGTGTGCCAGCGCCCAGGAAGAAGCGACACCCCGAGTGGAGTGGGCTCTCAACCTGGGCGGGTAAAGCACGCCTTGAACTTCATAAGCCAAGGCATCCACTATCCAGTGGGCCATCCTCTGCTTGGAGACACTCTTCCCTTTCTGCTGGTCTCCGTAACAGACGAAGAGCTGGTCTGAGGTCCTGAGGCTTTGCGTTCTGTCCATGTACAGACGCAGAGTGCGAACGGGACAGAGAAAAGCCAGGGCTGGGTCTGCCTCCTCCGAAGGCAGCGCTTGCAGGTTCACTACCTGGTCCCAGAAGGGAGTGGTGGGAACCTTGGGCACATATCCGGGCCGGGGTCTCAAGATCACGTGAGAGTTAGCCGGGCCGAAATCCAGGTACAATTCGTCGGCCGAAAATGCATGCAGGTCCCCTACCCTCTTGATGTAGGCCAATGCAACCAGGAGTACTGTCTTACAGGACAGAATTTTTAACTCTGCTGACTGAAAAGGCTCCAAGGGTGGTCTCTGAAGTGCCGAAAGGACCAGAGACAAATCCTAAGAGGGTATAGAGAGTGGGCGAGGAGGATTCAGTCTCCTTGCCCCCTCTCAGGAACCTGACGATCAGGTCGTGCTTCCCCATTGACTTACCTTCAACTGCATCGTGATGTGCGGCGATAGCGGCAACATACACTTTAAGGGTGGAGGGAGACAGCCTACGCCCCAACCCGTCTTGCAGGAAGGAAAGCACGGCTCTGATCGAGCAAGATCGGGGGTTCTCCTCGTGAGAAGAAAACCAGTCAACGAACAGGTTCCACTTCAACGCATAGAGGGGACTCTAGCGGAAGTTATGGTATCAACTAACGCTTGGGGTAGATCAACTAGAACCTCCGCGTCCCGTCCAGGGACCAGACATGGAGTTTCCAGAGGTCTGGACGCAGGTGCCATAGGGTGCCCCGTCTCTGAGAGAGCAGGTCCTCTCGCAGAGGAATGGGCCAGGGAGGGGCTGTCGCGAGGAGCACCAGTTCCGGGAACCAGGTCCGGTTGGGCCAGTACGGCGCAACTAACAAGACCGGATCCTCGTCCTCACAGACTTTGCAGAAAGTCTGTGCAAGAAGGCTCACTGGGGGAAACGCATACTTGCGTTGGCCCAGGGGCCAGCTGTGTGCCAGAGCATCCGTGCCGAGGGTCCCCTCGGTCAGGAAATAGAACAACTGCCAGAGAGACGTGTCCGGGGCAGCAAACAGATCTACCTGTGCGGTCCTGAAGCGCCTGAAGATCAGCTGGACCACCTGGAGATGGAGTCGCCATTCTCCCGGTAGCACCTGCTGTGGGAGCTCTTCGGCTGCACGGTTGAGCAGGCCCGGAATAACATGGCACGAAGCGACCTCAGATGCTTCTGACTCCAAGGGAGGACATGGCGGGTGAGTTGTGACATGCGGCAGGAGCGTAGACCACCTTGATGGTTGATGTACGCAACGGTCGCAGTGCTGTCCGTATGGACCAGAACATGCTTGCCTAGTAGCAGCGCTTTGAAGGGGCCCAGCGCAAGATGAACTGCTAACAACTCGAGGCAGTTGATGTGCCAATGCAGTTGAGGCCCCGTCCACAGACCTGAAAATGCGTTTCTGCGTAAGCATCTTGAACGCCAGCCTGTGAAGGGACCAATTCAGGAGACACAGATCCAAGATAGGTCGTAACCCACCTCTTTTATTGGGAACAATGAAGTACGGGCTGTAGAAGCCGGTCTTCATGTCGGCTGGATGGACCGGCTCGATTGCGTCCTTCGCCAGTAGGACTGCAATCGCTACCCGGTGAAGGCCGGGGGACGCCGAGCGAACTGAATTGCATAGCCGAGTCTGACGTTACGGATGAGCCAGCGAGACGGGCTGGGAAGCACTTACCAGGCTCCCAGACACCGCGCAAGCGGGACAAACGGCACGACAGACATACCCGAGGTGGGGCAGCGCGGCGGAACGCAGGGACCTGACACATACGGCATAGCGGCCCGAAGTGGGGTCCGAGTCTACAACACTAACCTGACTCCACCGACCGGCAGGGGATGAGTGAGACGGCATAGCTGCGGCCTCGAGCACATCAGCTACCGCTGGTGAAGCAAGAGGGGGCAGAGGGTGGCAAGGCATAGCGTCGCACACGCGCTGGCAGCTCAGCAGCACACGGCACGCTGATCACTTAAACCTTAATGAGAAAGGCAAGACGAACAACGTGCCAACATGGTCATGCTTTTAAAAGAGAACATAAACCACCCACGAGCACAGTTTCAACACACTTAAGCCCAGGCATGTGAAACAGAGATCGTGGCCGTCAATGAGGATAGGAAATGGCCGCATCCAGAAATGACGTTGAATGACGTCTTGAAAAAAAACGTGTATGCTCTTTTAGGAAAAAACTGCTCTTTCTGGTGCTGAAGCACCCAGGGATGACTGCGGCTACACAAACAGTACGATAGTGCAAGCCTGATGTGAGCTCTCACATTCTCATTAAAGGCGCAACATACTGAGCTGTGAAAACAGCTGTTTTGCCGGCTCTCTGTGAGATCGTGGCCAGCGCTGTCTGCGCTGTCACACCAACACCAGCTTGAAGAGGCATTCTCCTGAAGAGCAGACTTGTTTTCTTTAGAAGTTCAACACTATCATAAGATTGGAGAGCAGGAACAGTAGAAACGCTCAGCTCCGAAGTAAAAGACAATGTGTGCGTGCGCCCGCTTCCTGTTTATGGCCGCGCTGCGGGGCGTTCATTGGCTTGTTCTATAGATATTCGAAGTTGATAGGGCTCCCTGAAGTGATCCCAATTACGTTGTCACGTCGACGTCACGTGGAACGTGAGCGACTGAAAGGGAACCTCTGTTCTAGAGAATTCATAGATACTTTAATCAATTCCTAAATGTGTGTTCTGTAATTTATTTCTATTTTCCACTTTACACATTCTACTAACCTTAAGTAACTTTGCAACTACGTCAATGAAGGCCCTGTCCCAAATGGCACACTTCATATGCACTTTCGGTCTTGTGGACTTCCAATGGCTGCCGTGTGCATGTGTCCGTTAAGTCAATGGGACCGCAGGACACATGATGAAAGATGAAGGGGTTAGGGTGCCATTTGGGACAGGGCCTTACTCTCATTAGAGTATCAGTAGACTGTTAGGCTCGGGTTAGTAGAATAAGATGACATGTTGTTACTTACAGTCAGTGTCTGTTGGAGGACCATCATCATCTCAATAAAGTGTTAGCAGATATTATGCAGACAGTCTACTAACACTGTAATGATAGTTAGTTGACATGTAGTTGTAAAGCTACTTGTAGTTGTTAGAATGTCTGAAGTCGAATATCTAAATAAAGTGTTACCAGCTGTTTTCTTTGTCAGTTTACTATGATCGTATTAATGTGTGATTTGTTCATTCTAATACAATTCAAAAGGGCAAGCATTATCATACACATAAATGATCATTGGGCATTACATGCATTTTATTACTGTAATTCATGATAATTTCGTCAAGCGCACAATATTAGTCACATGTCTGAATATCAAAATAGAATAATGCTATTGTATGATTTTATTTAAATCTAATATTATAAATGTTTTTGTCTTGATTGCAACTAAGTAAATGCATGCATTAAAGCACTACGCAGCTCAGCGTGAGTCAGACTGAAACTGTGGTGGTCTTCTTTTTTCAGATCGGAAAGAAATGTGGTTTGATCACTTTGATGTGATGGTCACAAACAGCTTTTGCAAGAGTGTCTGTGTGTCTGTTACTGGACGTTTATGTTAGAGTTTTTTTTTTTCATTCCTGCTCAGTTGAAGTTCACAATCCGACTTCTGCTCTACACAAAACAACTCTACTATGAAATACTGAATCTGACTATATTATAAAAATATATAATTTGTGATTGAAATATTGAGATTGATATTAGAGGGCATTTGCATCTCTATATGACCTTATACACTCATGCCTCCAAAAAAACAAATCTCTTAGAACACCCTTCAATCTTAAAATCAAATCTTTAAAAAATGGGTTGGTCAAAAGGAACAAATCTGACCAAATGGTCTAAAAATGGTTTCATCTGCAGTTGCTGTAGAGGAGTACATCAACTTAATGAAGACTTTTTGTTTTATAGCTCACATACAATAGAGTATATTTCTAGGTTTGATTTAAATAACTGCAGGTAAAGCAATTCACTTCATCTCAGGCAAGGCCGGCGCTATGGGCGGCCTTAGGGGGCCGGGCCCACCTACAGAGCTCCTGTGCCCCCCCCTCCATCCAATTTGCATTTAATAAATTATTTTAAAAATAATAATAATTTACGTACAGTATTTAAATATTTATTGATGTGTATTTGAGTGTAATGTTTGACTCATAATCTTATTTTTTTTTTTAAAAAACACCCGGAAGTTTGACTGATTGTTTACACAAAAGGGGTTTCCCGCTGAGCCGCTGAGCCTCTGACCGCAGCATCTCGGTAAAGTTATAGCGACGCGACGCACTCTGTTTTGCCTATTCAGAAACGAATGGAAAGAGAAACTCATGAGGAGAATCCACTCCCAAAAACGTCGACATCAGCTGTATTAAGAACGTGAGTAGTAGGCTAGTTGTTTTTATTACTCATCGTAAGTTGCACCTGCCGTGGTGTAAATTATGCATTTGACACTGTATGCTATATGTGTGTGAGTGTGTCGTAGTTGATTATGCATGGTTGATTTAATACTTAACTTGAGATTTGTGACTATTAGGCTGTTATTATAGGAAGGTGGCTTATACAGCATGCTGTGTTCACGGAACAATGCAGACCAAGGCTATAACTGTAACATCATATCTTCAGTAGCCGAAATATGATTGGGCAATAGGCTATTGTAACGTTAGTTAGGATATTGAAATCGCTGTGAAACTGTTGTAGCTGGTTTTGCCACCCGTCACTGTTTTTCCGGGATTGTTCTTCTTTTTAACAACCTGTCCCGGGAAATTTATAAACTCTCCCGGGTTTTCGAAAGCTATGTTCAAACAGCGCGCACGGCAGAGAGGTATGAGCGCGAGGCATTGAGTGCGTGTGCTAGTGTGTCTCCTGTAGCGCATGTAAGCACCTTTTTTTTTTTACAGTCTATGGTTAGCAGCACCCCCCCCCCCGTCATAATTCGCTCTGTGCACGAGAAAAATGCTAACTTCTGGCTTGAGGGCGGACGTTGGGTACTTCGTTTCCGGTTGCCGTCTTGTTTACATCAGTGGACCGGCGTTAACTTAGTTTAATCGTTCGCAATGGACCTAAAACATAAAAAAACTTACTGTGGCTGAGCTGGTTTAATGGTTAAAGCGTAAAGCCTTGTTTAACTCGACGGGTCCGCATGAGCCCAAAGGTGCGCGCCGCAAAAATGACGTGATTGTAACAGCAACATGGATTATAACACCATTTACTACACACAATAGGCTTTTTTTCTCTGATTTTGAAAACTCTTCGTGATCGACTTAAAATGCTTCCAAGATCGACTTGTCGACCGCGATCGACGGGTTGGTGATTCCTGTAACGTTACTGTTTTCCGGTCAATGACAAGAGTACTAATCAGCTGTCTCACGAACGTAACCAGCACATGTATCCACACATAGCAAAGCCATAACACAGCGAGGGAGAAAAACTAAGTTACATGAAACAATCCAACATATTTTAAACCACTGACAAGGGAAAAGTCACTACTCACGGTGTCTATAGCCGCTTTCCGTCCGGAGGGACTTTTGCAGTGCCTAGAACCTTCCTATAACCATTTTTTTCGCGTGTTCCGACCGGACTAAGTTCCTATAACTCTTTCAGTACCTAGTCTAGAGCGAGGACTTTTTTTAGTTCCCTTTCCCAACGTCGGATACCTTTACTCCCTGCATTACATGTGTACTCCCTGTATGACATACTGATAGATGTAATATTTAAACCCCTTTCTCTCTCTTGCTCTGGGGAGCTGGAGAAAAATCACTAACCAGTCGATGAACATCATCGACTCTAATATTATATTATAATATCGACTGAAATCTTCGGTTAATGTCCAAGACATCTGGAGAAATATACATAATCTAGGTTGTCCATCAGGCTACCGGAAACTAGACACCCCATATCGGTTTCGCAGCCGGAAGTAGCATATGCTAACGTGCACATAGTCTATTAGGCCCCCCCAAGAATATTAAATGCCCGTCCATTGATTTGTTTCTGCCGCTGGCTCTGATCTCAGGCCCTGTTTATACCTATTATGATGTGTTTTGGTCGACGGATCTCTAGTGATGACACTAAATACAGGAGTAAACGGGGTCTAAAACACTAAATACAGGAGTAAACGGGGTCTAAAACACTAAATACAGGAGTAAACTGGGTCTAAAACACTAAATACAGGAGTAAACGGGGTCTAAAACACTAAATACAGGAGTAAACGGGGTCTAAAACACTATACAGGAGTCAACTGGGTCTAAAACACTAAATACAGGATTAAACGGGCTCTAAAACACTAAATACAGGAGTAAACGGCGTCTAAAACACTAAATACAGGAGTCAACTGGGTCTAAAACACTAAATACAGGATTAAACGGGGTCTAAAACACTAAATACAGGAGTAAACGGGGTCTAAAACACTAAATACAGGAGTCAACTGGGTCTAAAACACTAAATACAGGATTAAACAGGGTCTAAAACACTAAATACAGGAGTAAACGGCGTCTAAAACACTAAATACAGGAGTCAACTGGGTCTAAAACACTAAATACAGGATTAAACGGGGTCTAAAACACTAAATACAGGATTAAACGGGCTCTAAAACACTAAATACAGGAGTAAACGGCGTCTAAAACACTAAATACAGGAGTCAACTGGGTCTAAAACACTAAATACAGGATTAAACGGGGTCTAAAACACTAAATACAGGAGTAAACGGGGTCTAAAACTCATTAAGACCTATTCTGCAATATAAGAACAGATATACTTGTAAGCAATAATTAAAAATAATATAAATGTAAGTTATGCATTTGCGTTTTCAATGCATGCTCACACTCTAAAAAAAAATGCTGGGTTGTTTTAACCCAATTTTGGGTCAAATATGGACAAACCCAGCCATTGGGTTACATTTTTAAATTATATTTTTTTACCCAATGTTTCAGTTTGTCCATATTTGACCCAAAATTGGGTGAAAACAACCCAGCATTTTTTAAAGTGCATAATCCACAAACACATTATTGGTGAATGCTGTGTTATGAGCTGCCAGATGCTCTCACGACCTGCGTGGAAAACATATCTCAAATGAAGAATTTTTTTCTTCCCCTTACCATGCATGCACTTTCAACACAATAGTGAAAGTGAAAGTAAAACTCAAATAAAATAAACAATGTAACCAAACTGTGTGTTTATGATTTGTATTTATACATTTAGTATGTATGACAGATATTTTACAGATTCATAATTTCTGAACCGCGTAAATGTGTAATTGCTCACTAAATAAACAATGTATGGAAACCCGTCTATGGAAACACAAATCTTACCTTTATGTTGCGCCAAACTCTGGACACAGACTTGTGAGAGACAGATTGGGAGATCTTCACCTGCCAATTTATTCTGAGCTGGTTTAGTGACTTTACTGCGGTCAAGGAGTTCAGTGTGTGAACACTCGCTGGATGTTTAGGCTACTTATCCTTATACTTGTCTTACAACGAGCCCATGAATGTCTGGACCACAGGAGGACTACGACTGTGCAATGCTATTTACAACCTTATAGTTCCTCAGAACACTATTCAGTATTGTAATTTCCTACATTTACTAAGAAAGGTGCATTATAAAATCAGTTGAAGTCAGATTTACAACGTTGAAAATGAAATCATTGCATATGGGTATATAACAACCGATTCTCACTCCCAAGGCGTCAACAACTGAAGCATGGTCAAGCGCCCGAGGCTTCACATAGCAGACGCCGAAGGCGCCCCTTGGCGTCACTCTAGATGACGCATTAGGAACTCCATTACTTTCAATGGGAAACCCGTGGCGGCAATAACAGACGCGAATTTTATCCGTAGGAAATAGCGCTGAAGAAGTCTCACTCCGAACACATCGCGATATTTGGCGTGCCAGGTGTTGGTAAGTAGTCCTAAATATGCTGCCCAAATAATGTTGTTATAATGTCTTTTCTGTTTGTCGATATTAATCAGATTAGCTCTCTCATGTTCAGTCACTGCATTATATCTGTCATCTCCACGGACGCTTTGCGTTTCATTGGTTTCTAATTAAAAACACATTACTAAACTAACGTGATTAAACACTGTCTGTCACGTGACGTGCCTAGACCTTCAATCAGTTAACTTACCATGCTTTTACCACAGTATTTGCAGTTTTAATGTGTCATTTGTTGTAAATGCACAGTAGCCACAACACTTACCATGCTTTTACCACAGTATTTGCAGTTTTAATGTGTCATACACAGTAACCACAACACTTGCCATGCTTTTACCACAGTATTTGCAGTTTTAATGTCATTTGTTGTAAATGCACTGTAACCACAACACTTACCATGCTTTTACCACAGTATTTACAGTTTTAATGTGTCATTTGTGGTAAATGCACTGTAACCACAACACTTACCATGCTTTTACCACAGTATTTGCAGTTTTAATGTGTCATTTGTTGTAAATGCACAGTAACCACAACACTTACCATGCTTTTACCACAGTATTTGCAGTTTTAATGTGTCATTTGTTGTAAATGCACAGTAACCACAACACTTACCATGCTTTTACCACAGTATTTACAGTTTTAATGTGTCATTTGTTGTAAATGCACTGTAACCACAACACTTACCATGCTTTTACCACAGTATTTGCAGTTTTAATGTGTCATTTGTTGTAAATGCACTGTAACCACAACACTTACCATGCTTTTACCACAGTATTTGCAGTTTTAATGTGTCATTTGTTGTAAATGCACAGTAACCACAACACTTACCATGCTTTTGATGACTGATAATTTAAAATCCACAAATTGTAAGGTTAATCTGTAATTTTTCCTTTAAATAATCCTATATATTATACATAACGATATTTTATTTTCTCTTTTTTCAGGTGAAAAGACCAAAAGGGCCTTTCAGACTCAGTCAGCTCATTATTGTTTGAGGAGAAGTAAACAGAGGAGACGAAAAGCTGCAAAGGCAAATATTCACAATGGTATGTATGTGTTGGTTTTAACCCGTAATCATTTTTATCAACCATTTGTTGTTTCTTAAACCTTTTCTTACAAAACCCATAGCCCAATCAGTACAAACATAGTCTCTAAGTCTTAATAATTCACAAGATTTAAGAAGTTCTCAAATTCATACGATGCTCATACATATTTGTATATTCCTACATAATCCTGCGGCTTTTACTCCTACTGCTGTCATTGGCTACTGCCTCAATTCCTCTACATATTTATCGCGATATTTGCAAATCAGTTGCGCCCCTTCTTGTAAAGTTGTCAGAAAGTTTATATTAATTGCATTGTATTATTTAAAATTATTACAAATTGGACCCTGTCTGTTCATGTTCCAATGATACATGATGTCTCTCCACACCTCATGACCTTCCTCTGTTTGCAAGAGTGGAAAAGCTAATCTGACTTGTCAGATCAGTATATATATATATATATATATATATATATATATATATTATATATATATATATATATATATATATATATATATATATATATATATATATATAATATATATATATATATACTGACAGATAACAGATCAGTTACACTGCTGATAACTGTTCCGTTTGCATGTAAATCGTTATTTTTAAACAAATTCATATGATTATTGCTTGCTATTAATGACATACTTTTAATCATGCCCACATATCAGTAAACTTATTTTATAAATGCATTTAACATTTAATTATCCAACCTCTTTACAGAAAAATATCCCACAGTTATGGATAAACTCACAACATCATCATCAAGTCCTGTGCTGGGCACATTGGGCAACAAGTGTCCTCCAGCATATTCGATCTGTGGCCAAGTTCTCCCCATCTTCCCATGGGACACTGACATTCTTCAGGTGTTCGTGAAACATCTGTCTCCATGTCTTCCTTGGTCTTCGCTGTCTCCTGATCCTCCTGGTGGTGTCCACTTCATTACTGTCTTTGGGCGGTGTTGTTTGGGCATGTGTAGGATGTGTACTTGATGTCTGCCTAATGCCTTTATCAAATAAGCATCAGTGCTCACCAGGAGTTTTGGTAAAGGACATATTCATTGCCATCCATTAGTTCTAGTTATGCAGCGACTTCATGATGCAATAGTCAAATGTATATTTTGGCAAGTGTATAGCAGGTGTTTGTCCGAACAATTGAAGATACTGAGGGTGTTCAAGAAAACCTTTTGAAAACAATCAATATTTATGGAATTCTGTTTGGTGCTGAATGAGTATTACAGAAATGACACACTTGACAACTGGACATTATTCTGTGAGTTTGCTACCTTTACATTTAGATGGACTTAATGTCTTGCATTTAGCTTCATTAAACCTGTTATTACAGTGGTTACTATAGTAAATATCACACCATAACTACATCTATGGTATCATTATATCACTGCCTGGTTAAAGTAAATGCAATTTACCCGTGAATGTATTTTATAGAAGCATTTTCTTGCTGACATTTATAATCATTAAATATTTTAAGTTTTGCTTTCATTTAGTTTCATTTAATAAAAGTGAACAATAATCACAAGGATATAAAACTAAAGTTGAGAATGTAAAATGTTGTGTTTAAGTTTTTGCCTATTTGTTCTTTAAAGGGAGGAAGAAACAAATATATTTTCACATAACAAAGTTGAATCTCATCTCTTGGTTTGTAAAAAATATTATTACTTCATCATAGCGATTTTTTTTATGTTACTGTATGTGTAACTGTAATAGATTGCCTCTGTATCTGGCTATTTTTTTATATAATTAACTGATATTGATACAGTTGTGCAGTAGTTTTGGCACTACATTTGTCTTTAAAACAGTTTGACATTAAATATTGGAATATGCTTTCAAAATTGGGTGCATTCCATTATGCTTTTGTTACATTTATTTGAATTCCAAGAGTTCAGATGGTGGAGAATGGCATAAAGAATGTAATGTATTAAAAGTAAGTTTTATTATTTAATTAGAAGGAATACATATTTAACAGGCCAAATATTAAAATCTATCCCTGCAACCGGAACCAGAAGAGAGCTGTCATCATTTACCATAAATGGGCAAGTAAGTGTGACGCATCTGTTCAGCTGGGTTGTCATTGGCTGTGACTTTGTCGCAGAACTTGCTGTGATTGGACTATCTTTTAACCCATATAAAACGGCGCTTCATATTACAACGTATGTTTTGGTGTTATTATTACGTTAGTTATACATTAAGTTAACTATAAAATGTCTCTATGTTGTGAGAAATTACTCCTTTACCGAGATCCCAACCCTAACCCTAAGCATTTCTGCACATTTCAATGAACTACAGCACCACGTTTCCTGTTCCATTGATAGAATGACAGAGATATGTGGGTAATGTAGTTTAAAACATTTAGCAATGAAACAATAAATGTTTAAATAAATCATATATTTAATGGACAACTGGATATCAAAATCTGTTCATTGTACAAACCTTTATGAAATATATGAGGGACAAGCTGAAATTGTATATTGTACTGTGAGCACTTTTAAAAAACCTTTATGCCAGCTTTTCATATATGTCTGAAAACTGTGCCCAACATTATTTAGTAAGCTTAGCATAAGCATTTGTCCTGCCGATTTTCTCTTTGATACACTAACCAGACTTTGAGTTACACCCATTTGAAATGTATATTTGTTTGCTCTTCCGGGGGCCGTTGCTGGGCCCCTGAGGGTGGAAGGGCAGTGCAATCTACACACATCTATTCTCTCATCATGGACAACAAACTTTGTTTAGTCACATTTAAATACCAGACTATTTTATCTTTCCCCCCCTTTTCTATTCTAACATCATGCTTGTATTAGGTTTTGATGGGTATTGTGAGACCATCTGATATGGAAATATTTTAAAGAAATGCTGTAATATATAACAATAATAATAACTATGTATTTGCTTTTTTTTATGTACACCAATAAATATAATGGATGAACCTGCAACAACTTGTCATTGTCCAATTTCCAGTGTTGGCAGTAAACAAAAATCAATTTATATATTTACACTTTACTATTACACAAGGATAATGCACCATTCAGTAAAACAACAAAAAAAACAGTCCCAAAATTTCCTTTTCACCCCCTCTGATTGCTTCTTATATGCCTGACATCAGTAATATCTATGCTTTTATACTAAATGCAGTAGATGTACTAGAATGATCAACATGGATCATCTTCGATTATGATTGAATTGTTTGTAGTAATATAACCCTCTGCAGCCTCTTGTTATTCACACACCTTCCCTTTATGTCACTGAAAACTGGCATACTTCTCACAACATGCAAGTATGTGCAACTTTTAGTGCATTGTTGTCACAAATATCATTAACCAGATCAAAAATGTTTATGTCCTGTTTATTTTTAAATTATGAATTAAACTCATAAGAAATTAAAATTTCTCAAATAAAATATTACATGTACTGTACCAAACACCACTTTCAATACACAATATTCACCATACTTTATTACACAATACTTTATTGGAGGACACAGCATAAAGTTGATAAAGTAGCATAAAGACAAATGAGATTCAAGATAAATAAAAATGGGTCTTCAAAATTACATTAACATCACATTAATCCATTCACAGCTGCTGAAGCCACAAAATGAGGGCCAGAGAATCATATTCAGTCACCTATGATACAGAAAACAGATTTGATATTGTGTTGGAAAATAATGACTCATTATCACAGCTTTCTTGCTCTTCCCTGTACATGTCTCTATCGTGTTCATGTTCTTCTTCCTCATTTAAACAGTTTGTTCAGTTGTACCCTACAGTACAACAGATGAACAGAAGATGTGATCACTGATGTGGTGTAGCTTTTTCTCAACCAGAGGAAGAAGGCTCAACATCCCATCGTCAGACGTTCTCCAGTCCTGGTCTGAAAGTAAAACAAAAAACACAAACAATTCAAATGAAGTTGTTTAATGGGCAGTCAGGTCAGCTTATGTTGTGTGTTATAGCAGTGATGGGCTACTCTGGCCCTCAGTGTCCACTGTCCAAACTCAAACCCACCTGCCGATTGTCTATAACTTAAGTAAACCTGAAGACTTTGGTTAAAAATTTCAGGTGTGCTCAATTATGGTTGGAAGTAAACTCTCCGCCTCAAAAAGGAGAACGCAAAAGGGCCAAAGTTGCCTGTTGTGTTCCTTATTTAAATTTGCAAAGCAGCAGTCAGTACATTATATTATATACACATTGAAGTATTATAAATATATATAAAATAGGTGAAACTCGAAAAATTAGAGTATCGTGCAAAAGTTAATTTATTTCAGTAATTCAACTTAAAAGGTGAAACTAATATATTACATAGACTCATTACATGCAAAGTGAGATATTTCAAGCCTTTATTTGTTATAATTTGGATGATTATGGCTTACAGCTTTGAAAACCCCAAAGTCAAAATTAGAATATTGTGAAAAGGTGTTCATAGCTGTAAGCCATAATTATTAAAATTATAACAAATAAAGGCTTGAAATATCTTACTTTGCATGTAATGAATGAGTCTATATAATATATTAGTTTAACCTTTTAAGTTGAATTTTCTGAAATAAATGAACTTTTGCACGATATTCTAATTTTTTGAGTTTCACCTGTAATATAAGCTAAGTACTGGAAAAAAAACTGTTTTACCCATATCAACAGCAACCTGTTTTAAAAGATATTTTAGAAAGTTATGGTCTCTTTTGAGCCTTTGCCACTTATGCTTGATATCCTTCAAGACAACATACTCTTCTGTCACTTGTTTCAAGAGCTTCACTTGGTCAAAAACCAGGTGATAACCTGTACAATGTAAAATTGTCAACATCAAATGATGTACTACATATTACAGTTTCAATACAAGACATACCAATGGTCATGCGCACCTTTGTCTTTGGGCACCGGATGTTCCTTCCTCACCCGAAACAAAGGACTTATTCGATTAGCTTGCGTTGATATTAGGACTGGTCTTCCTTCTCTGCTGTAAAACAAAAAAAGTCTCTACTTACTCTATGTGCAATTACTATTCTTTTTAAAACATATAAATTAAGACAGTTATAAGTAAGTTATTTTACCATACGATTCAGGAGAGAGCATTTGATGAGTAAATACTGATTGAAATATTGTAGAAACTTTACCTGGGAAGGGCTGATCATGGCAAGATTCGCTGCGACTCGCTAGTACTGGAGCTCTTGTGAGGCTCGGCTCTTAAAAGATCTGTTGAGTTTGATGTTGTAGAGATCTTAAAAAAAGGTAATCCTGCAAGACAGAAAGGAAGGTAATTTTATTACATTACATGCAAGTAGAAAGATTATATATAACTGTAGGATTTATTTCTGTATAGAGTGTTGCATAATTAAATGTTAAATGCATTTATGTAAAAAGTTTACTGATATGTGGGCATGATTAAAAGCATGTCTTTAATAGCAAGTAATAATCATATGAATTTGTTTAAAAATAACATGATTTACATGCAAACGGGACAGTTATCAGCAGTGTAACTGATCTAATCATGACAAAATAATCGAGTATCTGATGTCATGTGACAAGTCAGATTAGCTTTTCCACTCTTGCAAACAGAGGAAGGTCATGAGGTGTGGAGAGACATCATGTATCATTGGAACATGAACAGACAGGGTCCAATTTGTAATAATTTTAAATAATACAATGCAATTAATATAAACTTTCTGACTACTTTCCAAGAATGGGGCGCAACTGATTTGCAAATATCGCGATAAATATGTAGAGGAATTGAGGCAGTAGCCAATGACAGCAGTAGGAGTAAAAGCCGCAGGATTATGTACGAATATACAAATATGTATGAGCATCGTATGAATTTGAGAACTTCTTAAATCTTGTGAATTATTAAGACTTAGAGACTATGTTTGTACTGATTGGGCTATGGGTTTTGTAAGAAAAGGTTTAAGAAACAACAAATGGTTGATAAAAATGATTACGGGTTAAAACCAACACATACATACCATTGTGAATATTTGCCTTTGCAGCTTTTCGTCTCCTCTGTTTACTTCTCCTCAAACAATAATGAGCTGACTGAGTCTGAAAGGCCCTTTTGGTCTTTTCACCTGAAAAAAGAGAAAATAAAATATCGTTATGTATAATATATAGGATTATTTAAAGGAAAAATTACAGATTAACCTTACAATTTGTGGATTTTAAATTATCAGTCATCAAAAGCATGGTAAGTGTTGTGGTTACAGTGCATTTACAACAAATGACACATTAAAACTGCAAATACTGTGGTAAAAGCATGGTAAGTGTTGTGGTTACAGTGCATTTACAACAAATGACACATTAAAACTGTAAATACTGTGGTAAAAGCATGGTAAGTGTTGTGGTTACAGTGCATTTACAACAAATGACACATTAAAACTGTAAATACTGTGGTAAAAGCATGGTAAGTGTTGTGGTTACAGTGCATTTACAACAAATGACATTAAAACTGCAAATACTGTGGTAAAAGCATGGCAAGTGTTGTGGTTACTGTGTATGACACATTAAAACTGCAAATACTGTGGTAAAAGCATGGTAAGTGTTGTGGTTACTGTGCATTTACAACAAATGACACATTAAAACTGCAAATACTGTGGTAAAAGCATGGTAAGTGTTTTGGTTACTGTGCATTTACAACAAATGACACATTAAAACTGTAAATACTGTGGTAAAAGCATGGTAAGTGTTTTGGTTACTGTGCATTTACAACAAATGACACATTAAAACTGTAAATACTGTGGTAAAAGCATGGTAAGTGTTGTGGTTACTGTGCATTTACAACATATGACAGATTAAAACTGCAAATACTGTGGTAAAAGCATGGTAAGTGTTGTGGTTACTGTGTATGACACATTAAAACTGCAAATACTGTGGTAAAAGCATGGTAAGTGTTGTGGTTACAGTGCATTTACAACAAATGACACATTAAAACTGTAAATACTGTGGTAAAAGCATGGTAAGTGTTGTGGTTACTGTGCATTTACAACAAATGACACATTAAAACTGTAAATACTCTGGTAAAAGCATGGTAAGTGTTGTGGTTACAGTGCATTTACAACAAATGACACATTAAAACTGTAAATACTGTGGTAAAAGCATGGTAAGTGTTGTGGTTACTGTGTATGACACATTAAAACTGCAAATACTGTGGTAAAAGCATGGTAAGTGTTGTGGTTAAAGTGCATTTACAACAAATGACACATTAAAACTGTAAATACTGTGGTAAAAGCATGGTAAGTGTTGTGGTTACTGTGCATTTACAACAAATGACACATTAAAACTGTAAATACTGTGGTAAAAGCATGGTAAGTGTTGTGGTTACTGTGCATTTACAACAAATGACACATTAAAACTTTAAATACTGTGGTAAAAGCATGGTAAGTGTTGTGGTTACTGTGCATTTACAACAAATGACACATTAAAACTGTAAATACTGTGGTAAAAGCATGGTAAGTGTTGTGGTTACTGTGTATGACACATTAAAACTGCAAATACTGTGGTAAAAGCATGGCAAGTGTTGTGGTTACTGTGTATGACACATTAAAACTGCAAATACTGTGGTAAAAGCATGGTAAGTGTTGTGGTTACTGTGCATTTACAACAAATGACACATTAAAACTGCAAATACTGTGGTAAAAGCATGGTAAGTGTTTTGGTTACTGTGCATTTACAACAAATGACACATTAAAACTGTAAATACTGTGGTAAAAGCATGGTAAGTGTTTTGGTTACTGTGCATTTACAACAAATGACACATTAAAACTGTAAATACTGTGGTAAAAGCATGGTAAGTGTTGTGGTTACTGTGCATTTACAACATATGACACATTAAAACTGCAAATACTGTGGTAAAAGCATGGTAAGTGTTGTGGTTACTGTGCATTTACAACAAATGACACATTAAAACTGTAAATACTGTGGTAAAAGCATGGTAAGTGTTGTGGTTACTGTGCATTTACAACAAATGACACATTAAAACTGTAAATACTGTGGTAAAAGCATGGTAAGTGTTGTGGTTACTGTGCATTTACAACAAATGACACATTAAAACTGTAAATACTCTGGTAAAAGCATGGTAAGTGTTGTGGTTACAGTGCATTTACAACAAATGACATTAAAACTGCAAATACTGTGGTAAAAGCATGGCAAGTGTTGTGGTTACTGTGTATGACACATTAAAACTGCAAATACTGTGGTAAAAGCATGGTAAGTGTTGTGGTTACTGTGCATTTACAACAAATGACACATTAAAACTGCAAATACTGTGGTAAAAGCATGGCAAGTTAACTGATTGAAGGTCTAGGCACGTCACGTGACAGACGGTGTTTAATCACGTTAGTTTAGTAATGTGTTTTTAATTAGAAACCAATGAAACGCAAAGCGTCCGTGGAGATGACAGATATAATGCAGTGACTGAACATGAGAGAGCTAATCTGATTAATATCGAAAAACAGAAAAGACATTATAACAAACATTATTTGGGCAGCATATTTAGGACTACTTACCAACATCTGGCACACGTGTCCTGATGCCAAATATCGCGATGTGTTCGGAGTGAGACTTCTTCAGCGCTATTTCCTACGGATAAAATTCGCGTCTGTTATTGCCGCCACGGGTTTCCCATTGAAAGTAATGGAGTTCCTAATGCGTCATCTAGAGTGACGCCAAGGGGCGCCTTCGGCGTCTGCTATGTGAAGCCTCGGGCGCTTGACCATGCTTCAGTTGTTGACGCCTTGGGAGTGAGAATGGGTTGTGTTTTTTTACTTGCATGTTTAAAAGTAAACCATGCGCTTTAAACACATGGCTTGTTTCAGTGCTACACTGAGTAAAATTTACAAACAAAGAGTGAGTGAAATGTACTTGAAACATTTAATTTAGCATTTAACAGTATTGCAAAGTAAACTTCAAATGAGTCAGTAGAAATTACTCCACAAACTCTAACTGGCCAAGGTAAATTTACTTATGCTCTTTATTAATTTTACCAAACTTAGTTAATTCCAAAGAACTAGACCTTGAACTCTGGTACACTCGCACGCAAACAGGAACTCAAGACACAAAAATACATTTGACCTCTCTAAATTGTTGCTATAAATCTATTACTAATATGCCAGAAATTGTAAAGTTTGATCTTTGCCCAGGACACCAGGATGTTTTTGCCTGATATTATGTGTATAAATATGACCCATCTCCATTCAATAGATTTGATAATCTTATGGTGTTACACAGGCTCTGGCTCTTCACAAAACCTTCCTCTGAGACTCTGAAGGCAACAATTTAAAAACCAAAGTGAGTTCTGAATAAATGTTCTTGTGCTTTGTCTTTAAATGCATTGAGGATCTCAGTGTGCATCATATAAGTGCATGCAGATATTTAACTTTTCCTGCTTATTAATTTCAGGTTCATCATGGCAATGCTGAAAAGTTGTCTGCTTCTGTGCATTATCTTCTCCATGGGGAATACAGAAGGTAACCAAGACATGTATTTGCAAAAACCCTTGCTATTTAAAAACATTTTGTAAATATACAATATTCCATTGACTAATATTTGTGTGATTAATAAGGGGTTTACCGTGTATAATACACATATTTTCAGCACATAATCACAAAAACATAAAATATGCTACATAAATAAAAATTAAAACATTCTTTGCAGTGAATGTTACAAGAGATGTTAATAGACTGGATGCAGTTGGTTTAGCCAGAAAATGCCCCGTTACATGGATCAAATATGGACTCCGCTGCTACAAGTTCATTTCTCATCCGACTAACTGGATCACAGCAGAGGTAATGTGAACAACAAGATGATTTGATCACACTTTATGTTAGGTGTCTTTAACTACATCTAAAAGACAGATGTATAAAGACATGCATGTACACAATAAGTGCATTGTCAAATGATTCATTTAAACTGATAAAAATTATTCTGTGGTGAAGTAAATGCTACAGAATTTTTTTTTTAATTTGTACATGGAAAAGTTAGTTCAGGCAAGACAAAACCAAGTCAATTATACATTAGTTCTCAATTCAAGCGTGTAGAAATTGCGTAAACATCAACGATATAAAATTAGGTAAAACCTATTAAACTTTTATTATACTGGTGTTCCCATCATGCACTGGGGCATGCATAATTAATAAGTTTGACTTTTCACTGTTTTCTCAGCTGTATTTACACAGATTTATCATCGCTTTTGTTGTTAGGTTTAGTAACTTGGCATTTTGTGACATCTGGATTAATTTTCTACTCAAAATGACACAATCACTCAAAAACGATCTATCGAATGTTAAAGGCATTGTGTATTGTGTAGCAAGTATTGAGGTGTTCAGGTGCCATGTTACTTTTATTATACAGATACAGTATGTCATCTATTCAATATCTATTGTATTATTTATTTAGATGTCTCTAAGTAAAGCATACACTTTAAACATGTGGTTTAATTCAGTGTTATTGTCTTAAAAAGTTAACTTTGTTTTAGTTAATTGTTAGTTAGTTACTTAATTCTATATGTGAAATTAAATAAATTAAATGTTATTAAGTAATATTTACTTAATTACTTCAATTAAATGTTATGTGTCAATTAAATGTCAAACTAATTTCACGTCCAATAGTTAGTAGATTTTACTTGATAATAACAGTTGTACAGAGCAATATCAGTAAAATTTACTTAAAATGTGTTAGTGCAAATTGTTGATATGTGTTCGTGCAAATAATACAAGTCATTGTTTTCAGTGATATTATTTAAAGACACTTAGGCCTACTATAAAGTGGGGATGTTTTTTTATTTTATTATAGTAAAACTTTCTTTTCTGTACAGAAACCTGGTACTGAGCAAATAATAAATCAGAGCAGACTTTGTTTGCAAATGTCTAAAATGTTGTCACTTTTGCTTTATGCTAAAAATATATTTTGTATTGACAATAAAAAATCTGTCTCTTTAGAGAAACTGTCAAAGTCTTGGTGCGAATCTCGCATCTGTGCGTAATAAACTGGAAAATAAATTCCTGCTGAGTCTGTTGCCTTCTCCTTCCACACGTGCTTGGATTGGTGCTAATGATGCTGTACAAGTGAGTTCAGTGTGTGTGTCCTAAAGAGACCTATTTGTTTGTCTAAACTAACATTTCTGCTTTGAACAGTAAAGGCAAAGTTTCTAATGAAGATGGTTTGACTTCAAATCTGAACTTAATTCGCTTCTTCCTGAAGTCTGACAACAGTAGTGCACTCTTATTCACTCTCTTCACTCTTTAGGAAGGACAGTGGTTGTGGAGTGATGGATCTGTGTTTTTATATTCCCACTGGTGCACTGGAGAACCGAGCAATTACCAGCGTGCCGAGCACTGTTTGCATATCAACTATTCCTGTAAGAATACAGCCTGATTTTTTAAAATACTTTCAGTTATAATTTACAATCCAATTTTACATCATACAGTAACATAAAATGACTTATTTGGATTTCACAAAGTGCCTTAAGTTGAACAATCTATTTTATTTTGATTCTAACAACACTATAATGATCAGAATAACTTATTTCATTATTCCCCCTTACAGCTAACCGTTGCTGGAACGATGCGCCCTGTTCAACCTCAATGTCCTATATCTGTGCTAAGGACCTGTGAGACCGTCATCCTGCTACACAGTTACTTTGATTGAGCCACATTTACTAAATTTTTCCAATATTACAAAAATGTTATTTCGAATAAAAATCTCTTCTAAACGTCAATCTCTCTTCCATATCTTTTCTGAAACACTCATTAAAGGGGACCTATTATGCCCCATATTATGGCGGATGTACAACTCACTGTGAACTCGATCATGGCGGGTCTATGTTAAAACCGTAGTGTCTGTCACTCGTGGGCGGGGCCTGTGGCTTTAGTGACGTCACTAAAGCCGCATTCTGAAATCAGGTCGTTGGGAGACACTGCTTATGATTTATGGGGATTAATAAAAAAGGAGTGAGTGGATTTTTATCACTATTGGGTGGTTGTGTACACACACTGCCAATACACATTTATGTCCAAACAGCATGCAAAAGTGAAATTTGCATAATAGGTCCCCTTTAAATTAATAAAAGCATTGAAAAACTAAATTGTGCATTGTCAATCAAATTCAACATGTACAAACATAAGTATATTGTGTAGCAAGGGTTTGAGGATATGGTTATTAGAATGGCATTAAATGATGTCATCATCAGGGGCGGGGTTTAAACTGCACACATGCTTCATCATTGGCAAAATATATATATATATATATATTAGGGCTGGGAAAAAAATATCGGGATTAATCGCATCCAAAATAAAAGTTTTGTTTACATAATATATGTGTGTGTAGTGTGTATAATTATTTTGTATATGTAAATACACACATATGCATGTATACATTTAAGAAATATTTGCATGTATATACTGTATATATATTTATACATCATTTATATTATACATAAATATACATATTTTTTATATTAATAACAAATTTTTCTTAAATATTTTTTTTCATCATTGGCAATGTAATTTGCATGTTTCTTTCCTGGATTATAAGCAAATATGGAACTCATCCAGGGCCCTTTTTGTTTTCTGAATATCCCAGAACATATAAAATATTCCAACATGATCCTAAGCACCCAGCTACTCCACCTTCGCCATGTCCCATGTTTTGCTCATAATTTAAATTTGATTGTGAAAAAGGCCCTAGATCAAACCCCAGTCATCAATGAAATACGGCAGAAAGATAGTGGGGTTGTTCAGATCCAGCTGCAAAGCAAAGGACGAGCTTGTGGAGATGCAGGGCTTGATGGCCAGACCAACTCTGAAACTGATACAGGAGGTTGAGACGAGATGGAACAGCTCATTCGACACGCTACAACGCTTCTATGAGCAACGTGAGCCAGTGGGTGCTGCACTTTCCAATTTAAACAGTGATACTGCTCCCCTGACAAGTCTTGAGTATGACATTATTCAACAATCCTTGTCACTACTGCAACCATTCAAACAGCAACAACAGAGATGTCAGAGGAACAGAGAGAGTCTGCTTCAAAGCTAATACCACTGTACAGGATGTTGAAGCACAAGCTTGTGTAGTGAGAATGACTTTGTTGGGGGAAATGATTAACTCAGATGGGGAATATTATTCATAAGCTAATGAATATGCATTATCACGTACACAAATTAGATTTTCCCAAATAGGGAATGACTAAACCTCACATATATGAATAATTAACACGATTGCTCGTAGTAATTATTAATATAGGTCAGTAAAATCAGATCAATTATCAGTGTAATTTTACATGTGTTTCAAATTCAGTTTATCAGTCAAGCTGTCCGTCCGGCGGACTGGAGCCGAAAAACTTCCTTATAATCACAACATTACCAGCCTGTAAACAGCGAAAATAACCTTCCGTGGCCACTAGGACGGAGATTTTCGTGTAAGGCACTTTTCGATATTTTAAATAGTTAAACAAGGTAGAGCTGTAGCTTATTTATCTTTTTTAAGTGACTTCAAATATGGAACAATGAGACAGATTCAATTCAAAAGATTATGGAATTTAATAAAACACAACTAAAGGTTACATAAACTACTTAAAATCACGCAGGAGTTAATATGCATATCAAAACACAAACAATTAATAAAATAATTGCAATACAAAGAGAGAGAGAGAGAGAGAGAGAGAGAGAGAGAGAGAGAGAGAGAGAGAGAGAGAGAGAGAGAGAGAGAGAGAGAGAGGAGAGACAGTGTGAGTTAGTGAGAGAGTGCGTGTGAGAGAGAAAACAGTTCAACAGTTCAAACAGTTCACCACAAGACCCAAAGATTTTCTTAGTGACATTTAAACAACCTTAAAAACAGCACTTAATTTATATTTGTACGTTACGTGCTTTTAAAGGCCCCTTTTGTGTAGCTGTTTTGAGAAGAAGCGTGAGCTGAGTCTGAGGTGTCTGGAGCGTCTTCCGGTAGGAGGCAGATGTTTGCGATCGCGTCAGCAGAAAAGATTAAACTTTAAACTCGTTTCGTTCGTGGATGCACTGAAATTATAAGGTAAATTATCGATTATAAGGTAAATTATCGAGGTAAATTATCGAACTGAGGTAGATCAAATAAAAAGAAACTTAGATTAAAACAAAGTAGAAAACGACGAATAAGAAGAAGAACTCCGGCGGGAGTTCGCAGGTAAGTTGGCTCTCTCTCTGGCGTAGGAAAACTGCCCAGAGGAGCATGCTGCTTCGTGTTTTGAAGAAGCTGACGACACGCCCTAACTACCTGTCTGATCCAATCATTTGGGAGGAGGCGTGGCGTCAAACTTCTGTGTTTGGGAAAATACACGCCCTCGGGTCATGTGCGTTCACACGATAAGAATTAGTAAAACTACACTTCTATCTGGTATTAATAAAAATATGCATCACATTGCATATTGGGTTAATGATTCAGTACCATCGGATTTTCCTGATTACAACCATACCAAGCGTGGCATTCCTGCGAGCTGGTAAGATGACGATACCTGAGTCTTTGTGATTCAACAGTCTCACTCCCTACTCGGCATGGTCAAGGACCCCTGGCGTCAAGTTTCAACGAAAAAGGTATACCCTTGACGTTGTTTTTCGACGCGGGGGTCCGTCAGATAGACATTCATGTTAATCCCTCATCGTCGAATATAGACGAAAGGAAATCAACTAATGGTGATGCCGACGCTGATGCCGTCACGCGACTATTGCAACCCAGTCTCACGGCAATTAATGATATGGTCACGTAATTTAATCTATTGATTCGTGACACGGACACATTTATTTAGTTATTTTCGTAATATCAGCACGTTTTTTAAACTAATGTATTTCAATGGGAATCATCTTTCGTGATCACAGCACGATTATTTCTGCCTGTCAGGCTGCAGCAGAGAAGCTGTTTAATCAACATTTATTCACGAGATCTTATCATGGTTTATGTATTTCTTTTAAGGTTATTATTTCGGTCTTATTGCCAGGGAAGCTGGATTGCTTTGTTGTTTATTGATATTTTTTTAATTATATTTTATCAGTAGGAAATCGCGCTGAAGAAGTCTCATTCCGGACACATCGCGATATTTGGCATTAGGTCACGTGTGCCAGATGTTGGTAAGTATTTATTAACTGTCCTAATACTGTTTGATATAGGCTAATGTATTTTCTGTTTGTCGATATTAATCAGATTAGCTCACGTTCAGTCACTGCATTTTAGCTGTCATCTCATTCTCCACAGAGGCTTTGCGTTACATTGCGTTCTAATTCAAAACAGGGTGATTACACTGTCTGTCACGTGACGTTATATAACTATATATATACATGCGTTGCCTGCCCAACAATTAATTAAAACTACAATTAATCAGTTTCGACTATAAGTGGGCTACAAATAGCCGGGCTGACTATACGAGCTAGATCGTGTCTATGCACAGCCTACACATAGAACATGTCAAAGAAATGAAACCAAACACCTTGTAATCACAGTTGACTTTGCTTACATGATGGAATATCACACATTTTGCAAGTCATTTTGAAAAAAAATTACATGTAACCAGATTCAATGTTATTTGGCTAGAAGTGGGTTACACATAGCCGGACTATATCGGGTCTATATTTAACCGAGACGTTGAAATGACGGCTATTGCTTGCTGGGAACAACCACATGGCGGTAATCGATACAATTGATGAAGACTATGAATCACTACACAGAAGTTGGCAACAATAGTACAAAACAAATCTACACAAAATACACAACGAAATTATCAACGCGACCAAAAAAAGAAATCTTCCATCCCACTTGGGCATCAGACGAGAATGTGACTGGAGCCAAAGCAGCAGCGAGTCTCAAAGAGCAAGGGGTCGAGCGAGAGCTGCGTTAAGGTGACTGCTCTCTTGTGATATTCTGCACGTGTCACAAACCTCACTACATTCTCAATAGTCCGTGACATCGAAAGAAAGGGTCAGCCTTTCGACCATGACACACCTCAAGAAGCGTAAACAACAGCCTTATATACTGTAGCGGAGATAGCTCATTGGCCACTCATTTACTGATTGTGACGTTTAACATGCATCACAAACCTCACTACACATGCATAGCTTTATTTGTTTATTTATTCATTTTTCTTGCTGTTTGTACAGCCATGCACAAATTAATTATAGTTTCAGCATTTACATTTTACAAAGCACATTTGGAGTTGACATGTCAGTGTCAAAATATTATTCAAATTGCCTTCAAACTACTGACAATGGCAAAGTTTTTTTTTTTTTTTTTTGCTTTATTTAAAGCAACAGTCTTCATCAAAAGATGGGTGATTTACGGAGTAGGCTAATGTCGTGTAATATTTGCAGTATGCGATTTGACGAGAATGTCATTCAAGTACGTGAAATTTGACATATCAGCTTATGAGCATGAGGCACAAGTTAACATGAGCCCAGCCCTTCCCATTATGACATAAAGGAGACTTTTGAATGATTTTTACATCAATAAAAACATGCATTCTGTCGCTATGTGGTAACTCATCGTGGAAAAACTGTTTTAATGCTCTAACAGCTGCTTTTTTTGTCATATTTACAATAATTTGTAAATTTATTCACATTCGTTTTAAAAAAAAAAAGATATTAGAGTTGAAGAAAGCCATACAGAAACTTTCCGGCATTGCACCAAGCAAAAATAAATAATAATCATGACAGAGTAAAGATCAAGTGCCTAACAAGATCTACGCACAGTAATTCCATGTTCAAAGTCACTTAAATCACCTTTATTCCCCATTATGATGCTCAGTTTGAACTTCAGCAGAACGTCTTTTGTGTTTTATGGCGGTAAATGTGCATTTGAGATGTGAAGCCTTGATGAACGAAAGGAACAAACGAAATGCTTCTAATCAAATCTGTATCACTTAAATATTTTTGAACAATATCATACACCCTTAACTGTTTCTGTAAATTATGAAATATATTATTAACTCTGTGATACATTTCCATATCTCTTAGTTTTTCAACAAGCTGATTTTTTTCTCTTTTAAATGCATCACAGTGTAAAGGCACATGTTCAACTGTTTCTGATTTTCCACAGAAATTGCAGCATTCTGACTCACTTTTCTATATGCAGTGAATAATTAAGGTTTGAGTTTCCTATATGAAAAAAGGTTATAACAGCATCTTCTCTTTTTTTATCTTCTGTTTCCATACACCCTTCTTTCAACCCCTACTTTAGGTTGAATACTAAATGGGTGTCTCCCCTTTGACGGTTTATTCCATTCTTCTTGCTATATATTCCCAACTGCTGTTTTAATAATACCTTTTACTTCTGCTTTACTTTTCGGAATTTCAATCTTCTCTTTTCTTCACAAAGTGGAAAGCACATATCCATACAAATTTTTACTCTTACTTCTGTTTGACTAATTCTATTTAAATTCTGTAAAGTTCACTTAAGGCGAGACACTACAGGTGAATAGAGTAACATTTTAAAATAATAGATATCACCATGAAACTTTCTCAGTTGATTACTTACACAAGTATATGAAGAGTTCAGATGCAAAAGCCTCTAAATGCCATTTGAAATTTTCTTCTAAAATTATCATTTTTATCAAGCTCGTATATTTCAATTCAGTAATTTCACTTAAATGACAATTAATGGTTGTTTTTCTTGCCATTTAAGTGAAATTATTGAACTTAAATATACAAGCTTGATAAAATGATCATTTTAGAAGAAAATTTCAAATGGCATTTAGAGGCTTTTGCATCTGAACTCTACATAAAAAAAATGTATTACAAGTTTTTGAAATTTGTATGTTTAATAATGCAAATTAGGCATTATCTCATTAAATATGCACAATTTTGCATATATTTTCGGTAGATAGATCTGAACATATGATAAAGCCAGGTGCAAAATTATTTTTTCATTTTGTTTACACACAAGATGAAAAAAGAATTTCAGAGAGATTTCAGGATATATGCTTTCATTACCCAGGAAATCAAAATAGACTGTCCATAGCCTTAAAAAATAAATTCTCACCATATTTTTTTATTAAAATGTCACATAAATCAGGCCAGGAATGATTTATAAACAAATCCCTCTGAAAATATCTTCAGAATACTGCTAAGTGTATAACTGGAAAGTTTGGTGTACATAGATGCTACACAGGCTGAGAAGTTTCTACTGGAGAATGACAAAAAACTCATTTTGAGAAAACAGCATTTAAAGATTTGTAATATAAAAATTCATACTTTTTTTAGTGGAAACAACTATTTACAGACACAATATCTTATCAAATCATTAGCAACAACAATACAAACCACCTAAATCACATTACAACTTATAACACAGCATTAATGGCCTTCAACTGAACAGCAAAACAGTCAAAACACACATCTAAATGTCGGAGCACGTCACGTGATGCATCTGAACGAATCACGTTGTCAGAAATCAGGTGTGTTCGACATCGGCTGCGGCTGGATGTAAGCGATCGGCGAGAGTAACCGCGTGCAGGCGGGGAGGAGCTGCAAACGGAGACGTGAAGTCAGACACTTTCTGGTTCCCGTAGTGACCGCTCACGTGGTGTTTGTATACTTTACCACAGCTGAAGTGAAATAAATTCAATATTTGTCAAATACACAGATGTTTCAGACACATTTTCATTCAATAGGCTACTTTATGTACTGCTTCATACAGCATCTGTTTGAACAAGAATAAAGTTCAAAATCAGCCTATAGCTACTATCAATGAAGTGCAGTCGACGTTTTTTAATCACTTTTATTTTGATAAACATAACACAATATAGCCTAACATCACGACTACATGAAAGGATTGTTTACTGTTATAAAAAACTTATTTGTGAGCTTTAGTGGAACTAAAGGTGTGAGAATAAACACGAAACGCACGTGATCGTTGTCATGCGGTGAATCCAGCCAATCGTGGAACCGCTGTGTCGTCATCAGAGCTCGTGCAGCCCAGAGCAGCCGCTCTTCAGAAGCTGCGCTGGCTGAGTTGTCCGGCTACTCTCGAATCGCTCTCGCGGTATTTGGATGGCATACGTCACAGTCACGTGGCGTCGGCGCTGTATCAAGTCGGACAACATTTCTAACCGGCATGCACTGCTTCAAGTCAGCCGCCGATCGGTCTGCGCAGAGCTGCATGAAGTCGAACAAGCCCATTGATATCAGCCAATGAGATTTCGGTTTTAGAGTTAAATGCCCATTGTACTTTCACGATTGGTTGCTGATAAAAAGGAAATGACCATATTTGGATCCGACAACAATGTAAACGAGAGAGAGAGATTTCGGTGTGTGTGGTGACAGGGTGTAGATCGCGATCGCTGGGCAGCATGTTGATTTAGAACGACAACTTTTTGTTGAATTTAGGAGAAATCTACAGACGCAAACAGACAAAGTGTAGTAAAATAAAGACCTAAATGTGAATTTTGGAAAAAAAATTCACCACAAGTCTGAAAGAAGACATGTTATTTAAGACAAATAGGCCAAAATCTCAAAATTGACCAGTGAAAAAAAACGATATTTTTGCCTGCCGTGTCTCGCCTTAAAATATGTCTCGATGCTGATTTTATATAAGGTGACAGACTGAACGCAGAAACCACTGGAATGCGCATTCACACCAGCAGAGGAGAACCGACGACGAGCTGAAAAGAAAAGCAGCAAAATAGCAACAAAACAATTAAAATTCACTCCAAGATCAACCCTAATGAGAATTAAAATTGCTTTTTGTTCAGTCTTTTGCTCAAACAGAAGGTGACTGAAATGAGAGATCGCTCAGCTCTTAAGCATCTCAAGAGTGATGCCGGTACTATTTATACCTGGATGTCTGTGTAGTTGGACTCGACATGCAAATCTCACTGGCAGATATGGGTCATTTTGTTTCCTCTTGGAGGTGATTGGATACCCAGGCGAGACCCCAATACATCAGTATCGACGTAACGGTAAACGTAACTGACTGAATGGGAACATCCCTACTAACTCCTCATTCACTATTGCCTTTCTTTTCAGATTAAAAACACCATTATGATCCTCCACATACTGTGTGAACAAACGCCGTAATCAATGCCGTGTTGTAATGATGACGCTGAAGCCGGGATCGTTCGCCAGCTAGTGAAACGGTATACGTAATGCACTAGTTTATGATCGAATCAGAGAAAAAGATGCACAAGCGTGGTTTACATGTCACATCAATGTTACGTGTCTTTACCGGATTTTTACGGGTTGTGTGTGAACCACTTTCTGATTCAGGAAAATCACTGGCAGTGTGAATGAATCAAAATCAAACGAACCCGGGTCAAATCCCGGGTTACTTTTATCCGTGTATTTTCTGGAATCTCTGAGTGAAAGGGGCTCAA